>OW964825.1:28169759-28175645 GCA_943142095.1 Ophonus ardosiacus | reverse complement strand
TGGAAATGCTGACCGAAGCAACAAATGTGTATTTGGCTGCTTACTAGTGCTGTTACAATTTGTCTGTTTTCTAATTATTATCTCTAGTTAATGTCCATCTATTAACTAGCTATGCTGTACTGATGAGCTCTAATAAGAGCGAAACACGTGTCTACAGCTGCTATTGAGCGATTACCCTACGAACAATATTTTTCTAGTTTTTATAACTTTACGCTCACGATATATGTATATTTTCGTTTATTTACCTTGGGGTCCAAGTAACGGGTCTGGTGGGTGGTTATAATTACCGCCGCTGCGACGTTGTATTTATCCACAAATCCGTGGAAATGCTGACCGAAGCAACAAATGTGTATTTGGCTGCTTACTAGTGCTGTTACAATTTGTCTGTTTTCTAATTATTATCTCTAGTTAATGTCCATCTATTAACTAGCTATGCTGTACTGATGAGCTCTAATAAGAGCGAAACACGTGTCTACAGCTGCTATTGAGCGATTACCCTACGAACAATATTTTTCTAGTTTTTATAACTTTACGCTCACGATATATGTATATTTTCGTTTATTTACCTTGGGGTCCAAGTAACGGGTCTGGTGGGTGGTTATAATTACCGCCGCTGCGACGTTGTATTTATCCACAAATCCGTGGAAATGCTGACCGAAGCAACAAATGTGTATTTGGCTGCTTACTAGTGCTGTTACAATTTGTCTGTTTTCTAATTATTATCTCTAGTTAATGTCCATCTATTAACTAGCTATGCTGTACTGATGAGCTCTAATAAGAGCGAAACACGTGTCTACAGCTGCTATTGAGCGATTACCCTACGAACAATATTTTTCTAGTTTTTATAACTGTACGCTCACGATATATGTATATTTTCGTTTATTTACCTTGGGGTCCAAGTAACGGGTCTGGTGGGTGGTTATAATTACCGCCGCTGCGACGTTGTATTTATCCACAAATCCGTGGAAATGCTGACCGAAGCAACAAATGTGTATTTGGCTGCTTACTAGTGCTGTTACAATTTGTCTGTTTTCTAATTATTATCTCTAGTTAATGTCCATCTATTAACTAGCTATGCTGTACTGATGAGCTCTAATAAGAGCGAAACACGTGTCTACAGCTGCTATTGAGCGATTACCCTACGAACAATATTTTTCTAGTTTTTATAACTTTACGCTCACGATATATGTATATTTTCGTTTATTTACCTTGGGGTCCAAGTAACGGGTCTGGTGGGTGGTTATAATTACCGCCGCTGCGACGTTGTATTTATCCACAAATCCGTGGAAATGCTGACCGAAGCAACAAATGTGTATTTGGCTGCTTACTAGTGCTGTTACAATTTGTCTGTTTTCTAATTATTATCTCTAGTTAATGTCCATCTATTAACTAGCTATGCTGTACTGATGAGCTCTAATAAGAGCGAAACACGTGTCTACAGCTGCTATTGAGCGATTACCCTACGAACAATATTTTTCTAGTTTTTATAACTTTACGCTCACGATATATGTATATTTTCGTTTATTTACCTTGGGGTCCAAGTAACGGGTCTGGTGGGTGGTTATAATTACCGCCGCTGCGACGTTGTATTTATCCACAAATCCGTGGAAATGCTGACCGAAGCAACAAATGTGTATTTGGCTGCTTACTAGTGCTGTTACAATTTGTCTGTTTTCTAATTATTATCTCTAGTTAATGTCCATCTATTAACTAGCTATGCTGTACTGATGAGCTCTAATAAGAGCGAAACACGTGTCTACAGCTGCTATTGAGCGATTACCCTACGAACAATATTTTTCTAGTTTTTATAACTTTACGCTCACGATATATGTATATTTTCGTTTATTTACCTTGGGGTCCAAGTAACGGGTCTGGTGGGTGGTTATAATTACCGCCGCTGCGACGTTGTATTTATCCACAAATCCGTGGAAATGCTGACCGAAGCAACAAATGTGTATTTGGCTGCTTACTAGTGCTGTTACAATTTGTCTGTTTTCTAATTATTATCTCTAGTTAATGTCCATCTATTAACTAGCTATGCTGTACTGATGAGCTCTAATAAGAGCGAAACACGTGTCTACAGCTGCTATTGAGCGATTACCCTACGAACAATATTTTTCTAGTTTTTATAACTTTACGCTCACGATATATGTATATTTTCGTTTATTTACCTTGGGGTCCAAGTAACGGGTCTGGTGGGTGGTTATAATTACCGCCGCTGCGACGTTGTATTTATCCACAAATCCGTGGAAATGCTGACCGAAGCAACAAATGTGTATTTGGCTGCTTACTAGTGCTGTTACAATTTGTCTGTTTTCTAATTATTATCTCTAGTTAATGTCCATCTATTAACTAGCTATGCTGTACTGATGAGCTCTAATAAGAGCGAAACACGTGTCTACAGCTGCTATTGAGCGATTACCCTACGAACAATATTTTTCTAGTTTTTATAACTTTACGCTCACGATATATGTATATTTTCGTTTATTTACCTTGGGGTCCAAGTAACGGGTCTGGTGGGTGGTTATAATTACCGCCGCTGCGACGTTGTATTTATCCACAAATCCGTGGAAATGCTGACCGAAGCAACAAATGTGTATTTGGCTGCTTACTAGTGCTGTTACAATTTGTCTGTTTTCTAATTATTATCTCTAGTTAATGTCCATCTATTAACTAGCTATGCTGTACTGATGAGCTCTAATAAGAGCGAAACACGTGTCTACAGCTGCTATTGAGCGATTACCCTACGAACAATATTTTTCTAGTTTTTATAACTTTACGCTCACGATATATGTATATTTTCGTTTATTTACCTTGGGGTCCAAGTAACGGGTCTGGTGGGTGGTTATAATTACCGCCGCTGCGACGTTGTATTTATCCACAAATCCGTGGAAATGCTGACCGAAGCAACAAATGTGTATTTGGCTGCTTACTAGTGCTGTTACAATTTGTCTGTTTTCTAATTATTATCTCTAGTTAATGTCCATCTATTAACTAGCTATGCTGTACTGATGAGCTCTAATAAGAGCGAAACACGTGTCTACAGCTGCTATTGAGCGATTACCCTACGAACAATATTTTTCTAGTTTTTATAACTTTACGCTCACGATATATGTATATTTTCGTTTATTTACCTTGGGGTCCAAGTAACGGGTCTGGTGGGTGGTTATAATTACCGCCGCTGCGACGTTGTATTTATCCACAAATCCGTGGAAATGCTGACCGAAGCAACAAATGTGTATTTGGCTGCTTACTAGTGCTGTTACAATTTGTCTGTTTTCTAATTATTATCTCTAGTTAATGTCCATCTATTAACTAGCTATGCTGTACTGATGAGCTCTAATAAGAGCGAAACACGTGTCTACAGCTGCTATTGAGCGATTACCCTACGAACAATATTTTTCTAGTTTTTATAACTTTACGCTCACGATATATGTATATTTTCGTTTATTTACCTTGGGGTCCAAGTAACGGGTCTGGTGGGTGGTTATAATTACCGCCGCTGCGACGTTGTATTTATCCACAAATCCGTGGAAATGCTGACCGAAGCAACAAATGTGTATTTGGCTGCTTACTAGTGCTGTTACAATTTGTCTGTTTTCTAATTATTATCTCTAGTTAATGTCCATCTATTAACTAGCTATGCTGTACTGATGAGCTCTAATAAGAGCGAAACACGTGTCTACAGCTGCTATTGAGCGATTACCCTACGAACAATATTTTTCTAGTTTTTATAACTTTACGCTCACGATATATGTATATTTTCGTTTATTTACCTTGGGGTCCAAGTAACGGGTCTGGTGGGTGGTTATAATTACCGCCGCTGCGACGTTGTATTTATCCACAAATCCGTGGAAATGCTGACCGAAGCAACAAATGTGTATTTGGCTGCTTACTAGTGCTGTTACAATTTGTCTGTTTTCTAATTATTATCTCTAGTTAATGTCCATCTATTAACTAGCTATGCTGTACTGATGAGCTCTAATAAGAGCGAAACACGTGTCTACAGCTGCTATTGAGCGATTACCCTACGAACAATATTTTTCTAGTTTTTATAACTTTACGCTCACGATATATGTATATTTTCGTTTATTTACCTTGGGGTCCAAGTAACGGGTCTGGTGGGTGGTTATAATTACCGCCGCTGCGACGTTGTATTTATCCACAAATCCGTGGAAATGCTGACCGAAGCAACAAATGTGTATTTGGCTGCTTACTAGTGCTGTTACAATTTGTCTGTTTTCTAATTATTATCTCTAGTTAATGTCCATCTATTAACTAGCTATGCTGTACTGATGAGCTCTAATAAGAGCGAAACACGTGTCTACAGCTGCTATTGAGCGATTACCCTACGAACAATATTTTTCTAGTTTTTATAACTTTACGCTCACGATATATGTATATTTTCGTTTATTTACCTTGGGGTCCAAGTAACGGGTCTGGTGGGTGGTTATAATTACCGCCGCTGCGACGTTGTATTTATCCACAAATCCGTGGAAATGCTGACCGAAGCAACAAATGTGTATTTGGCTGCTTACTAGTGCTGTTACAATTTGTCTGTTTTCTAATTATTATCTCTAGTTAATGTCCATCTATTAACTAGCTATGCTGTACTGATGAGCTCTAATAAGAGCGAAACACGTGTCTACAGCTGCTATTGAGCGATTACCCTACGAACAATATTTTTCTAGTTTTTATAACTTTACGCTCACGATATATGTATATTTTCGTTTATTTACCTTGGGGTCCAAGTAACGGGTCTGGTGGGTGGTTATAATTACCGCCGCTGCGACGTTGTATTTATCCACAAATCCGTGGAAATGCTGACCGAAGCAACAAATGTGTATTTGGCTGCTTACTAGTGCTGTTACAATTTGTCTGTTTTCTAATTATTATCTCTAGTTAATGTCCATCTATTAACTAGCTATGCTGTACTGATGAGCTCTAATAAGAGCGAAACACGTGTCTACAGCTGCTATTGAGCGATTACCCTACGAACAATATTTTTCTAGTTTTTATAACTTTACGCTCACGATATATGTATATTTTCGTTTATTTACCTTGGGGTCCAAGTAACGGGTCTGGTGGGTGGTTATAATTACCGCCGCTGCGACGTTGTATTTATCCACAAATCCGTGGAAATGCTGACCGAAGCAACAAATGTGTATTTGGCTGCTTACTAGTGCTGTTACAATTTGTCTGTTTTCTAATTATTATCTCTAGTTAATGTCCATCTATTAACTAGCTATGCTGTACTGATGAGCTCTAATAAGAGCGAAACACGTGTCTACAGCTGCTATTGAGCGATTACCCTACGAACAATATTTTTCTAGTTTTTATAACTTTACGCTCACGATATATGTATATTTTCGTTTATTTACCTTGGGGTCCAAGTAACGGGTCTGGTGGGTGGTTATAATTACCGCCGCTGCGACGTTGTATTTATCCACAAATCCGTGGAAATGCTGACCGAAGCAACAAATGTGTATTTGGCTGCTTACTAGTGCTGTTACAATTTGTCTGTTTTCTAATTATTATCTCTAGTTAATGTCCATCTATTAACTAGCTATGCTGTACTGATGAGCTCTAATAAGAGCGAAACACGTGTCTACAGCTGCTATTGAGCGATTACCCTACGAACAATATTTTTCTAGTTTTTATAACTTTACGCTCACGATATATGTATATTTTCGTTTATTTACCTTGGGGTCCAAGTAACGGGTCTGGTGGGTGGTTATAATTACCGCCGCTGCGACGTTGTATTTATCCACAAATCCGTGGAAATGCTGACCGAAGCAACAAATGTGTATTTGGCTGCTTACTAGTGCTGTTACAATTTGTCTGTTTTCTAATTATTATCTCTAGTTAATGTCCATCTATTAACTA
>OW964825.1:27929759-28164759 GCA_943142095.1 Ophonus ardosiacus | reverse complement strand
GCTTGTTAAAATAAGCAAATCGTCAGCCAATGCTATTGCTTTGGTTGTGTTTGAAAAGTCTAGGTTGAGAAGCGAATTGTACTGAAGATTACAGAAACCCGGGCCACTGCACTAACCTTGTGGACAGCCGCGGTTTACTCCTTTTTCCACTCTTGTTCCATTGATTTCTAAGACTGCTGTTCTGTCGCTGAAATAGTTTTTTGCCAAATTATAGCGATTTTTGGGACAATTGAAGTCTTTTAGGGCTTTACTTATAGCCGGCCACCATTCCGCGTTGAAGGCACCCTTTACGTCAAGACTCACAAGTACTAGTGCTCTCTTTTGCTGAAAGCAATCTTGTACGTACCTAGTAAGTTCCATTATCGCTTCAGTTGTTCCTGTTTTTGGTGTGAAACCAAACTGGTTTTTATTCATATAATTATTTAAATGCATGTAGTTCATTATCCTATTTATAAGTAGTTTTTCTAGTACTTTTCCGCTAACATTTATAAGGCTTATCGGTCTGAATTTGAAAGCTTCGTTCGAATTTTCTTTCCCTGGTATTATTATCTATTACGGCGGATTTCCATTCTTTTGGGAAATATGCCTGTTTGAAATACACTTTTCTTTTTATGCGATCATTTAACAACTTAAATTGTATTTTTATGTGGAATTGGAAAACACATGACATATATTTTATTCAATTTTTTTACACACTTTGTTCAATATATCAAAATTCAAAATTGAAAAATAGTTACATGGCAACATAATAAAAACGAGGATTTACAAAAGGAAAGTTATCTTAACATACTCCTCGCCTTGAATAATTATATTCAAAACATATTAATTATTTTATTACATAGCTTAGTAACTTAAGAGTTCTATTTTTGTTCATTTTCTTTGATCGGCAGTACACACACCTTTGATACTGCACGTTTAAGTACTCATGTCGACGTCTGGATGGAAATCACTCTTGTTACTTTATCTCTGCCTGGATGTAGCTCGATCACACGCCCTAGCTGCCATTGTAGAGGAGGTAGGTTCTCTTCTTTAATCAAAACTAGGGACCCTATCTTCAAAACCTGTTCGTAGTTCTTCTTCCATTTCGTTCGGGTTTGAAGTTGCGAAATATATTCTTTATTCCAACGGGTCAAGAAATGTTGGATTAGTTGCTGTAATTGCTGATATTTCGTTAATTTATTTTCATTAATTTTGCAGAGGTTGTGATCTGGTATGGCATTTAAAGATTTTCCTATTAGGAAATGCGCAGGTGTGAGCGATTCATAATCATTAGGATCACAGGATAATGGAACAAGTGGTCTGGAGTTTAGGACGGATTCAATTTGTGTCAATAATGTTTGAAATTGTTCAAATGTTAAATTTGCATTACCTATGACTCTATGTAAATGGTATTTTACGCCTTTAATGCCAGCTTCCCATAAACCTCCGAAGTTGGGAGCTCTTGGGGGTATGAAATGCCATTGAATGTTGTCTTTGTTACATTCATTTTGTATTTCGTTCCAGTCGGATTTTAGTAATTTTCCTAATTTCTCTAGTTCGATGTTAGCACCAATAAAATTAGTTCCATTGTCCGAGTAAATATTGCGGGTTTTGCCTCTACGGGCTATAAAACGTCTTAAAGCTGCTAAAAATGCGTTTGTTGATAAGTTTGTCACCAATTCTAAATGGTATGCCTTTGTTGCCAGGCATACAAATAAGCAAATATACCCTTTAATTAATTTTGCTCTGCGAGTTATACGATCTTTTAAAAGTATTGGACCAGCATAATCTAGTCCTACATTAGTGAAAGGTAATACTTGGGTTATTCTTGATTCAGGCAAATTTCCCATGATATATGTTGTATTCGAAGGTTTCGCTTTGAAGCAAACAATGCATTGATGTATTATTTCCTTTACTAAGTTTTTTCCTCCTATCGGCCAATATTGTTCACGGATTGATGCTAGTAGTGTTTGTGGTCCGCAGTGTAGCATCTTTCAATGTTCGTTTCGAATAATAAGTTTTGTTAAATAATGTTTTGGTGGCAAAATGATAGGGTGTTTCTTGTCATATGGAAAGTTTGAGTTTTGTATACGACCACCTACTCGTAGAATACCATTTTTGTCCAAAAAAGGATTTAACGATAATAATTTGTTTTTTGAAGACAAATTTTTGGAATTTTGAATCGCATGTATTTCCAATCGAAATTCTTGTTTTTGTACAAGCTTAATGTGTTGCAAAGCTTTATGGCGTTCATCAGCGGTAAGTGGCCCTTGTTGTCGATTTTCCTTAGTTGTTTGCATGTTAAATATAAATCGTTTACAATATGCAATTATTCTTTAAAGTTTTGGAAGAGAAGAGAATTTTTGAAATAAATTTAATTCTCCCATTGTGTTTATACAGACAGTTAAATTTTGTTTTAATTCAGGTGGGATATGTTCTATTAGTTTTATTTTATTTTCAGGCCATATTCGTCTTCTTGTAGCCAAGATGGACCATGTAACCAAAATTTTGAGGTAAGTAGTTCTTTAGGTCTTGTTCCTCTATAAATTAAATCTGCTGGATTGCTTTTAGAGTGTCTGAATTTGCTTACATCGAGTATATTTTGAATAAGTGATACTCGGTTTGCAACGAAAGTAGTCCATTTATTTGGTGCTGTGTTTACCCAGTGAAGTGCAATTGTGGAGTCACACCAATAAATTTCTTGATTAAATAATATGTTTATTGATGATTTTACCTTCTTCACAAGATTTGCTAATATAACTATACCCATTAGTTCCAATCTGGGTAATGAAATATTTTTGACGGGTGCTACCCTTGATTTAGCACACAACAGATGAATTTCACTTTGATTGTTATTATTGATTGTTTTTAAATAAATGCAAGCACCAAAAGCTCGCTCAGAAGCATCTGAGAAACCATGAAGTTCAACCCAAATATGATTTTTACATAGCACGTGTCTCTCAATTTTTAACTGATTTAGTTCTTGAAGTTGATCCTGAAACTTTATCCAGCGTGTGTGTAAATCCATTGGTATGGATTCATCCCAAGATATTTTTAATTCCCAAAGACGCTGTATTATTAATTTTGCAGTAATAATAATGGGACTTAGGAAGCCTAAAGGATCGTATATCTGCGAAACAATGGATAATATAGAACGTTTTGTGACTTGTGTTTTATAATTAAAGTTCTTTATGTTATACTGAATTTCATCAGTTACTGCATTCCATGATATACCAAGTGTTTTGACAGTTTCTTTATCTCCTAAAGGTAAGACTGATACAACTACTGTACTATTTATTTGAAATTTGTTACTAATCTCTTCGTCGTTTGTTACCCATTTTCTTAATTCAAAGCATGCACTTTGTAAAATTTGATCTACTTCTTGTTGAATTTGTAGAACTTCTTCAATACTGTTAGAACCAGTCAAGAGATCATCAACATAGAAGTCATTCATGATTATTGCTGATGCTAATGAGTATTTTTCTTTATTTTCAATTGCAACTTGATACAAACTTCTAATAGCTAAAAAGGGTGCTGAGGCTGTTCCAAAAGTAACTGTGTTTAATTCGTAACATTGTATATCTTCGTTTGGGTCGGAGCGCCACAAAATCCTTTGATAGCGTCTCTGATCTTCTTTTATTAAAACTTGACGGTACATTTTAGCTATGTCCGCCGTAATTACGTACCTGTTTTCTGAATCTGAGTAAAATGGAAATCAAGTCGTTTTGTATTGTAGGTCCAACTCGTTGTACATCGTTCAATGATAAGCCTGTATCAGATATCATGGAAGCATCGAATACCACTCTAACCTTTGTTGTCAAACTAGATGTTTTTATTACGGCATGGTGTGGCAAGTAGTATGCTGAATTTTCTTCATCAGTGACCTTTGTCATGTGACCTAATGTTAAATAATCTTCTATTACCTCTTGATAGGCTTTCTTTAGCTCTGGTTGAGTTTTAAAACGTTTTTCTAATGAATAAAATCTGTTTAATGAATTTTCACGCGTATTTCCTAATTTGTTTACTTGTTCGGTGAATGGTATAGAGACAATAAAACATCCTTGTTCATTTCTTTTTACATTTTCTGTGAAATGCCTTTCACATTCTATTTCTTCCTTTGATTTATTAATTGTTTTATTTCCATATAAACGTTGACAAGGTCCACTTACGATCCACCCAAAAACAGTTTTTTGGAGTATTGGTTTATTTTTTCCTAGTGAAATTTGACCCACACTTAAAAGTCTCCAAAATATATTTGATCCCAACAGCATGTCTATGGTACTGGTGTTATTAAATGTTGGATCTGCTAATTTAATGTTTGCTGGAATGTTCAGATCTTTCTTTTTAAATGAGGTCGTAGGTAAAGATTCTGTAATAATTGGTAACATAAAACAAGATATTGTTTCTTGAAATGCATTATTTGTTGATTTAATTTTGACTTGAACTCTTTCACTGATGGCAGATGTTGCTTGATTAATACCTACAACTGATATATGTGTATGGGATTTATTAAGATTTAATTTATTGCAAAATTCTTCCGTGATAAAATTTGACTGTGAGCCTGAGTCTAGAATAGTTCGACATTTGTGCAAATTACCATACCTGTCTTCTGCATTTAAAATAACTGTAGGGAGAAGAATCTGAGTATGACAAGTGGTACTATTTGAAACTGTTGATCATGATTTAATTTCAGCTGTACTCTTTTCGTTTGGAATTAATTTAAGTGAATTTTCTCGCTGGGTTTCTACATGCAGATAAGTGTTGTGTTTCCTGTGACACACTTTGCAAGTATATTTTGATTTTCAATCTTTTTGTGAATGAGATTTTCGAAAACAGTTTATGCAGAGGTGAATACCTTTTACTCTGTTTATTCGTTCTACTATTGATAATTTTAGGAATGATTCACATTTAAAGAGAAAATGGTTGCCATTACAATGGAAACATTTTCCTTCTGTGGTTGTAGCATATACATAATTTGCTTCATTATTTCGTATTCTATTGAAAGGCTTCACATTTAATCGCGTTTCCATTTTTTCTAGCACTCTACATTTATTACTAAGAAATTCCTTTAATTCAATCCAAGTAGGAATTTCAGTTTTTGTTTCATGGGACTCCCATTCTTTTCGAGTAATTGGATCTAATTTATTTGTAATAATATGTATAATGAGAGTGTCCCAGCTTTCAGTTGGCTGTCCTAATGTTTTTAATGATCTTAGATGTTTGGAAACATTATCAAATATTTGACGCAAAATTGTGTATGATTCCCTTTGCATTATTGGGAGACTGAAAGTACTATCAATATGACTATATAATATAGTTCTATTAATTTGATAGCGATCCGTTAAAAGTTTCCAAGCTCATAGTTTAAATCTGAAGTTTCTAAATTTTCAATTATATGACATGCTTCATCTTTTAAAGAGGCTCTTAAATAATAAAATTTTTGAATATTTGTCAAATTCTCCTTCTTGTCAACTAATGATTGAAATGTATCTCGGAATTCTAACCAATGCTCATATGATCCGTTAAATTTGGGTAAACCAATTGTTGGCAACCTAATATTGTTCATATTGTTATTCAAATTGCAAGAATTGTTGGCAACAACCGATTTATTGTTTGTGATATTGTTAGATGCATTATTTTGTTGCATTTGTTTTTCATAATTTTCTATATATGTTTCAATTCAGTAATTAATGAATAATATGATTCTTCGAATTTGTTTCTTTCATCTTCATTTACCTTTGCCATTGCTTCTGTAACTTCTTCTGACTCTTCTTCTTGTCTCCATTCAATCTCCAATTGTATGTTATTAAATTCATTTATTAATGGTTCAATGTCTCGCAACCTTGCTTTTAACTGGTTAATAATATTTGAATCTATCTCTTTATCTCGCACATTTTGAATTACATACGTTTGACATCTAGTAATTTGAGATTTGACAGCTCCTCTTTTGACATTTAATTGTTTCAAATTCGACATGTCAAAGATATTTTTTATCACACAAATTGAAAATTATGAATTGCTCACCCGATGATTGAGATCTGCTTCTGCTGCTGCTGTCGTTGATCACATGCAAACTTGATTCCGTGCCCGTGTGCCTTGCTGCTGCAGTTTGACACTAATTTTTCTTTTTTCTTTGAGTCTCAACTCGGACTTGCTTCTTGGTTCACTTTCGTTTATCCGGCTCGAAGGACCAAATTTATGTTTGAAATACACTTTTTTTTATGCGATCATTTTAACAACTTAAATTGTATTTTTATGTGGAATTGAAAAACACATATTTATTATGACATATATTTTTTCAATTTTTTTTTACACACTTTGTTCAATATATCAAAATTCAAAATTGAGAAATAGTTACATGACAACATAATAAAAACGAGGATTTACAAAAGGAAAGTTATCTTAACAATGCCGTTTGGAGACATTGATTATATAGTTCAGTAAAAAATGCAGGATATGTTTGAAATACCCTTAGCAGAACATCGCTCGTTATACTATCTTGCCCTGGAGCTTTCTTTGAGTTCATGCTCAATAAAATTTTTCCTATCTCTTCCTGCTTGAATATTTGATCATCCTGTGTATTAATGTTTTCTTTAATCTCATCTTTTAATTTGTATAATATTCTTTGTCATCAAGTTCTTCATCTTCCGGTATGAATTCATCCATTAGAACTTCCAGTGTGCTCGTAGTATCCTTTGTATATTGACCAATTTTATCCTTAACACGTTGACTGCGGCATTGGTCGCCGGGGACCAATAGCTTGTATTTGTCTAGTGCGGCACCATTTTTAATAAAATTTCCACAGTTTACGGATGTTATATCTTTTTAACTAAGGGTCCTAGAAATATTTTAAATGTAGCTACTAAAAGTACTTGTCATATATTTTACAAATTTCAAGTAATTCGTTATTGGTCTCCGGAGCCTAGTGCCGCACTGAAATAATAATTTCACTTCAGTGCGGCATTGGTCTCCAACGACCAGTGTAAGTTTGATTGCACATCACATGTAGTTTCGTGTTAATTTTGCATAAAATAGTGAACGAGACGCACATACTATAAGTAGGCGAAGAAAACAAATAGTATCGTTCATTAGTAATAATCAGGATCAACAAAGTATTAATACAAATAAAGAAGCAGAAAATGTGAATATTTTATCTAAAATAAAACTGTCGTTATAAATATATACCTAATAATTAATTGTATTTCTAACATTTGTATTTAATTATTTAAATCTGGATTTTGCGTGCACATTATGTCCTTGATATTATTCAAGTTTACTTCTTCTGGCACGTTGTATATTATTAATTTAGGATGAAATTTATTAATTACTTTTGTTTCCAATTCTTCCCTACAAATTTCATTAATTTTAGAACTGATCACTTCTATATCTCGCTCTGTTGTTGATTCTATTAAACGATTTATCCGCGTTTATTCCAACTTTTAGATCAACTGGGTTAATTTTTTCTTTCAATTTACTTTTAATTTCTTCACTTGTTTTGTTTTCTTTTGAAGTTATTAATACTTTAAACGTCACGTTGTAAATTTACAACTACGTGATTTTTATCGTCCAGATCTTTCATTAACTTGTTAAACACATTTCTTAGTTCCAACACTGATTTTAAAATATCCAATTTATAATCGTTACGCAAATTTCCACTTTTTTCCGTAACTATAGTTAAAGTTTTCAGAGCACTCTCCACTGTCTCGTCTACATCATCCGCCATCTTGCGACGTGTGTGTATGTGTGTGTGAGTGCGTGTGTGCGTGTGTGCGCGCGTGTGCGTGCGTGCGTGTGTGTGTGTTTTTATATTTGTAAATACATTATATATTATATCTACTCTTAATATTTAAATTTTGTACATTTGTAACTTTACCCTTTTAAACAAGTATTTCAAATTCAATGGATTTAATATAATCTAAAAGTTGCGACATATAATTTTCTACTAATTCTTTATTCGTAATCGGCCAAGGTCCACCATTGTTCGTTGACACCTGGTTTATAAGTTCTGCTCTCTCGTTCTTTAATACTTCACAGTTATATATGAGATGGTTTACTGTGTCATTTATCTCACCCTACCTGCAAACATCACTGTCTATTAGTTTAAATTTATATAAATAATGTTTCAATTTGCCATGTCCACTTAAAATTGCTGTTAATTTTGGGTTGTAAGGTAGTTTAATAAGAAGTCTTTTTTTATATATTGAGGAGAAACATCTTGGTAGTGTCACCTTTAGTACTGCTTGACCACTCACATTGCCATTTTTAGATTTCAGTTCCTCGTATATTCTTATTATTTCTTCTAGTTTAAGTATAATAGGCATATTCACTGTTAACACGCAGGATGCTTCATAGGATATTGTTCTGTATCCTTTAAGGATTTTTATATTCATAAGTCTTTGAATTCTTTTTATTTTTATTTGATTGTGTTTTTGCTGCAGGGCACATTTCCACGCTGGCAATCCGTAAGACAGAATCGGAATTATTGCACCTTTATAAATAATATTTAGCGCCCTTGTTTAAGTCCCCATGATATCTTCGCTGATTTCGGTAGAGTATGAATTAGTTTGCAGCATTTATTTGTTATATATTTTATGTCTTACTAGTATGCTATTGTTTTATAACAACCTCAACATTAGGTCTGTTATTGAGTAAATAATGCCCTAGGGCGTATTAAGTTGCAATGGTAATGTTGACAACAAACTGAGGTTAATAATACTGATACTAACATAAAGTGCAGTTAAGGTTAAGAAGCATTGTGAATTATAGTCGTTTATAATAATATCTGTTTCATCACAAATACAAATCAACATACTTCTTATTATTAGCAATAACATTGCTCGTCCATATTGACAGAAAAATACCACAAGAAATATATTTTTTGTTTGAAAAAAAGCTTTGTTTACAGAAACTAAATATTACCTAGATACCGCATTCACAGGCTACTTTGTAAGTTGTATTAAAATTTTGTGATATATTACTTTTGTGTAATAAATTCTAGTCAGACAAAATGTTTATTAAGAATTTTTAGTAAGACATAAAACGTTGAAGGCACCACGGGTGTTAAACGACAATATGCCTTTGGTCAACGTACTCGCCTCGGGCCAGAGGCCCTCGACAGTACACTGTTGACCTCAGGCATTATTGTCCTTATAACAATCCTTGGTACCTTAATTACTATAACGTGTTCGTCAAATTTTAATTTATTATCTATTTGAATTCCTAAGTACTTAACCTTTTTAACTTCTTGCAAAATCTTGTGATTTAGGAAAATATTTATTTGTTTATTTAATAAAGTTCTTCTCCTAGTAACAAGCATAGCTTGTGATTTGCTGTCGTTAAATTGTATTTTTATCCCAATTCATTACTTTATTCACTTCTATATTCATTATTTTTTCCGCTTCTATTATACTTGTGCACTTTGTTATAATAATAAGGTCATCTGCAAATGCTATTACTTTTGTTTTCTCTGAGAAGCCTGGTCCATTGCGTAAGCCTTGTGGACATCCTACATTTACAGTTTTAACGACTTTAATTCCGTTCATTTCTAACACTGCAGTTCGTCCCTCAAAGTAATTTTTTGCAAGGTTGAATAAATTTTGTGGACATCTCAAATCTTTCATTGCTTTTATTATTGCGGGCCACCAGCCTGCATTAAATACGCCTTTGACATCTAAACTGACGAGCACCAAAACTTTCTTTTCTTGGAAACTATTTTCAACAAATTTCTTTAGCCCCGTCATAGCTTCGGTTGTCCCTGAATTTGGAATAAACCCATACTGGTCTTTGTTCATCAAATTATTGGTATATAAATATTTCATTATTCTATTTATCATCAGCTTTTCTAGTAGTTTTCCATCGACATTTATTAAACTTATTGGGCGAAATTTTCCTACTTCAGGTGAATTTTTCTTTCCTGGTTTAATTATTGGTATTATTACGGCTGTTTTCCATTCTTTTGGAAAGTAAGCTCGTATCAAGCATTGATTATATAGTTCTGTGAAGAACATAGGAAATAGTATGAATAATCTTAAAAGTATTTCGCTTGATATGCTGTCTATACCTGGGGCTTTCTTGGGATTCATATTTTGTAGAATGTTTTTAATTTCTTCAGGAGTATATCGTTCGTCGTCTTCAGTATATATTGGTTTTTTGATGTCTTCTCCGATCCGTTTGTGATGCTCATTATCGTCTTGATTACTGTCTTCTGGTCGTATGAATTCGTCTAACATAAGATTTAGTGTGCTTTCTGTATCTGTCGTGTATTCGCCATTTTCCTTTTTAATAGTCGTTAAGTGTAGTTGAGCATTTGGTCTTGTTTGCAGCCATTTTGTTAACAGAATTCCATGGATTAATGTTTCCTTTCTTCTCTAAGGGCTTGATCGTTTTTTGTTCTTTGATATTGTCTTCGCAGTGCGTTTACTTTCTTAAGTGTCGATGTTAGTTCATCTGTCCACCACGGGACGGTTTTCCCTTTATTTTCATATTTTTTAGCTTCAGAGATTTTGAATGATTTAGAGCAAGCTATATTTAGGCTTTCATTGTAGTTTCTCATAAAAGATTCTAAAACTTCTTCTTCTATACATTTTCTGACAAGAATTTCATCTAGTTTTCCTTCTTCGATATCCTGAGTTTCCTTATCTATTATTTTTTGGAATTGTTCTTTTATAGATATGTCGAATTTAGACGAAACACCGTTATTAGACCAAAAAAACGTCGTTTACAAAATTAAATGCGGTGCTTGCCCTAAATTATACATTGGTGAAACTTGCCAAAATTTACATAAAAGAATTTACCAACATAATTATAATATTAAAAAACAAAATGTAAATCGTAGTGGAATTACTAAACATAGTTTAGAAAAAGGACATATTTTTGATTTTTAAAATCCAGAAATAATTAAAACTGAAAGAAATTACAACAAGCGACTAATCTATGAATCTTTATACATTTTAACTTACGCGGGCTCAATCTTACCTAATTTAAAGGGCAAGTTGACTGTATTTATACGGATTTCAATAAGGCTTTCGATCGTATAGATCACAGAATTCTAATTCATAAACTTTCTTATTTTTCTCTCTCTCCCTCTCTCATTTCTCTCATTTCCTCTTATTTATCAAATAGACGTGTTTTCGTACAACTTCTGGGTCATAAATCATCCACATTCATAGCCACTTCCGGTGTGCCACAGGGGTCAAACCTGGGTTCCCTATTATTTTTAATTTTTATAAACGATATCGTTGAAATAATTAAATGTGAAAAACTTCTATTTGCCGATGATTTAAAGATAGCAGCCAACTACTTCAATATGATCTTGACAGTTTACACAAGTGGTGTTTGTCCAATAATTTATTTTTTAATATCAACAAATGTAAGTGTATGTCTTACACTAGGAGACATAAATTTTCAAAATATGATTACACCATAGATAAACAGCTTCTTACTCGTTGCCAAACCATTAAAGATCTAGGAGTAACTTTTGACGAGAAGCTATCATTTACGCAACACATTGTAAACATATGTAATAATGCCTCTAGAGCCTTAGGCTTCGTTATACGTAATTCACGTCAATTCGATAAAATTAGCACTATTTTCACACTCTATTATTCATTCGTTCGATCTAAATTAGAATACTGTTCCCTTATTTGGAATTCGGTACATGAAGTCCACCAGAATCGTATAGAAATTATTCAGAAAAAATTTCTAAGATACATACATTTTAGAATTCATAATATATACCCTGATATAAATATATATTTCGTACCATTCCCTCTTGCAGTCTCACAACTTAAAGAGTCTTTTTGAGCGCAGAGAGATTAATTCTGTATTTTATTTATCAAAACTGTTACACAATGAAGTTGATGATCCTAAATGCCTAAGTTATCTAAATATTCACTCTCCTGTTCTTTGTACCCGCTCTAACTTAAGCTTTTATCTCCCATCAGCCAGTACTTCTATATTGTTCTCCTCTCCCATACACCGTATGGGTTTAATTTACAACAAAAAATTTGCACATGTTGATGTTTTTCAATACAAACCTCATCAATTCTGTAGAAACATTTTGTGATCTATTTGTAAAAAAATGTAAACATTACGTCGTATTTTATATATTTTAACATGTTTGTATTTTTATATTTTATGTAGATATTTATTTTCTCATGCTTTGAGCTTTGCAGTCCTGTTATTGGGCTTAGCCTGTAGGATGTTGTCTTAAATAAATAAATAAATGTAAATGAAAATAACACGGTCAACTGCCAAACTAACTATAGAGACATTTTAACTTACGCGGGCTCAATCTTACCTAATTTAAATTTGGATAAACAGCCATTAAACAAAGACAACAATTAATTATTCTTACAATTCCCCCAAACACGCAGTTTACTGCCATACTCTGGCTGAACAACTCATTTTTACCTACTACTAGTCAAATTAAAATGTAGTCAAAAAAACATTATGTATTACAATAATTTGTTTTAATGTTCAATTTTTATAAAAATGTAATAACAGACAAATAGGTATGTAAACAATGTCGTATTCTGTTTCATTTTATTATTATTTAATATTGTTTTATACAGCTGATGAGGATTGTGATTTCACAATCGAAACGTCCCAAATGTAAATTAAATTGTATGTTTCAATAAACAAAAGATCCAAAAAGCCTACACAAATATTTTTAACTATAATATTACAGGATCTACTTCGAAGAAAATCTAATTTAATATCGTATGTCAGTAGTTTATGGTCCGAGCAGCTCTCTTCAACTTCAATTTTCCAGTTTTCAATTTTCGTTATCAGGTGATGGCTTGTTAGAGTTAAGTCAATGTTGCTCTTGCCTCTTCCATTATCAAAAGTGAATTGTTCACTTTCTTCATTTATAATAATGATTTCTTGTGTCGTTGAAAACTCTTCCATAATGCGCCTTCTTGTGTTAGCAGATCGTGCCACGTTGAGGATCGAGAATTACTGTCTACTGCAATGAGAAAAGATTTTTTGTTAGTAAATTGTATAACTTTTTCCAGTTGGTAGTGTATTGTATTTTATAGTTGTTGTTTGGTGTCCTTTGATTATTTTTCAACTATAATTATAAATTTATATTTTTAACATACTTTTTTAAAACGTTGAAGTAGCAGGGACATTTTTTATCTAGTGCAGAGTGGTTTACATTTATTTTATCACTTTTAGTGAATTTATTTCAATTATAATTTTCTTTATTCGCTCTGCAATCCTTAAGATTGTGTTCTCCTGCGCAAATAGGGCATATTAAATTTCCCTCGCAAGATTTTGCCATGTGGTTGTACTTGCAGCATTTGAAACATCTATTAACAGATTAATAGTCTTCAATATTACAAATTCTCCAGCCTAATATGTGCTAATATGGTATTTTCCGCATTTTCTATACTCATTCTTTCCGGAACATTGAAAATAATAAGTCTAGGATCCCTTGGTTTAACCACTGATGCTTTTAATTCGCTGCAAGTATCACTTATTTTTTGAGTTAGTACATCTATTTCTTTTTCATTATTTGATTCAACAAGTACATTACCATTTTAAATGTTTTGATTGATTGTATTCCAATTTTCAATTCAATTGGATCTATTTTCTTTTTAGTTCTTATTGACAGCCAGAGCTGATTGTGTGTATGTGTGTGTGTATGTGTGTGTGTGTGTGTGTGTGTGTGTGTGTGTGTGTGTGAGTGCGCGCGCCTTTTGGTTTCTCAAATACTATAACACAAAAAATATTTAACTGAAATTTCCTCAATCTGACATTCCTGGGAAGAGCTGATTAGATGTTGGTAACAATTGAACAACCGGAAGTAATAGTTTCTTTAAAAAAAATCTTCTAAATATTAATTTTTGTCTTTTATTACTACTATTGAAGAACATAATATTCTAAATCTGATACATTTACAATTTTTATTATACCTTGTATAGATTTAGAGATAAAGGCACTGTAGTATATAATAATAATAATAATAATAATAATAATAATAATAATAATAATAATAATACATTTATTGGTTTAAAGAAAAAATACACTTTTACCAAGGGTTGGCATTATAAATACTGTAGTATACATGACACTCATACAATAATTCTTTATTCTACATTTGGAAATACCAAGTAAACTATAATAATTTTAATTTAGTTGTTTTAAGAAAAAATGTACTTGATATGCCATTTTGAAAATAATTATTTTATATTGGTTTAATAATTAGTGGCTTTATGAGAAATATATGTCAGCATGCCATTTTGCAAAACATTATTTTGAGGTAAATTTTTTTTTTTAAATTATAATATCTATAAAACCAAATAATTATGTAGATGAGTAGATAGTCTTGGATAGGTAATGCTAATATTTTAATATAAAAGAAAAGTAATAACTAAATATAGGTTTGTTCATGTACTTCTATACGACTCCTAAATGTAAATTTTAAACATAATCACACATATAATCATATAAGGAAAAGAAAAATGAATAACAGTAGATTATATATGTATGGCGTAAGAACACGTTGGAGCTTTTGTAAATTTGTTTTAGTCGTTTAGGAAAAAGCTACGCAATTTTTGTGCTGCTAGAGTATAAAAAAATATGTCATTTACTTTTTCTTTCGATAGGTTGGTGAAGAGTGAGATTAAGGTGTGACTATTTATATTTGAGATATCATATTTAGTAAGATAATGGACACGAGGCACTATGAAAATTCAAATGTTTATAATATAGTTTGTAAATGATAGATGTCAGTGTCAAAAATTAACAGTTTTATTCACATTCTTAAAGCTTTTTCTGGGAAGTACATTTAATCTTTATTATTGTTTTATTAATTAAATATTTAAAATTATAGGTAAAATGTATGTATCCATAAGAAATACCGCCTATCTTGTTAATGAATTGGAAGAATTTCTGACATTTTGGAACATCTTCATACAATGAAAAATAGATATAATTAGAATTGTATGTGTGCAGAAGACATATTATATACAATAAAAACAATATTTGGGTAAAGTGCAATACAATACTTATATGACATAAAATGGAAATGGCGAGAAGTATTGTGCTGGCCACAACAGATTTTTTTTGTTATAAAACGACGGTTCGACAGCGAAGTGCAATACAATACTTATATATATATATATATATATATATATATATATATATATATATATTTTATTTCTGTAAATCTGACTTGAATTTACTCTTCCTAGTTTAAAAACAAGGCAACTATAATCTTATACATATACGATATACGTATGTACTTTTAGGTACCTAATGTTATGTAAACGTATAAATTTATATAATAAGTTGCAGCCATTATATTATACATTCTAAACATACATACGTAATATAAGAAGTATTTAAAACCCTTATCGCTGATAGCGGATATCTGGTATAGGTAACTTGTTATGAACATGACAAAATATTAATAAATCTTTCACGAAAAAAGCGAAAAAAGCAATTAAAAAATATAAAAAAAAGTATTTAATGTGGTGATATCATTTTCTGAATTTATGTTTTCACTAAATTAATTTTATAAATAAATTTTCTCTGTTTCGGAATTAGAATGGCGTCGTATTTTGACGCTAGAACGAGCTTCTGTTTATTTGTGACATTTTGTTATTTGAGATTGGTAGTTGATATGATTGCAGTAAATACGCAAAATATCTGAGCAACGGAAAAAAAATCACTTTCACTACCTAACTATGCTGCAAAATTTTCCATTAATAGAAATTGTCAAATATTATCATAAATAAATAGCTTTTGTTTACACTACGTCAAAGTAATCTTAAATTCAAAAAATTCAAAAAACTGAAATTTTAAATACCACTTTTGCAATTATTTAAATAAATTCTTCGTTAAAGAATGGGGGGGGGGGGGTCTTGGGGTGTGCCAATCTGCTTTTGTTTATTTTAACTTAAGTGGGCCATGATAGAAGAAAGATAAATTATATTTAGTACCTACTTATTAATTTTGATTGTAATAAATTTTTATAAATTACTGTCATATATATATATATATATATATATATATATATATATATATATATATATATATATATATATAGTCCAGCACTGCAGGCCTAAAGACCCATGGCTTTATTCACAATTTTTCTCCACTGGTTCCGATTAATAGCTAAATTCTTCCAGTTTCTTATATTAAACTCGCCAATGTCCGTCGTCACCACATCAAACCATCTCTCTTTTGGACGTCCACGTTTTCTTCTTATTTGTACACCTCCTTTATACACGCACTTTGTCACTCTGTCCTCTGGTAGTCTTAGTACGTGACCCAACCAGCATAACCTTTGTGCTTTTACCACACTTACTATTCCCGGTTCCCCATATAGTTCCTTTAACTCAATATTTGTCCTCCTTAGCCTCATATTACCCTCTTTTTTACCCCCAAATATCTTCCTTAAGATTTGTCTTGCCCAGATTTCCAACTTTTTTTGGTTTGTTTTATTAAAAACCCATAATTCACACCCGTACAACACACAAGGTCTGATTATTGTTTTATATAGTCTCACTTTAGTTTTTATTAAGACTTTTTTGATTTTAGGGTTTGTAGTAAAGCTCCTGCACTTCTACTACCCCTTGCCATTCTCATTTTGATTTCTTCATCTTCGCTATTATTGTTTGTTACATTTAAACCTAGATATACAAAACTTTGCACTTCATCGAACTTATATATCTTACCATCTTTGTTTGTCGATTTTAAATAGTTTCTTTCTATCGTTTGTTCTCCTCTCACTATCAAATATTTTGTTTTTTGTTCATTAATTTCTAACCCTGTTATACTTGATACCTCCTCCAGCCTTTTAAATGTTAATTCTAGCTCTTTTTTTGATCTGGTTAATAATGCCAAATCATCTGCAAAAGTAAAACATTGGTTTCTGTGGTGATATATAGTTCCTCTCGTATAGATGTTACTTTTTCTGATTATCCATTTCAGCACAAGATTGAAAAGGACTGGTGATAAGGGATCACCCTGTCGAAGCCCTCGATTTGCTTGGAATTCATTGGAGACCTTATCATTTAATAACACTTTGTGTAACCCGCCTTTATGAGGCGAATAAACAAATAAATTTAAAGAAAGGGTTCTTGCCAGATTTGGCAGTTACGTCTTGTATCAAATTAGTTAGTGATGTAATAAAGAATATTATTTACTTACTGTGTTTCGATGCTGACTCTGAAATGGGTCGCCCAAGGGTTGATTTACACAATTGATTATATAAAAATATAAATATCTTTATTATTAATAAATATATGTAAGATACAAAATAGAGCCTATACTCGCGACTGTAACGGACAGGCTACCATGTTCGAGCTTTTTCTCCCTGTCGTTCAGTCGTCTATAAATATTCACGTAAAGATAAGTCAGCAAAGAAATTGAGGTCTGGTATTTGTTATAATATTAAGAAATATCTATTCAGCAATTGCCTACTTATATGTGAGTCAATTTGGAAATATACGCCATCTCATTTATGTGCTGACTTAGGTTTACATACCTCCCCTCTTTAAAAATTTGCTTCCTTTGGGGCACAATTTTTCTTAAATTCCTTTATGGGGTCCCTTAAGAGTCTCTACCTAGACCACGAGTTGGTCCTCTTGGAACACTGTACTTCGCTGTTCTACGGCTGTCCTTGAACTTGATGGAGGATGTATGGCTTCAGACGATTGGCAGTTGATCACAGCATCTCTGTTGTGATGTGATATTTGCGCGCTGATGATACTGGATTACTGACTTCTTCGTCGTTGTCCTTTGGTCCATAGGATGGAAGATGTCTTGGACGCCTAATCATAGATGTATTTTTGTGGTCTTCTTAACATAAACAACAACATTTGTAACAATATAACTGATCTTCCAGGTGGCAAAATACAACCACGTCTTTTCCACTTAACATCCATAACATATGTCTGCAATTCTTGTCTATGATATGCCCGTTGGAACTTCCCTTTATTATATGAATTACAATAACCAATTCGGGACATCTCACAAACAAGTTGCTTTCTAGAATTTTATGCAATATTTATTTACCAACACAAAACATTAATAATTTTGAATACGTTATGAATGCTTGATAATTAAACATAAAGACCTAAACTGGAGATTCGGTTATACTTATATTTTGCCTGATTTCCTTTGATGATTCAGTTGTTATGTAAGTGGTAGAGGGACCTCTGCAGTCGAAACCTTTGAAGGCATGTGTTGCTGCCTTGATGGACATGGATGCGACGATGGCTTTCTTTATCTAAAACAAAGGGAGTAGGGTATTTTTGGGAGAGTGGATGTTTTCGGCCGGACACATCTGTAGGTTGGTCCAGCGCTGCCGCTCCGCCAGATAGTATTCCCTCTTTTCTCCTTTGTCCTCTTGTTTCGATGAATTGTGAGGTGGCGCACAACGAGTTAACCCTCAGTGGCCATCTGTGGGTTATATGTGGCCTCCTCTCAGTTGTTTCAATTTGCCATCGCATCTTGTTGCCATTTTCTTCGTGGTTGACTGTTTCTATACCCGTCTTGGAGAAAGAACCCATGGATGATGTGGAGGTGGGCCTTTACTACGGGTGTGGTAGTGGGGTACTCCAGAAGTTGTAGGGGTGTCCTTTTGTGCTTGACGCACCAAACTGTCTATTAGCAGACTGTCTTGAATCATATTCTGCATCGTTTTTTGGTTAACAGTATTTTTATCTCTGCTCACACTTGTGCTAGTTACTTCTTCAGTGCTTGCCTTACTTGGCTCTTCATTTCCCGTTTCTTGATTTATAAGGCTTTCATCCCTAAATGGCTTTAAACGATTTATATGTACCGTTAAAATTTTGTTGGAATTTCGCTGTTTGATTTTATATGTTACGGGGCCCATGATTTCCGTTATGAAGTACGGTCCTGTCCATGGCTTGTGTAGTTTTCGTGACGTACCTGCATGAATAGCTGGGTTATGCAAGTATACTGCGTCACCGATTTTGTAGACTACTGACTTTGTATTTTTGTTGAATTGTTTATGTGTCTTCTCTGTTGCTTTGTTTATGTTTTGTTTTACTGCCTCGAAAGCAATTTGCAACCTTTGCTTTAATTCTGACGCATAATTGTCTGCATAGTCATACCGTGAATCTTGAGGTCTTGTTATGTCATCATACGGTAACTCCATATCTCGACCGTGCATTAAGAAGAATGGTGTCTCGTTTGTACTATTGTGCACGCTACTTCTATAGGCTAGTAGCACGAATGGTAACCATTCATCCCAGTCGGTCTGATCTCGATTTACAACATGAGACAGAATGTCCTTGAAAACTCGATGACTTCGTTCTATTATCCCATTTGTTTGTGGGCGGTATGCTGTCGTTTGCAGTTTTTCGACGCCTAATATTTGACAAACTTCTCTAAAAATTTCAGAAGTGAAATTTGCGCCTTGGTCTGTCAGCAGTTGTCTCGGAGTCCCGTGTCTTGAAATAATTTCTTGAGCCAATATTCTTGCTATGGTTGATGCCTTTTGGTCGGGAATGGCGAATGCCTCTGGATATTTTGTAAAGTGGTCCTGGAACGTTAGGATGTATTTGTTCCCTTTCATACTTGCTGTTAGCGGACCCACAATATCCATTGCGACTCTTTCCATTGGTCGACTGACTTCATTAAATTTTTGTAGTGGCACAGGCTTGTGATGTGGAGACGTTTTCCTCTCATTGCATGAATGACACTTCTTGCAATAATCTTCAATGTCCTTGGCCATTGATTTCCAAAAAAAATTTTTCTTGATTCGACTATATGTCTTCTCGAACTCTTGATGTCCCGCATACGGTAAATTGTGGTAATCGTGCATTACCTTGAATTTCATGGACGCTGGTACTATGAGTTGATGATGACGCTCATTATTTGATTTTTCTTTGAATATTAAACCTTCATCATCCGTGAAATAACCTTCTTTACTGGAGAGTTGTTGTATTGTTGCATCTTGACGTTGTTTACTTGCTATGATGTGCCTGTCCCATATTGGTTCATATGTATCTTCGACTTCTACGGCGTTTATGGGTATTCTTGATAATACATCTGCGTTTACGTGTTTCTTCCCCGGTCTGTGTTCAATTTTGAAGTCGTATTCTTGGAGAGTAAGTACCCATCTTGCCAATCGTGATTGTGGCGTGCTGATAGAGAATAGCCACTTGAGAGGTTGATGGTCGGTTATGATGGTGAACTTTCTTCCATACAGATACACTCTGTAGTGTTTTACACCCCAAATTACTGCAAGACATTCTTGTTCTGTTGTAGAGTAATTTACTTCAGCCTTGTTTAACTGTCGGCTTGCAAAAGCTATCGGCCTCTCATAACCATCGCATTTTTGACTCAATATGGCACTAATAGCTTTTCCACTGGCATCTGTGGACAGGATGAATTCCTTGGTGGAGTCTGGATGAGCTAACACTGACTCGGAGCAGAGGGCATTCCTTAATTTATCGAATGATTGTTCGCAATCGTCTGTCCAGTTGAACGGCTCATTTTTTTGTGTTAATTTCGTGAGTGGCTTCGATGTTTTTGCGAAATCTTGAATAAATCTTCTGTAGAAGCCTACTAGGCCGCAGAAAGCTCTGATGTCCTTGACTGATTTCGGCCTTGGATAGTCTTGTATGACTGAAATTTTGTCTGGGTCCGGTTTACAACCCTCCCCATTTATGATATGGCCTAAATACTTCGTTTCAGTTTTCAAAAAATTGCATTTACTCGGTTGCAATTTAAGATTAGCTTGTCTCAGTCTATTGAAAACTTCCCTGAGTCGTTCCAGATGTTCGTCTGCTCCATTCCCATTGAACACGATGACGTCATCCAGGTATATTAGACATTGTTCACCTCTTAACCCTGACAACACACTGTTCATGAGGCGTTGAAATGTGCTCGGTGCGTTTACGAGCCCAAACGCCATCTTTGTGAATTGATAGTGTTCTCCATTTGTTGTGAATGCTGTCTTCTCTTTATCTCGTTCATCCAGTTGTACTTGCCAATATCCAGATGCTAAATCTAGGGTAGTGAATAGATTTGCATTTCCCAACTGATCCAATGTTTCTTGCATGTTTGCAACAGGAAAATAGTCCTTCTTCGTTATCTTGTTTAACCCTCTGAAGTCGATACACACCCTTATTTTGTTTTCACCATTTTCGGATTTCTTCGGCACGATGACTACTGGTGCTGACCATGGTGAATCGGACGGTTCTATTACTCCAGCTTCACGCATTTTCTTCAATTCTTTAGCCAACGGCTCCTTTTGGCTAAGCGGAACTCGGTACGGTGCTTTGGCTATAGGTGGCACATCTTCAGTAATTATTCTGTGTTTTACTTGATGCGTACACCCTAGCTTACTGTCTTCCCATTGAAAGATGTCTTCATACTCTATCAGTAAATTTAATAATTTACTTTTTACATCTTCTGCTAAATGGTCCATGTTGAATTGATTCTCGATGCATTTATTCCCTTGGACCTTCACAGAGCACACTGCATGCTGCGTTTTGTTTACAGCTGGCGTGGCTTGTTTACTTCCTTCCGAGGACACGGCTTGTCCCGGTTTATTCTTCAGCTCCTCGACTTGTTCCCCTCTTCTTGGTATGGTCGACGGATGCTGCCCTTTATTATTTTGAGCCACTTGATTCTTCACGCTCTCCCTTTGAGAATTCTTATTTTTCTTCTTCCCGCCTACAGCTGTCCCGACTTGTCCTTTTGACCCGGTCGGCGAATGCTGTGCGTCTTGAGCCTGTTGATTTTCATTATTTTGCCCTTGAGAATTCTTCTTCTTCTTCTTCTTCCCGCCTACAGCTGTCCCGACTTGTCCTCTTGACCCGGTCGGCGAATGCTGTGCGTCTTGAGCCTGTTGATTTTCATTATTTTGCCCTTGAGAATTCTTCTTCTTCTTTCCGCATACAGCTGTCCCGACTTGTCCTCTTGACCCGGTCGGCGAATGCTGTGCGTCAAGCGCATGTTGATTTTCCTCACCCTTCTTCTCAAGTACGGCCGATTTGCCGACTAACATGTTCTTCCCTAATGTTAGTTCTTGATTTGTGAAATTCATTAGCTTCACTGGCACTTCTTTTTCGGCTTTTGTTATGACTCTTGCCGCCATAACCCCCTGGGTCCTCAGCTCTACTGGTTCCACCACAATATCTTGTCCTGGATTGATCAGATCCTGGACTGCTAGGCACACGAACTCGCAATTTGGAGGAATCTTCACGGCGCTTTTCAATTTAACCAATCCACTGGGTTGTGCGACTGATTTTTCTTGTTGCGCGACGCCATTCTTCCTATTTTGAATTCCCGCATCCTTATCTTGACTTGTAATGGTCGCCTGTCCGTAACTTGATACTCCGCTGATATCATCAAGCCGAGTTGTGTTTCGCTCCGCCTTCTCGCTGACGTTATTGGCTTGTGTTGCGACATTACCTCCAATGACGTTGACTTTTGCTATGCTAGCACCTCTCTCTGGGTCAGCGTTGCTTAATAGTTTGAAACTCATATTTTCAAAACTTACATTCTCTCTCGACACGAGCACGTCAAATTTACGAATGAAATCTCTACCTAATAAGCCGTCTGCATCTAGATCTAGATTGTCAGAGCAAATAACCATTTTTTGTCGGAAACTATTATTTTGGCAGTTGAATTTTATTTTACTTGTGCCGTAATATGACACTGTTCCACCTGTTATTGCTTTTAAACGCCCAATATTATCTCTTTGAACTCTATGCCCCTTAACAAACTTTTTCTTGAGAATTGAAACTCTTGACCCTGAATCTATTAATAATTTCACAGGTGTGTCTTTAATTTTGACTAAAATAAAATTTGGATCATCTCTATGTAATTCCACTACTGAACGAATATGATTAATTTTGAAAGTTTTTTCTGAGACTGATACCTCTCGTGACGGGGCTTTCGCGAGAGGGAATGTTAGTTTAAATTCTGAGTTCGGCGTTTTCCTTGTGCTCTCATAGTGCCTCTGTTGTGTCCTTGACTGCCCATGGGTGGTCCTCTATACCTGTTATAATTTTTGCTCCAATTTTGATTAATATTTGTTCTACAATCTTTAGCATAATGACCTAGTTTCCCACAACGTGCACATGAATTATTTCTTTTGCAATCTCTTTGTATATGACCATTTTCACCACATTTATAGCATTTTAATATTTTTTGTGATGCATGTGATACTTTATTTACTGACCCTACTTCAAAACAACCCTTTTTGTCTGAGGCTAGTTCTAATTCTTCCCGCTCTGCCATTTGCACCGCTTCATCAAATGTTAGACCAGTTTTATTATCCATAATTGGCCTGAGAACTTTTCTAATTTCATGTCTTAGCCCATCTTTAAAATTGCATAAAATTTGTTGATTTATAAAATTTTCAATTCCATTTTGTGACTTTATTAATTCTGATTTTAAATTCCTTAATCTTTTTGCATATTCATATACTGATTCCCCTAAATTTTGTTTGCAATTTCTAAATTCTCTATTTATCTGTTCTATACATCTATGTTTTGCAAATCTTTTGACAAAAAGTTCTCTAAATTCTATATATGTAATTTTAGCAAGCTGTAATTCATTTGTTTCACAATAAAACTGTAATGCTTCCCCATTTAATTTTGTTCGAATGAGATCTACTATTTCTCTGTCTGAAAACTGTCTAACACTTGTTACCACATAAACTTTTCGAAAGAATTCTATTACATTTTCACCAGAAAATTCCGGTATTTGTGCAATAACACTACTTTTTAAAAACAATAATTCTGTTTCTGTTTTAATTGGATCAGAGCTGTTAGAACTACCCGCAGTACCACCCGGCATGATTATTTATATAATATGACTGAACTATTTTGACACAATTCGTACTCCGTGGATGGTCCAGATATACCGGCCACCCTGATCTGGCAGAATTTCCCAAAACCGCTGCCACCAATTTGTAACCCGCCTTTATGAGGCGAATAAACAAATAAATTTAAAGAAAGGGTTCTTGCCAGATTTGGCAGTTACGTCTTGTATCAAATTAGTTAGTGATGTAATAAAGAATATTATTTACTTACTGTGTTTCGATGCTGACTCTGAAATGGGTCGCCCAAGGGTTGATTTACACAATTGATTATATAAAAATATAAATATCTTTATTATTAATAAATATATGTAAGATACAAAATAGAGCCTATACTCGCGACTGCAACGGACAGGCTACCATGTTAGAGCTTTTTCTCCCTGTCGTTCAGTCGTCTATAAATATTCACGTAAAGATAAGTCAGCAAAGAAATTGAAGTCTGGTATTTGTTATAATATTAATAAATATCTATTCAGCAATTGCCTACTTATATGTGAGTCAATTTGGAAATATACGCCATCTCATTTATGTGCTGACTTAGGTTTACATTTGCACTTCGTGTTTCTATGTGTCATGGACGTTAGTCGTGTTAATTTCGCTGGAATACCTAGTTCTCTCATAATCACTTATAATTTGTTTTTCTTAATTGTATCATAAGCTTGTTTGTAGTCTAAGAACAACAGATGTAGAGGTATATAATTCTCGTAGCTATTAGCTATTATTTGTTTTAGACCAAAAATTTGGTCGTTTGTGGACCTATTGCATGTAAATGCTTTTCAGTCAATAAAAATTATTATTATTATTATTATTATTAGCTCTGAACCCCGCCTGATACTCGGCTAAGATTTTTTCTGCCTCTCTTTGTATTCTATTCTTTATACATGCTGCCAAGACTTTATAGGCCACATCTAGTAATGTAATTCCTCGGTAATTCTCACAACACGTTTTATCTCCCTTTCTGTGGATCGGGCAAATTAATGATTTCCTCCACCTTTCAGGCATATTTTCGGATATCCATATATCTTGCACAATATCATGTAAAAGCTCAGAATTTGGTCATCACCATTTTTTAACCTTTCAGCAGCTATTCCATTTATTCCTGGGCTTTTATTGTTTTTCATACCTTTGATAGTTGCCATAATTTCTTCCAAGTCTGGTGCCTTTGTGTTTTCATTTTGAATATTATCATTATTCATTTCTTCATTTGGTATCGTCAGCATATCTTCTTCTGAGGTATCATTTAGAGCTTTTTTAAAGTATTCAGCCCACCTTTCTATTTTTTCGTCCCCCGTTACCAAATCTCCTTCCTTATTTTTACAATATATTTTTGTCGGTTGGTATCCAGTTTTTTGTCTTTTAACTTCTTGATAAAAGTTACGATATTCTTTATTTTGAAAATTCTCGTCTAGTTTTTGTAGTGCTTCTTCCATCATTGCTCGTTTCTTCCGTCTACATAGCCGTCTAACATTTTTCCTTTCTTCTTATATGTTTTCTTAAGATATTTTTTCTGATGATTGCTTGTTTGCAATCATCATCGAACCATTTTGTCTTTTTTCTCGACTTTCCTTCGTTTAGCGTCTTTTGAGATGCTTCTTGTTTAGTCTCCTCAAGCTGTCCCCATTTGTTTTCTATATTTTCCTCTCTTTTAGTGTCAGCTAGTTTTTTTACTTATCTCGTCTTGATAAAGTTTTAGATTAAGGTCGTTGCCAAATTGCTGTGTATCGTATTGTTGTCTCTATCTAAAGTTTCCTCTTTTGGATCTCGGTAGTTCTTGCTTCATAATTATTCTCACCATAAAATGGTCTGAATTCCCATCCGCTCCTCTTTGGTTTCTGATAATTTTTATTAATGCGGCATGCTTCTTTTCTATGAGTATGTGATCAATTTGGTTACATGTCTTTCCATCTGGTGATTTCCATGTACCTTCATGGACATCTTTCCTTTTGAAATGCGTACTCATTATTTTCATAATAGTTGTTAAAGCCAGGTTAATCAACATCTGTCCATTTTCGTTTGTTCGTTCATGCTTACTTTGCCCCCCAGTAATTGATTTATATATTTCTTCTCTCCCAACTTGTGCGTTAGGGTCGCCCATTATCAATTTAACATCATACCTGGGTATTGAATCTAAAGCTCTTTCAATTTCTTCATAAAATAATTTTTTTTTCTCCTCATCTTTCACATTTGTTGGAGCATGCACATTAATTATCGTTATCTTGCGATAAATTCCCTTCATCCTTATTATACGCAGCTTATCTGATATTGCTTCGAATTTCTGTATTAAATGTTTGCTTTTCTTATTTACCATAAAACCTGAACCAAAGTATCTCTTTTCCCCTCCACTATTGAAAAATATATAGTTATCCGTTTCTATTATCTCTGTACCTCTCTGTTTAGTTTCTTGTACTGCTGCTATATCTACATTGTATGTTGTTAGGGTTGAGTCCAATATCTTAAGTGCACCAGCTTCATTTGTACCTTGTAAATTCCAGGTAGCTAATCTTATAATTTTATCCTTTTTAGTCTTGTTTTTCTTTTCTTTCATTTTTCGCAATATCGATATTCGTGACCGTTTCCAATGCCAAGTTTCTCTTCGTTGTAGCTGTCCAGTATGCAGTTAGTTTTTTTGGTGCATTTTTTTTTTCTTCCAATAGGGGTTTCCAAGTTTTTTTCATTTTTTAATATGTTAATCTCTATATAAAAATATTAGACCTGTGTTTTTTATTTTCGCCGAGAAGCGTCTAATAAGCCAGAAAAAAATTATTAGTGTCTATAAATAAGGATCGAAAAAATCATCGGTGCGTGTGACGTCATCGACACCGCGAGAACATACGTTTCTAAAGCTGAGTGAGACGGATATATAACAAACACGGTGGGTATGTCGTTTTGCAAATGAACATGTAAACAAATGATTTGGGCTGTCAAAAGTATTCGGTTAACCGGTTAATCGTTTAACCGGAAACCGGTTTTTCAATAATGAAATATTCGGCTAGCTGGTTAACCGGTTTGTAGCTGGCTTTTAATCGGTTTATAGCCGGTTTTTAACCGGTCAATAGCCGGTTTTTAACCGGTCAATAGCCGGTTTTTAACCGGTCAATAGCCGGTTTTTAACCGGTTAATAGCCGATTTATAACCGGTTTATAGCCGGCTTTTAATCGGTTTCTAACCGGTTCATAGCACTCTTTTTTTAAAAAAAAATTAACTATAACCTAACGTCTAAATAGCTCTTGACAAAATGCTATATATCAAAATAAATAAATTTCAAATGCTTATTGAAACTGTCAATGTTACCAACCTTAATATGTTATTATTTCTTTTAATAATATTTTTGAAATAAAAGTAAATTACATTGAAATAGGAAATAATTCATTAGTCACTTGATATGTTTTCCGCCAATCAACATTCAGAATTTCCATAGTTACATGTTTATCACAGCGATGATAAAAAACAAAGAATATCACCTTATTTCTATTCGTTACTAACTGCTATGGCATTTTTACAACATTGACAGTTAATTTTAATAAAAATTCATTATATTCTCTCATTAAATATAAGCTCGTGATATTAATAATGAAGAAAGGGGTGAAAGGACCAAGCGTTGAATGGTTTATAGATGAAAACAAAAGGCATAAATGGTCCACGTGTATTGTAAAATTCTTTATTCACAATCATTATAGTAATATACCGATTCCTAACCTTTTGGAGGTTGGGAAATACGTCATTCTTAACGTTAATGACATTTTCTTAGGTTGGAAATAACAGATTTTACTTCCATCTCGTGGGTTGGAAATGTTTATGTAGAGGTTGCCTAGTAACATTGTCATAGATCCTTATAATAAAGTAGGTTAAAACAAATTTTAAGAGAGTGGTCAAAAAATATTAATAAAATTAAAGGTTATAACTCATTGATTTATTTTGAAAATTATTGATTTAAAATGAGGATGATTGTGAATAAAATAAGATACATAACCTCGGTGGGAGTTCCATTACAGCCTCGCGCTTTATCTCACCTCGATGCTTCGCCTCTCGGTAATATACATAAGCCCTCGGCTGTAATGAAACATTTCCCACCTCGGATGTAATATACTATTATTACGGACGTTTCGGGCTTAGGGCAAGCCCATCTTCAGCAATCGTTGAATATACAGTAATAATTAAAATTTATGACAAAAATTTTTTAAAGTTGTATTAGACACGATGATCTATATGAACAACATCGAAAACAATTTTAAATACTTCATTTCAACAACCTTCCGAATCAATACGGAGTTGGTGAAATATGAATAATAATCGAAGATATTACTCGCATGCCATATATTATACGTATATCATATACCATTGCTAAACAATAAATTGTCAAGATTTTAGTGCACACAGGGAAACTTTGCAAAGTTTACCGAAATTTATTTCCCAAAGAAGAAGTACGATGTTTCCAAAAAGTTAACGGCGCCCTTAAAACTCGATACGTTTTGAGGAAACTTTTGAACATGCACCAAATTAAAGGTTATAAACCGGTTAAAGACCGGTTTTCTGACCGGTTAAAAACCGGTTTTTTGACCGGTTAGAAACCGGTTTTTTGACCGGCTAAAAACCGGTTTTTCTGACCGGTTAAAAATCGGCCGGTTATTGACTTGAAACCGGTTATTCGGTTTTTCGGTTAACCGGTTGTAAACCGACGGTTAACCGGTTAGCAATTTCAGCAGATTTTGACAGCCCTACAAATGATACATAACCCAAGAATTAACCACTTGAATTCTGTTCCTCAGCTTATTTTGTAATACTTATAGAAAATATTTTTAAAGAAATTGTGATTGTACATGCAAATCAGGTAAAACTTGAGTACTTATAGTAATTTTGGAGATAATTGAATATTATTTTTCTATTTTAAGACATGGACGATTTGTTTATTTGCTATTCTGGTTACTATAGCTCTAATAATGAGCATTTTTGTGGTGGTGAAATACTGTTTCGTACCGGGTTGCTATAATTCCTCAACAAATAATCCAAAGAAAATATATGTAACGGTTACAAAAATTGAAGAAAAACGTGCAAGTTATAATGACTAAAAATAAATATTACGTATTATAATGGTATTAAATCTAAACATGTTAATTAATTTACTAATTTAATTATTTGTGTATTCCATTTACAGCCAGGAAGTAAAAACGCTGTTCCTTATTCTTGTCCTATCCTGTTATCATTAAAATTATAAAATTAGCACATGTTTCACTTTCTAATTAATAATAAATTAAACTATTGGTAAAATGATGTTTTATTTAAGACAAAGAAATAACAAACAACTATGAAACTATTTATTTGACTACATAAATTTGGGGAATACTGCAATTTTCCAAAATGTTGTTGCCTCCTCCATCAACTGCTGACACAAGTCTTTGTCGAATTCAACTTCTGCAATAACAGCTTCGTCTCCATACTCTTCTTTAGTTGCTCTGTAAATGTTGTTGTATTAAATAAATATTCCATAAATCTGCGTACAAAACATTACATATCTCTGGGCTTTCACATTTCTTATTTCTGCACTAACAAAACTAGGATTGTCTTTGTAAAACAAATGCACATGACTGTATGTAAATACGGCAAAATTTCGACTGTCTGCTTTCACAAATTCAGGATCCATATTCTAAAGAAAGTGAACAGTTTTAATATAAACAGCATTATTGGTTATTTACTTCACTTACTTGTTTTTTCAAAAGATTCTTCAAAGAAACTAACAGGAAATTCAGTAAAAATTTCTTGTAACCTTAAATTTCATCAAAATAAATCTTCTTGCTTGAATGTCACGTCAGGTCACAACGCGGACATGATCTGCGCGCGCTCGAAAAGCCATTAGCCAATCAGAATTTTCAGAGTGCCGTTGACGTCATAAAGATGGCCGATACTGAATTTTATGCACTCAATTTAAATGCATTAAATTTTAATTTTGATTTTAGAGTAATAAAAATTAGCAAATTAACGCTAATATTCATCTTAATATTACTTATACATGATGAACACTGATATCCAATAAGTATTTCTTAAAAAGCTGTAGCCTTGGAAACCCCTATTGTTTATTTAAGTTATTCCAAACATACATTTTATCATTAATAGTACTTTTATAGTACCCAATTTTACTTCATTGCCAATGTCCTTTTCCAATTTAGCTCTTTTCTTCAATTCTGCATATACTTTTCTTTCTTCAATTGTGTAGTGTTCAATATAGATATTTTTACCTTTAAGTTTACTTTTATTTGCCATCACCTTTTTCTTGCTGTTCCAATCTTTTATTTCGCCCCCTATGACATATATTGGATGTTCATTCTTTTATCATTTTGGAAGATATAATCTCTACATTTATTTCCAAATTATCTTTCAAGAATTTTGCCACTTCTTTGGTACTTTCTTCAGTATTGATTATTTTTAAACCTTTTATAATAATTTTGTTTCGTCTTCTTTTCTTCTCATCTTATTCTTCTCGTTCTTCTGCATCTTTCATTCGTTGTTTCAGTGTTTTGTTTTCCTGTATCAAATCATCAATCTTTTCTTCCATTAGTTCGATTTTTTCTAAAAGTTCTCCTTTTTCTTCAGCCCATTTTTGGTCGCGTTCTTCCATTTCTATTTTCAATTCTTGAATAGATGTATTGGTTTTCTGTAATTTATTTAGTACCTCGTTTTTGTTAGAGTTAATTTCTTTCTTCAATTCCTCTGCAATTTTGTTCATAAGAACCTTTATTTCTTCCATTTCTTCTTTTGTGGGCTGATTTTCATATTCTCTAGTTGGTGACTTATTTTCTGGTTTTCCTTATTCTGGTGTTCTTGATGTTTTCTTGCTTGTCTGAAAAATTTGCTGCTCTTTATCTGACTCTAGATCCTGATGTGTATAAATTTCTTCCCTCTTTCTTTTGTTTAAGTCACTATTTGAACCCGACGACTCTTATCTACTTCGGAAATATTGGCTCATCACTTCCGTGGACCCCACTGAAATATAAATCTGTTACGCCACTGGCACTTCTCAACTAAAGTGCGCTTGCGCAATTCAAGGTTATTCTGAAAAGTTTACTCAGCGCGTAATAATAACAATGATAGATTTACATTTCATGTTCTTACCGAAAATAAGATATTTCTTCAACTTTTCCTCTATTTTTGCAAAATGGCATAATACAATTTCTCATCACAAAGTTCAAAACTGAAAATGGCGCTGTTTGCTGCTCGTAAACAAACATCAAACTTACTTGTTCTATGTTCTGCGCTTGCTCCGCAGCCCCATGCTACACGATTTTCGACCTTATCATATATTTCAATTTGCCACACTTTTACTCCGCGCATACCGCTGGCTTTAGTCTTCCATTTATTATATAGAGTTCAGTGTCATTCACACGCAAATAGATTTTAAGATACTGTTTCTTTTCTTTATACTTTAATTACACAAGCACCACGCTACATAAACTCACTATTTACATGTCCTTAGATACTTTCTGAGCGGCAGGATTCAAAAATGAATTTAAAATACCGGCACTTACTTAACTACACTCAAAGCCACAGTGTCGTACATATTGTTGTAACGTGTCGGGTTGTGTTTTAAGGGTTGTTAAATTATTAAGTGTATCTTGTATTACCTATTAGTTTATTAATGTTGAAATAATACAATTATGAATTATGAATATTGAATATCGAATATTGCTGTCTACTTACTAACTTGACTATTTACAAGTAACTTCTTACTACTCTCTACTGACTAATTACTTCTCACTGTCCGGTAACGGAGCAGAAAAACCCTTTTGCATCTCTCCCACTACATTGTTTGATTACAGAGTGCAAGGATCGCACTTTCCATACAAAGACTTGGAATATATAGTTCATTCCTATTTACATCAGAATATATAGGTCAATCCGGTTTACAACATTCCTCCCCCCTTAAAAGATTTGACTATAAGGAAAATTTTACATTTTAGATGATCTTCCACAAATTTTGGAAGTACTTGTAGGTCTAAAGGTTGTTCTTGCTTCGCTACTTTCAGAGGATACATTTTCAGTTATCAGATCTACAGGTTGTGAACGAGTAGTATAATGAACTACAGGACCAGAAGTTCTTTCTCTTCTTACAGAGTTAAAATTTTGAGTTATTTTAATACAAACACCTGCACAAAATCCACAAGCTGTTTTCCCGAAACATCGTTTACAACAACAATTTATACAATACTATATTACACATATACCTATAACATAAACTATAAATGAATAATAACTATATGAAATATCTATATTTATATTTTTCTCTATTTGTTCAGCTAATTCATTTATTTGGGATCATTTATGACTGGCTAAATTAAAATCTTCTAAATTAGTATGAATGGACTTAAAATTTGGATTCAAATTAATAATACTATTCATGCCTTGCTGCGAGTAGACGTGGGTCGTTGTCGCTTCGCTGTGTTATTTTTGTGCCGAAATAATAATATCATCTTGTGTGATAAAAATGCCCGGAACTAGAAGTCTTTCCGCTATTGTCGACCAGACCATCAATTCTCGACTGTCCAATGACAGTTTTGTGGACAAACTGTTAGACACACTCATCCAACGTTTTGACAAAAAAATAGAGGAACAGAAAATTCTTTACGAAGGCATCATCGCTGATCTAAGTGCCGAGGTTAAGCTCCTGGAGGATCGTCTGGACCAACAAGAGCAGTACTCTAGAAGAAACTGCATCAGAGTGTTCGGTGTGCCTGAACTAGAAAATGAAAAAACTGAAGACGCGGTCTGTTCTATCTTCAAAGACAAATTGAATATCTGTGTTACTCCTGATATGATAGACCGTTGTCATCGTACCGGTAAGAAACAACACAAATCAAGTGTGAATGCTAAATCTAGACCGCGACCCATTATAATCAAATTTACATCATATAAACATCGTTACGTTGTACTGATATTAGTGTAAAACAAGATCTAATGAAAAGCCGACTTGAACTATTAAAATCAGCTGCCAAGAAACATGGCTATAAAAACGTGTGGTCCGTAGACGGTGTGGTGTATTCAAAAATCGCTGGAGTAATCAAGAAGGTTACACATCTTGATTTATTAAATGTTTAGTCTATATATGTACTATTATTAAATGTATTTAAGAGCCTCAACTATGTTGATACTTCTTTTTCGACAATAATTTATACTTATTTTCATTATAAATTTATATTTTTTCATTTTATCAAATCTCGGCTGTTTAAAATCAATTCTTTTAAAACATTTATTTGCAAGAATTAACTTCTCTGTTTTAGTTCTAATTTGTTGCTGAAAAAACTCGGGGTCAATAAACTTTAAAAATATTATTTTACATTTGTCTTTTTAAATAACTTTCATTTTATGTCTCTCTCGTCTTTTTATTATCAAAATGTTAGAGTACCAAACTGACTACATTTTATAATAATCTTGTCTCATTAGATCTAGACATACTTTGTTTAACAGAAACATGGCTTAACGATAGTGTCCATACTTCGGAATTGTTTTCACTTCAATATAATGTCTACAGAAAGGACAGAGATTTGGATAGCAGTGGCAAGAAGAGTGGAGGAGGAGTCTTGTGTGCTGTGAACAGCAAATACAGGGTGGGGCAGAAAAACCTATCCGATTTCAAAACGTTATAAAATTAAAACCACTCAACTTGTCAAAAAAAAATTTTATTAACATATCGCAAATTTTATGCCATTTTTAAATTTAAGTTTTGAAAAGCACATCACTCAAATGTCGTCCTTGGGAGCGGATACACTGATTTAGGCGCTCGCGGTAGCTTTCCATGACTTTCACCGTCATTTCCACAGGAATTTCTTCAATTGCCCGAGCAATTTCCCTTCGTAAAGCAAGAAGGGTCCTTGGTCGATGCTGGTAAACCTTCGATTTGAGGTAACCCCAAAGGAAGAAGTCACATGGAGTGAGATCCGGTGAGCGCGGCGGCCAGCCAAGATCACCTCTCAGGGAAATGAGGCGACCGGGAAACAGTTCCCTGAGAATGTCCATTGATCGTCGCGATGTGTGGGCGGTTGCCCCATCCTGTTGAAACCACACATTTTCCACGCCATTTTCTTCCATTTTGGGTCTAAGAAAATTTTCCAGCATGAAACAATAGCGCTCGCTGTTGACCGTTACGGTTTGCCCATTTTCTTCAAAAAAGTAAGGCCCCCAGACGCCTAGGCGGGAAAGAGCACACCACACAGTCACTTTTGGGCTATGGAGGGGTTCCTGATGGATTTCTCGAGGATTTTCGTCACTCCAATATCGAAAATTCTGCCTGTTAACGGCACCACAAAGGTGAAAATGGGCTTCGTCCGTGAAGAGCACAACATCGTCGTTTGGGAGTTCTCGGAGATCGCGACACAGGTTCGTACGGGTTTCAAAATCCCTTTCACTTAATTCTTGTGCAACAACCATTTTGTAGGGATGCATTTTGAGGTTCCGGTGCAAAATGCGCCGAATACTGCGGTTGGAAATCGCCAAAGCGAGCGAATGTTTTCGCGCCGAACGACGCGGGGAACGTTCAATCGCGGCTCTCACATTGGCTACGTTTTCAGGTCCTGTTGCTGTCCTGGGACGTCCAGGCGACTTCTTTTTCAATGCTGAACTCGTCTGTCTAAAATTTGACACCCACACTTTAATCGTAGCGTGATGTGGAACAGGATCATGACGCCCGAGTCCGAAATGAATTCGAAAAGCACGTTGTGTAGCAATTATCGAACCGCCGCATTCGATAAACCGCTCAATAACAAAAGCACGATGTTCACCAGACCAAGGCATGTTGACTACTGACAAATGGCATAAAACCGGCTTTCTAACGGTTTTTACCCCACTACTCTACCTGCTCCCTCTTTTGAGAAAAATGGATTTGAAATCGGATAGGTTTTTCTGCCCCACCTGTACAAATCATTCCCTATTAATATTTCTTTACACCCATCCTCTCTGTCTGATCTTGTCTGTGTTAAGGTGTATTTAACATCTACTATCTTTATTTACATTATTGTTCTCTATTTACCACCGCCTATCTCTCTTATCCAGCAAAACTATATCTTCGACAGTCTTGAGACATTTTTAAACAATGCAAATTGTAATTTTCTAATTGTAGCAGATCTTAATATATCTAAATTAAATAATAATGATATTTCAAACATCGATAATTTAACATCGAATTTCGAAAATTTTGTTGCATTTCTAAACGCTACTCAGTATAATAACGTAACTAATTCACATGGAAAATTATTAGATGTTGTTGTATCTAATTTGCCCTGCATGGTAACTAAAAACATGGATCCAATTGTTGATGAAGATGCACATCACCCAGCTCTCTCAATCTCAGTAACATTTAATCCTCATCCCCACCTTAAATTTCCAAACTCCACTTTCAACATAGACTCTCCAACATACAATTTTTCCGCTGGCAACTATGACTTATTATATATGTTATTATCACAGGTTGATTGGAGTGATCTCAAACACTACAGTGATGTTGATGTTGCTTTCAATAAATTTTATGAAATTATTTATGACGTACTTGAAAAATGCATTCCGGTCAACAGAAAACGTCACTCCAAATATCCACCATGGTTCAACTCAACTATAATTAAACAAATTAAAGAAAAAAACTGGCATCACAAAATGTATAAAACTCATAAGAATGAATCTAACTTATCAGAGTTTAAACGTCTGCGTGAAATTATAAAAAGAAATATAAAACTTGAATATAATAAATATTTAAAAAAATTTGAAAGCAACATATCAATAGACCCCAATAAATTTTGGTCCTACGTAAATAATAAAAAGCGTAAATCACGTATACCGGGCTGTATGAAACATAACAACCAAACATTTGAAAACACTCCCAATATTGTGCAAGGTTTCGCAGACTTCTTTGCAAGTGTGTATGTTGTGCCAAATGACAATGATAATGTCATTATATTTAATAATACCGATAGTTACAATAATAATACTATTAATATTGCAAACATATCTGACGATGACATTTTAAATGCAATAAGTTGCCTAAAAAATTCCCGTAATCCCGGACCTGATAACCTTCCCTCCTATATTATAAAAGCATGTAGTCATTTCTTTCTAGAACCTTTGAGATATTTGTTTAATCTGTCTATTAAAAATAATGTTTTTCCTACCATTCTCAAAACTGCCCATATATGTCCAATATACAAATCGGGTGATGTGACCGAAATCTCCAATTACCGCCCAATTGCAATCCTATCAAATATTGCCAAAATTTATGAATCTATTCTTCATAAAAAAAATTTATGCTAACGTTCAAAATCTTATTTCATCTCGACAACATGGTTTCGTGAAGGGCAAATCTACAGCAACTAATCTAATTACTTTCACAAATTATGCTCTAAATTCACTATACGACAATTCCCAAGTTGACGTTATTTATACAGATTTTAGAAAGGCATTTGACACAGTTAATCATAACGTTCTTCTTCAAAAACTTTATTCTACTTTCAATTTTTCCACTAATCTTATAAATCTTCTTCAGACATATTTACATGATCGAAAATTATCTGTACGGCTAAACAACTTCAACTCTACTTCATTTATTGCCACTTCCGGTGTACTTCAGGGCTCAAATCTATGTCCTTTGTTGTTTGTGTTATTTATTAACGATATTGTTGATGTTGTTAAAGATTCCGAAGTATACTCTACGCTGATGATTTAAAGATTTTCAAAAGTATCAACTCGTTACACGACTGTGTTCTTCTACAAAATGTTATAAATAACCTTTCAGCTTGGTCTCAAAGGTCTATACTGTTCTTTAACTTTAGCAAATGTAAAATAATGAGCTACTTAGTAAAAAAAATTGTGTATACTTATCCATATAACATGGAAAACACATATCTTGATCGTGTCCCACAATTTACTGACCTCGGTGTTATTTTTGACAGTAAGTTATATTTCAATTTGCACATTGAGTATATCAAAAAATCTTCTTTAAAAATGCTAGGGTTTATTATACGTTCTTGTAAACCGTTTCATAATTTGTTTACTATGCAGCGTTTATTTAATTCGTTAGTAAGATCAAAATTGGAATATTGTATGCAAATATGGAATCCTATTTACAACAAATATGTAGTTCAAATCGAATAAATACAGAAACGATATGCTAAATATTGTTATTATAGGAAGCATAATTATTATCCCAGTTTTAATGTTAACTATAATGTACTTTTAACTGAAGTAAATCTTATTTCTCTTTTTAATCGCCGAAAAATACAGTCCTATTTATTTTTATACAAACTGTTAAACAATGAGATCAATGACAGCTATCTTCTAAGCCAGCTTCCATTAAATGTACCACGTCAAACATCGAGAAATAAGACTACTTTTCGTTGCAATATAGCAAGACCAAATTATGAAACGAAATCACCATTATGGCAAATGTGTACTATATTTAATGAAATACCTAGCGAAATGGATGTATTTGCGCAGCCACTTCATGTATTTAAACGAGATTTGATAAAACACTTTATATCGTCAGATGCTTAATTTATCACATAGTTTAATTAATGTTAAAAAAACTCATTTCATTTAATGTGTATGTAATTGTTTATTATATGTAGTTTTATTTAGGGTAATTTTTTGTGTACTTTCTGCAGGGTATTTTTATCATAGTTTAGCACTTGCCAAGCCTTATCTAACAGAATATTGTCAAAATTATGCTTTAAGAATTCTTCTACGAGGACTAAAAGACCCTCTAGGAACTCTTATGAGAACAAAGAACCCCAAAGATATGAACATCGCGTTAAACATGCTGACAAACGATTTCCAACTAGATACGCACAGTCGTCCGCAATATAAAAATATCACCCATACTCAACACAAACTAGGCTTGGGCATAATAGTTCTCGAGCGGGAGCGCTCAATTTAGTTCGTTGCTCCATGGCGAACTAGTTCGATTTTCTAGTTCGATATTTCGATGCTTCTATAACTAAAATGCATAAGGATATTATAGAAAGAAAAGAACAATTAAAATCAATGTTTTTTATTATTAATTATTTAACAATCAAATTAAATATTATTTGTTCATTGACTGATTTAAATTGCACTTTAAGTAGTAAAGTTATACTTGACATTTACATATTCTTTAATTAAACAATAAATAACAAAATAACACATTATATTGTATTGGCCGCGAGCAAACACGTGATCTGGAAGTCTAGAATCAGTTGATTTGTGTGTGCTTGTGACTTGTCAAGAACAATGTTATTGTTACAATAACAATGTTTTGACTTATTTTAAAGTGCTAACAAGTTATTTTACATTTAGAAGCAGTAAAATAAGTAGAATTAATAACAATGTTTTAGCTGTTCAAAATAAATCAAATCATTGTTATTGTCAAGTAACATTGTTTTTGAAAAAGTGGAGAGCACACAGAAATCAGCTGATTCCATACAAATGAAGGTCGCTCAAATCACGTGTCTACACGCGGCCTATATGTAAAGAAAGTAAAATAACAAAATTATATTTCTTGTGGCATACGAATCATTTATCATTAATCATTACTAATCAGTCTTGTAATACATATACTATCTACATAGTTATCCAATGCTTATCTACATATTATTATGCAAAAATATTAATTTTGAAACTTTGCTCGGTTTTAATAGCATTCGACGGTCACTAATAATTTGTCCTGTCCCCGAGAACACGCGTTCACAGGGCACGGATGTTGCAACGATGCAAAATCTTTTTAAAATGTACGCATATAAATGAGGATATACGTGGCGCCGTTCTTGCCACCACTGTAGAGGATCTTCCTTTCGATGTAAGTACTCTTCATTTAGGTATTTATCCAGTTCACGAATTCCAGCCACAGTTTTGTTATCTGGTTTTGTGATTTTATTCTTTCACTGTCGTATTCTTCCCAGATACTCGTATTATCTTTTTTATTTTCAGCGGTACTGGTACTTGTAGAAACTTCTTGATTTTTTCTTTGGGGTACTTGCATTTTACCAATTTTATTTCTGAGTCCTTGTATTACTATTTCACAAGCTCTTTTGTTCCTGAATACTCTCTCTTTAAATCGTGGGTCCAGAATTGTACATTCTGCGTATTAAAAAGTATTCTCCAACTCTTTAAAACGGTTTTCCATGCCTTTCTTTAAAGCTGACTGTACAGCGGTTACTTTTTCGTTTTGTGACGTATGTTTTTGTAGAAAGCCTTGAATCAAGTTACAAAATACGATGACTTTTGACAGAGTCACATTTTTCTCGGCGCTTATTTCCGCCGTAATCTCGTAGAATGGTTTAAGTAAAGGTAAAACTCCTTCTATTACTTCCCAGGCTTCTTCTTTAACAGTCAGATCTGAGCGTAGTAGAGCAACCGTTGCAATCACAGCATCCTTTACCCGTACTATTCGTTCAAGCATATCATAAGTAGAATTCCAACGAGTTGGTACGTCTTGCTTGAGTTTTAGTAGTGGTAAACTCATTTGTTCTTGTGTAGTTGTTAATTTTTTTTGCCCTTGTGTGTTTTGGTTGAAGTACTGAACAATGCTTTTGATTTGCACTAAAACATCTGAAATTTCCTTTGTAGCGTTTTGAACAACGAGATTTAGAAGATGAGCGAAACATCCGACTGACCGCCATTCGCCAAGTCTGACTGCAGCTATAATATTCCCAGTATTGTCGCTTACGACAGCAGCAACTTTATGAGAAATATTCCACTCTATCATGGCATCTTTTAAAAAATTGCATAAGTTTTGGCTTGTATGTCTATCATTATAAGCTTGGCAAGTAAGCAAAGCCGAGCAAAGTTTAGTCCTATCATCTATAAAGTGTGCCGTTATAGCTAGGTAGCTCTCATTATTTCTGGAGGTCCAGCCATCGGTAGTGAGAGATAATGCAACAGCAGCTTGAATTTTCTTTTGTACATCGCTCAATACTTCATTATAAACGTTTGACATTAAATTTAATGACAACGTTTTTCTAGAGGGGAGTTGTACCCAGGACAATGAGACACCATCTCAATCAATTTTCGCATTTCTAGTTCTTCAACAATTCGTAGAGTGTGATGTCCTTTAGCAACCATCTTGACAACTTGCCTGTCAATTTCTTTAACTTTTAGAATGGGTGGTGGTTTATGAATATATTGAGCAATTGACTGTTGACGTTGAGGAAGTGTTGATACCGATGACGATGTTGAAACTACTGGTCATGATGTTAAAATAACATTCTCCGATGTGATTTCATTTGATTGCTGAGAATTGGATGCATCCAGCAGTGGTTGTCGTTCCATGGTTAAAGGAATCAAAGCATGTTTTGTTTTCATATGTCGAGTTAAGTTTCCATTTGAACCTCCTGCAATACTGATTAACGTCGAACAATATTTACATTTTGCCTTTTTGCTGTTTACTTCTTCAGTAAAATGTGTCCATAAAGAACCATGTTTTCTCTTTGATGACATCATGAAAGGCAATCTAAAACAATCGTAAAATTTCATACACAGCTGTGATAAAATACCCAGAACCGAAAAATATCAAGCAGATACAGAGTTATGTGGGCTTGGCAGGTTACTTCCGCAAATTCATACCGAATTACTCAACGATAGAGAAACCACTGAGTAATTTACTCAAGAATTTAAATTCGAAAAAGAAGAAAGAGAAGCATTTAAGAAACTTAAAGATATATTATGCAACAAACCTGTTCTTAATATTTACTGACAAGAAGGTGACTTAGTGCTACATACCGACGCCAGTCAAGAGGGGTACGGTACTATTCTGCTACAAAGCTGTCAACAAGACAACCAACTTTATTCGATATACTTTTTAAGTAGGAAAAACCAGTGATGCTGAGAAGAAATACACGTCATATGAATAGATGTGTTAGTAATTGTCGTGGCATTGAGAAAATTTAGATTATACCTTTTGGGTAGAAAGTTCAAACTGATGACAGACTGATCCGCATTCACAAAGACTATGGAAAAAAGGGATTTATCAATCAGAGTGGCAAGATGGTCAATGTTTCTAGAGGAGGATGAGGATGAAATCGAGCATCGACCTGGAACGAAAATGCGTCTCGTCGACTCACTAATTCGCCAACCTGTAAATTTAGTAACAACCACAGACAGTACGATGACTAAAGTGAAAAGTGCCCAAGAGACATATTCTGAAATAAAATCGATAAAAGAAGTACTGAAAGAAAAGCCTTTCGAAGACTATGATGAAGAATGATATTCTCTATAAAACCATGAACGGAAAAGACCTTTTAGTTTTACCTAAATCATTACAATTCGAAATAATACAGAAAATTCATAGTGACGGGCATTTAAGCGCTAAAAAGATTGAGCAAATCAAAACCACGTCTTCTAAAGAAACCATCGATAAATTAGAGCTACAAAAACATGTTTTTGGGAATCCGACAAGTATTGTTTCAGACAGGGGAACCACCTTCACCTACGAAGTGTTTAAAAATTACTGTAACGAAGAAGACATTAATCACCATGCAGTAACAACAGGGCTACCAAGAGCCAACGGCCAGATTGAAAGAGTCAACTCAGTAATAATAATATCAGTACTCTCCAAGTTGATAGTTGAAGATCCCACCAAATGGTATCGATTCGTTGGACAGATTATAAACTCAGTTTTTCACCGAAGTATAGGAATGACACCATTCGAACTGATGATCAGTAGGAAAATGAAGAACAAAAGAGAGCGAGAAATAAGGAGTCTACTGGAGAAAGAGATGCAATGCCAGTTCGAAGAATCTCGAGAACAGTTGCGAAGAAATACAAAGGCCCAAATCGAGAAGGTCCAAGAGGAAAATAAGAAGTATTACAAGGAAGAAACCGAACAAATACGAAAATCGTTTATTTATGGGTCAATTCTGAACAAATATGTAAGTCTCTCAGATCTGTAAATCTGTAAATAAATGAACAAAATCGCAACGAAAGTTGCCCCTTTTATGTATAATTTTTTATTAATAAACAAAAATAGATGCGTTTTTACAGATTTACAGATCTATAAGACGTACAGATTTGTTCAGAACTGGCCTATTAGTTGCCGTCAAGCGGACGCAATTCGGAGGGGGAATAAAATTAAAATGTAATTTTTCTGGTCCTTACAGGGTCATCAAGGTCAAACCAAGCGATACCTATGACGTGAAGAAGGAAGGTTTCCATGAGGGCCCAATGACTACGTCGACCTGCGCAGAATATACAAAACCCCGGGTAGACCACACCGAGATGTTGCCGGGGTCGGACGACGACGAACAGGACGGCCGAGATGTGGGACCAGTACGGTCCTGAACAGTTCGAGCGCGCAGTTTTGGTTGTCGACCGCTTAGCAACAGCGGCAGTTGGCAGTTAGCTCGAGTTCTGGTCAGAGTAAAGACGTATGACGTGTCATATTGTTTGTACTGTTTATGTTTGTGCTTGTATTCATTTGTGAACCACCTAGAAACTAAAAATAAATATAAATATATCATCACGGCATATTGCCCATTTCTGGGTGTGCCAGTATCTACAACACATGTAGACATCGGTAATGATGACGATATATTTTACCATGTGGGCGCTTACCAGGCTTCACCTCACGGGAACTCATAGCTGGTGTGGAGAGTGCACCATAGGGGTCACTTTTGTGCCATTTAAAATTGGAAATATTTGGCGCCGGTCGGGATCGAACCCGGTTCCCCCTAGAAACTATTATTACTTTACCTGTATTTTTTTGTGTTATTAAATTGTTATGTCGTTAACCATTCGTTTACTCGAAATCTTGCAACTCTATATATAACTATAACACTAATATAACACTAATAATGGTTGTTAGAGAAGGGTATTGGCCACTTGATTTAACAAAAAAATTGACGTAAGTCAAGTGTCTAACCGGTATTGACATCTGGCATTGTCAATGTCAAATTTTCCAATGGCATATGTCACCACAATTTATTAAAGAAAAACTGAAAAAACGGACCTTTAGAGACCACCTCCACCCTTAGCTTCACTCCCACCCATCAGTACTTTTAGTACACCTTCTCCTACAACTGTGCCAAAATTGGCTTCTACATGAATTATTTCAGCTATTTTTCCTTTGTTGACTGGACTATATTCCTGGTCTAAGGTGGTAAGCAAAAACAAAAACATCACCATTTCACCGTATCGATGGTAATGGGAGCGTCCACGAAAAGTTTTCTAGGTTTTAAATTGTTTAATATGATTTGTCTCTTGACTTGTTTGTAAGATAAATTATTTAGAATATTGAAGTCCAATGTATTGAATATGCCTGCCAGTACATTTTTGGTTTAATCAGTATAGTAGCATCACTGATTTTTGTTTATAACCCTGAAGTATGTGTCAAGTCGTCGTCAAGGATTTAACTAATACCCCCAACCACCGCCATTTAAGAACGTGGTCGTGGTACGGGTCTATGTGACAATTAGAATTATTTGAATATATCAGCTGTTTCCATATTTATAGCATAGCTGGTTGCTTTATGAAAGTTAATCTCTTTATCATTTTTCAACTCTATATTTATTGAATATGAAGGAAAATTAGATATTCTTTCATAATGATAATCACCTAAAATGTCAGAATCATATTTAACTGCGTTTTTTTTTTTTAAGAAAACTTGTTAAGAACGTCAAACAAGGAAACGTCAGGTTGACCAATTATAACCAAAATCTAATCAGCTCTTCATATGGATGAAAAGAAGAGAAATACGAAGGAATTATAATTTTTAGAATTGTAGTATTGGAGTTATCGTTGGATAAATTTTTGTCTCACACACATAGACACACGGACATACGCACACACACACACACACACACACACACACACACACACACACCACATACATACATACATACATACATACATACATACATACATACATACATACAGACATCATCGAAAAACCAGTAAATCGTATTCTAGAGAAAAATTGAGTTTTTTTTTATGTTGACGAAGAAATTGCATTTTTCACGAATTGTCGATTATTAATGCATATTAATGTAAACAAAAGTTTTTTTTATAAAACCGTTTTACATATTATAGATATTCGATTTCATGTTCTAGATATAGAATGAAGTGTCCTTTTTACCTTCCGTCACCTTTAGGTAAGGAAGGTATTGTCTTTGGGCAAAAAATTCGGTGGTGAGTTTTTAATGAATAAGCACGTTTTAGGGTCCCTACAATACGAATTTACTATTTTTAAGATGATGTCTGTATGTATGTATGTGTGTGTGTGTGTGTGTGTGTGTGTGTCCGTGTGTGTGTATGTATGTCCGTGTGTGACAATTTTTTCTCCGACGATAACTCCAATACTACAATTCTAAAAATTATAATTCTTTCGTATTCCTCTTCTGTGCATCCATATGAAGAGTTGATTAGATTTTGGTTATAATTAATCCACCGGAAGTACCCTTATTTGAAGTTTTTAACAGTTTTTCTTAAAAAAATGCAGTTAAATATCGTTTTTTGACATTTTGTTATTATACATATTAAAGAAAATATTCTTCTCTATACAGTTTGATTATACATTTTCCTTCATATTCAATAGATGTAGATTTAAAGCATTATAAAGAAATTAATTTTCAAAAATTAGTCAGCCTTGCTATTTATCATGGGAACAGCTGATGCTGATATATTAAAAAAATTCTAATTGACAGATGTCAGTTGCAAGTGCAAAACCAAATATGGAAAGTGTAGGATCACAAAATTGGTAAGTCATAGTGCTCCTCGCAAGGGACACGCAGAGAAAGGCCAAAGAGAAGACGGAAGGACTGTATCGCAGAAGTCTGAAAGGAATGCCTGTGTCAAGAAAATGTGTTGGACAGGAATGAATGGAAGAAAAGAGGAAACAGCTACCTCTAATAAAATAGGGGAAGCTGAAAGAATAAGAAGAAGTGTCAAGTGCATTTTACTTAGTGTATGTTTATGTTATAATTTTATTGGATTTATAGAATAGAAATAGTATGTGTTCGTGTTTGATTTTACATGATATTATATAGAATTTATTCCAAGGACCTTTTGGTATGGGATTTGTACAAAATACATCGAATTGACGGAAGGTTTTGTGCTGGCCACAACAGCTTTTTTTAGAGAAAAAATCAAAAAAGTTGAATTACATCGGAAGTGGAATTTCATTAGTAAAATGTTTTTATTGTTGCATATGTAAAATTTCTGCTGTATCCAGTAGTAGAATAAAAGGTTTGTTCCAACATACGGTTTGCGGTACCATTTATGTAACTGTTCACGAACTATTTACTACGCATGCGCTAATATAGTACTGGTTTTGAACTGAACCAGAACTGCATTGTGTTGGAACGCAGTTTAGTAAGTTATATCCGTAGTTTAAAAGTGACATCTCATATTGAAAAATTGAGAATATTTTAATTTAATATTTTAGTTTATAAATTTTGATATCACATCCGTCGATAGCACCAACTACATCTGGAAATCTATTTTCTCTAAAGTATTGTTCAATAGTAATTTTTTCATTTCATCAATAGGGAACATAATAATTTCAGCTCATAGATTACTTTAAAAAATTGCTAATTTTTTTTATAATTCAGTGTAACGAGCCGATACTGATGTCAAATCGGTCAGCATCATCCATAAATCATAAAATAAATGAAAATTATATATATACAGGGTATTATGTAAGTAAATGTTCAACGCTTAACCCATGGTATATCTGACCCCAAAGATAGTAAATCTGCCAATAATTTTTGTTTAACATACTTTCTACAAGAACTAGAGGCCTTTAAAACTGTTCAATGACGTCATAGTTCAAACTTTATAAAAAAAGTAAAAATCAATGTGTTCTCTGGAAAAAATGTGATACGTGTCACAAATGACATATAAGATCATTGGCGTCGCAACAAATTTTAGATTATGTGTATGTAGGAGCCACTGACAAAAATTCATTCTGCGAACATGATCTACTGGTTGCAAAGCTTGCACGCGATAGTAGTGGTAAGGATGTAAATTTTCTTTTTTAAATAAATTCGATTATGTAAATGTAGTTGTTTCTATCATATGGCTACCTTGTCTGATACTTAAATTTGAATTTTCATTAATCAATTCCAAAATTTATTCATCTCGATCAACAGCGTTGGGATGAGGATTCCTGTCAAGATCCCAAGTATTTTGCTGAAAGGTTCCAAATTCGCGTAGATGTTGATGAGTTCGGATAAAAACAGAGTAATGCGGTATACGTCTATTTGGAAATAACTCTCTGTATCGTCTTATGCATGTCTGCATACTCTTGATTGGTGAAGGTAAATGGCATTTTGAGAATATCAAAAAAACAGAATATAAATTGTACGTCTATGCAAAAAAACATTTAACGATAGATTGACAATCAATATTTTTTCCAGAGAACACATTGATTTTTACTTTTTTATAAAGTTTTCAACTATGACGTAGTTGATCAGTTTTAAAGGCTTCTAGTTCTTGTAGAAAGTATGTTAAACAAAAATTACTGCATTTGAAAGTCCCTCTACATCATTCATTGTATCAAAATAAATGACTAAGAGCAACAGCTAACAATCAAAATATTCTGAATAAATTAGTTAGTATTTGTTTTTAGGCAATGCGCATGTCCCTGACTGAATCAGTTCATGTACGGTCAATTTTCTGTTGGAACATTCGACGCTCAGTATGTGATTCAGTCAAAATTTATATTGGAATACTAAATGCACACTGCGCATGTAGCCGACAATTCGCAAACTAGTTTGGTGGTGTGTTGGAACAAACCTAAAAACTACAGCAATCCATTTAAAATAAGAAAGTTAGGTTAGGTTAGAAAGTTTCACTGCTTTGAAAATATTTTAACTGAAACTGGCATAGTCGGAAAACTATAGATACCAAATTTCGTAAAATAATATTTAATATAGTTTTAAAAATAAAGCTTAAGCTTGTCCTGGGACACCTGTAGAATGTATTTTCAAACAGAACAATTTTATGTTTTATTACTAATTTAAATATTTAATTAAATATAGTATCATTACTAATTACCTAAACAACATGATCTTTCCATATTTCCTTTTGCAGGAGCTTTTAAAAGACTTCGGATATTTATTTAGTTCAAAATAATCGTAATCGAGTAACATTATTTTTTTAATGGTTTCCATTAAACATTTTTCAACAGATTTCGCCGATAAAAGCTAATATTTATATTACTAATTTCTTTTTTTGTGTATAAGTATGTCCGTGTATTTAATACATTCTAATATTTATAGACAAATAATTTTAATGATGTATAAATTTAATGTTTAATGATGAATAATAGTCCAATATGTTCAATAAAGACAGGCAATCTCAGTACTTGCTCGTAAAAATTTTTGTTAAGTGAGTAACGGTAGACTGCGATGAGTAATTTTTGCAAACGAGAAGGAAAGAATTTAATACTGCATCGGTATAATGACAAAGTGGTGATAAATATGTTTATTTCGTTGTTTTACTCCTAGATCGCATCTACATGAAATATGATGAGATTTATATTCACGCATTTTAGCTTATGAATAAATTTGTTTTGTTTATGACCCTTGATTATAATTTTTATTGTTGCTGCGAGTTTATGTGTTTTGTATAATTATTATTCAAATATATGACTAATGTACAATAATAATTATTTATCACGTATAATTTATTTAGCGATTTTCATTAATCACTAATAGAATTAAGTAACATCGAATAGTTATATCCAGAAAAGTCCGCAAAAACATTTATCGTTAGTTTTTGTAAGCAATTTTATTATTTTTATCTTTACGCTTGCTTTCATTTTGTTTATCAATTTAACATAAGGTAGTCTAAATACTTTTTTATCATATTTTGTACTTAAATAATTACAAAATTTATTGAGAATATATTAAACAAAATCTTATTCTATTTCATTGTTCTATAACCACATTTTGTTACTGGTGTATAAAATACACCACGCGAGTACTTGTGTTACAAAAATGGGCGCGAGTAGTTAAAGGTTAAATAATTTCCAAGTCTGTGATGCAGTACATATTTAAAATTAAAAAAAAAGTCATTGGAAGAAAACATGAAATTAGTGTATTTTACTGTATTCTTTGTGTTAAAATATAAGTGTCCCAAATTATGAGGGCATATAGTACTGACCAAAATGAGTAAAAAAAGATTAATCAACATGGGTCCGATATTTAATAGTTTCCGAGATAAAAGGCAATGAAAAATGAGTTTTTTCGGTGTTTATCTCTGCTATCTCGAAAACTGTAAGAGTTACGACTTTGATTAAATGAGGCATTTTGTTTACCTTTCAGAGGTTATTTTAGATGTGTTTTTGTTTTTCAAAAAAAATCAAATAATTGTACTAAGACAAAAGTTGTGGCGACCTTTGCCAATATTTAGTTGTTTCTCATAAAATGTTATTGTTCTTTTATAATCTATTTACTGGCAAAGACACAATTTTGTTCGACCACTATCTTAGTCAAGTTTTCTTCGATTCTAATACAAAATGGCCTCTTTCTCAAAAACATTTGAAGATCGGACCCATATAGATTAAACTTTTTTAACTCATTTTGATCAGTACTATATGCCCTCATAATTTGTGACACTTATTTTTTAACACCCTGTATAATATATGAATCTAAAAAATTTAAACTAGTAAGTAGTATCAAGGTCTGAATATCAATATTCGGCATGAATTAAATCCGATGTATCGATGTATTGGAATATCGATGTTTGAATTAGTTGTGTTTACCGATGTTCCGATATTTCATTGTATCGTTGTAATATTTAATAAATCATGTTTTGTTTTACATAAATTTGTTGTGATACAAAGATGAACTAAAACAGTAAAATATAAAAATATTGAATTGTACATTTCATTCAATTATTTTATTATATATCTTTATACTTTTTACTCGTATTCACTGCATTCATTCAAGTTTTATGGTATATGCATTAGTTTCAATTGACTTCGTTGTATTTTATAAATAAATAAATAGGACCTATGTTCATAATATCATTTTCACCCAAAATGATCTCCCAACAAATTCCAAACACATGAACCGTGTTCAAATAAATATATTATTTTGGAATATACAGTGGAATGAAACCGAGGATGAAACTGATCTGTTATTACCTTTTCAAATATATATTTGGATATCATTAAGTCCTACAGACGGGAATTTCCTCGAAATTTTCTTTGTTCGTGAGATAAATACTCGTCTCTTTCTATTTTTAAGGCTCTAAAATTTGTACTGATTTTTCATAACAGAATCATGTAAATACATAAACATAATTACCTACCGTAATTATTTCCAATCTTTAAATAGCACAAAAGTTAATATCCTATGCACAATGAATACGGATATGTCGTCATTACCGAAATTTTCCAATAAAAGCAAAATGACATCGCCAGAACTAGGTAATAAGCCGATATTATATACCTATTTATTTGTTTAACTCATATAAATAATGAGTATTTGATCAAAGGAATATTTAAAAGGAGATACTCTATTTGACGGATTACATTTTCATTTGTTTATTATACCCTTCTCGGAAAAGGTCGGTTTATTAGGGATAGACTGTGGGCTCTGCTACAAATAGTATAGAAATCTTTCTTATATCCTCACAGAGAAATTTACTCGTCTCTGTGATTAGAAAATACTAGAATAACAAAACATTTTAAATCCATTGCTGACAAAAAAAAACTCAACATTTGCGAACCATTTAACAAAATGCAACTATGATATTTATCATATCATATACAATGGCTCGTAGTATGATCACGGTTTTAACTAAAACGCTGTTTTAAGAAATGTCAAATTTCATTGTTTAATAACAATAATAAATAATATGAAATTTATCAAAATATGATTTTAAAGAAGAACATAGTCTGAATTCAAACAAATATTTTTAAAAAATCGATCTTTTAACATACGGGGAAATTAAATATTTAAATTTGAATTTGACGTTTCTAGAAACAGTGATCATACAACGAGCCAATGTGTCACTCACTATACCTTGCGTGTTGAGTACATTATTATTTCTTATAATATTTATTTTGCTTCAAAATTATCTATTCGTAGCAGTGCAATAAATAATAAATATTATTTTCTAAAGTTTCATGCGTGTTATTTAAAAAACAAGTTACTATAATGAGAAAAATAATACTTTTAGTTTGAAAATCAAAGCTAATTTCTTACAACTTTGTACTTTTATAATTTATTCCAGTTTCTAAAAAAAATAAGTATTTAATTAATTAATTAATTAGTTTTTATATAAAATACTTTTAGCTTAACAATACATTTTGAATTAATACCATTTTTCATCATATATTTTATATTAATATAAAGTATAAGACACAAATACTATAAGACTTAAAAAATATTTAACAGCAGTTTCCTCAATCTGACATTCCTGGGAAGAGCTGATTAGATTTTGGTAACAATTGGTCAACCGGAAGTAATAGTTTCTTTCAAAAAACCTTCTAAATATTATTTTTTGAAAATATGTATATTACAAATATTGAAGAACATAAAATTCTACATCTGCTACATTTAAAATTTTTATATCTTCTATAAATTTAGAGATAAAGACGCTATAATATAAAGAATAACGGGATGTAATGTCAAGTAGGCTAACTAAACTAAGGAAACCAGTTGACAAATTCAAATGTTTGTAACATAGTTTGTAAATGACAGATGTCAGTGTCAAAAATCAACAGTTTTAGTGATATCCTCAAAGCTTTTTCTGGTAAGTATATTTAATCTTTCTTATTGTTTTATTAATTACATATATAAAATTATAGGTAAAATGCATATATCCATCAGAAATACCGCCAATATTTTTAATGACTTGGAAGAATCTCTGACATTTAGGAACTTATACAATGGAAAAATAGGTATAATTAGAATTATATGTGTGCAGACGGTATGTTAAATACAATAAATATTTTGGTAAGGTTCTGCAATTTTTACATCCCGCTTCCCTTGGTAATGGAGGTATAGGGATCGTGCTAAAATCACATGAGATTTTAGAAAATGACCACGTTTTAAGGTTCCTGAACCCAATTTTAATATTTGCAATGATGCCTGTGGGTATGTGTGTGTGTGTTTGTGTGTGTTTGTTTGTGTGTTTGTGTGTGTGTGTGTGTGTGTGTGTGTGTGTGTGTGTGTGTGTGCATTTTGTTGACACGATTACTCAAATACTATCAATCAGAAAATTTTGAAATTTTGTATACCCATTCTATACTAATGTTGGAAGAGCTCATTAATTTTTAGTGTATATCGAATAACCGGAAGTATCACTTATACAAGCTTTTAACAGTTTTTACATACATACATTGAATATAATTTTTCTGCAACTTTTACTAATAAAAATAGAATATAATAGTGCAATCTTTAATTCTACGATAATAGCATTTAGTAAATAACTCTAAATAATTTTAAATATAAATTTATAATATAATTTGTTGTCATACTTTACCTTGACCATGCCTCAGGAAGCAATTACATTAATATTCATAATGAAACCGTGTTAAAGAAAATGTAGTAACAATATTTGTATTTGAATTAAGGTTTGTAAAAATAATATATTTTCAATCATACACAAATATTAGATGTACTATTGATTTGGTTCATTGTCATCGGCTCTGAAAAGACTTTATTTAAAGATGTGAGTACTATTTTAATTTTTTTAATTTTTTCTATTAGTTTTGTCAATATTTGTGAAATTTATTTTGTGTATGATATATTTGTTAAATGTAAAATAAAAATTGTTATGTGTGAATATAATAATTTCAAATTGGTAATGGTGACATTTTAAAAAGAAAATAGTAGTTAAAGCAATAGTTATATGTTATATGCAAATGTACTTAATACTTTGCAGCATTAGTAAATAGGTAGGTATGTATTTAATTTAATAAAAATTAAGTCACTGTCAAAAATCTAATCACTTCAAATTAATGATAGTGACATTTTTAAAAGAAAATAATAAAAAAGCAATAGTTATATGTAATGGAACAGTTTGCAGCATTAATAAATACGTAGGTATGTATTTAAATTAATAAAAATTAAATAGCTGTAGGTTTTGTGTTGGTCACATCAGATTTTTTTGTTATAAAACGACGGTTCGATACAGGGACGGACAGGGCTACCGGTAAATCGGGAAATTCCCGAGAGGCCGCGACTTGCAGGAGTCCGGTGGGCTTTATGTCTATTTTTTTTCCTAACAAAGTTTTAATTATAAGCTGTTATAATCCTAATACATTTTATAAAACGACAAACAGCTTACAGACTCATTAACACACAAAATCTCTTTGGGAAAACTCAAACCGGGCTTTATGTTATTGTTATTACATTTAGAGAAATTTGCAAGCTATGTAGCTACAGTATTCGTTGTTTCACAAAACGCCTAGAGGCCTAGACGACTAGCCGGATTGTAAAATATCGCTAAGTCAACGAATTGTTAATCCGGCCCAGTTTTGTGAGACGAATTTTCCTATCTGACTATGTCATATACAAAATGTCGCATAATGTATGTAATGCAAGTGGACATGTTACCTAAGTTAAAATATGTTCAGAACACACTTAAAATCGGCTAACACAGTATAATTTAGAAAAATTTGTAATTAGCGTAGAAAAAAAAACTATTAAAAAATTGTGCTTTATGTTTGTTAAATTATTAAATGTGTTTTTATGTTAAGTTTCTTCTAGACGTCTGTGTAGAAAAGTTCAAAATTATTTTATATACGGTGTCTTTAAAATACGTAGACATAGCTTAACCATAGAGCCTAAGGGTCATTATAAACAAAAATAATAAACTTAAGTATTGTAACTAAATTTAAAGTTTATTCCACATGTAATTTTGTTTGAAAAGTGTCATAAATATAGGTCTTATATCTTTTAGTTCCTAAAATACAAGTCAAAGTTTTGTAAATATCAGTTAACTTTGTGTATTTTGGTAACTAAAAGGAATAGGACCTATGTTTATATGATGTTTTTTAACCAAAGTGAAATGTGTAATAAACTGTGAAATGTTGTTATACTATGTAGTTCTTTTAGTGTAATTTTTATTAAGCTACCATAACATGCCATTCCGTGTCTATTATATTATTTTCGTGTAACCTAATTTAACACATTTATTTTGTATTCTTTCTTCCTTTCAAAGTTTTGTAAATATCAGTTAATTTTCCCTTCTCGTATTTTGGTAAATAAGAGGAATATGGTCTATATGTTTATATGACATTTTTTTTACTCAGAATCATATGTGAAATAAATTGTTAAATTTTGTTAGTTCTGCAATAAAAAAATTGTTAATACATGACCAAAAAAACCACAATTTGTTATTTGGAGAACGATACATTTTATCGAATGTTAATCCAATCAGATCTTTTTTATTTAGAATTTTAAAAAGCGCCAAAAAAAATTCATTAAACTCCGAATTAAAAGAAAATATATACATACATGTAGAGTCATTTTCAAGAAGTAGGTATTCCAGAAGGAAACGAAATCGGGCATAATTTTATTAAAGCTTTTTGTTTAACATAACCCATAGAATCTGTGGTTAAGCTAAGTCCACTTATATTAGAGGCACACGTACCTGTATACATAGTAATAAAAACATGTATTTTTTGTATATATATACAAAGAACCAATCCGTCTCTGGTTCGATAGTGAAGTACAATACAATACTTAAACAATATAACATGGAAATGGCGAGAGGTACTGTGCTGCTCACAACATATTTTTTTCTATAAAATAACGAAATGCAATTAAATATTTTCTAAATTTAATAAGTCTCGAGATATAATACAAACATAATATTTGTTAAATGGGAATATATGCTGAAAATAATATCATCTTTTCCCTTATTTTATAAGCTTTTCAGTTATATATAATAAGTTTACAGTCTACTATTTTAAGCATGAATTATTAATGAATTATTGGGTTGAAAAAATTAGAAATTATTAAGAAACCTCATTTTTATGGATGCAATTAAAATGCTAGACATTTTATTGGATTTTGTATGATAAATAATTAAAAATCCTCTCCAAGAAAATGTACATGCAATATTTACAAATTTTAACGAATATTTATTCTTTGTATCAGACATTTTATATTATCCCATGAAAATATTTATTTTGATTCTATATCTATTGAATTTTCAAAATTATTTTAGTCAATTATTTTCGGATTAGTTAATTTTTTATAGTTTTTTTTTTTTTTTTAGTTCACGTTGACACAATTCGGAAAATGTGGTTTAACATGCTTTCGGAATTATTTAAATTAGAGGAACGAATATAACGAAAATAATATTAAAAATCTGATGTGGCCAACACAAAACCTCCCGCTATTTAATTTTTATTAATTTAAATACATACCTACCTACTTATTGACTAACGCTGCAAACTGTTCCATTGCAGAAAACTATTGCTTTATTTACTATTTTTTTTTTTAAATGTCACTATTATTAATTTGAAGTGATAAGTTATCTGACAGTGACATTTACTGTCAGTTACATTCATTTAAAAAATGAACTGTGTAACAAAGAAATAGTTTTTATCTTAGGCTTCGCGACTAATAAAAAAAAATAGTTTTTAAATTTATCTGTAAAATATATAGAAAAAGTATTAATGTATTCCTGTAGAAAATTTAATAATCTTTAATTTTCATAAGACATAAAATTCTAAAAAATTACATTTAATGGTATTTTTTGAAGAAAAACCATTATGAGCTTCAAGTAAAGTACGATTTCCGTTTATCCGATTTAGACCAAAATCTAATGGCTTCTATTCCTATTAGAATAGGGTAAAAATACAAGGTTTCAGAATTTTCTGAATGATAGTATTTGAGTTAGAGTGCAAACAAAATTCTTACACATACACACATACACACACACACACACACACATACACACATACAGACATCATCGTGAAAATGTTAAAAATGGATTCTAAGGATCTTAAAACGTGGTCATTTACTAAAATCTCGATATGAGATTTTTAGCACGATCCCTATACCTCCCTTACCAAGGGTAGCGGGAGGTAAAAATAAACAACTGATGGTCTGTAATTATTGATTTCTTCTTTTGGTTTTTAATAATTATCAATTATGTTACCCAAATAATTTATATTTATAATAATAATTATAGGCTTATATATTATTCAAAAGCTTAGTAAACATGGAAAAAGATGACTGCATTTTTAATTTGAACTTAAGTTCCCATTTAAAATATAAGTTTTTGTAATATCTCTAGAATTATTAAGTTTTTTAAAAATCTAATTCACCACGTTATTCTAAAAAATCCTACAAAAAAGTATCTAAACAATTTTTCATTGAAATCAGTGAAATATGATGTATTGTGAAAATAAGCGAAAATCAGGTTTTAGCCTGTAGCTCAAAAACAAAAGACGATCCAGTAGGGCCTATTAAAATTGTCTCAAATAGTTGGCCAATAAAGTACTGCATTAATTTTCTATAGCGAGCAAAATAAGAAGGTTTTTCATATAGGGCATTCGAATTTATTCCAGCTTGTTACATGAACACTTAAAAACCGAGGATATTTACTAACACTGCTTCTGACATGTAAATATGTTGTAGGAATAAATAACTGAAAATTACATAGAAAAACAAATCTTATAATACTAGTAACCATAATATATCCCGTGGCCGCGTGCCTCAGTATCTGGTCGCGAATCTGGAGAACCGGGTTCGATCCCGACCGACGCCAATTATTTCGAATTTTAAATGGCACAAAAAAGACCCCTGTGGTGCACTCTCCACGTCAGTAATGAGTGCCCGTGAGGTGACGCCTGGTAAACGCCCGCACGGTAAAATATATCGTCATCATTACCAATGCCTACATACGTTGTAGATTCTGGCACACCCAGTAATGGGTAACATGCCGTGATGATATATTTATTTATTTATTCATAATACATCACTTCAACATTTTTTACTAGCTCACCCCAATAAGATTAGTCTAAAAATTAGAAAGTGATGCAAACGTTTCTGAGTATAAAATCCGGATGATGTTGAGCAGACTAGACGTCATCTGGTGATTTGGTTGGTAATATGCGAGCCACACGTATGCGGTTAGAAACGCTTGGCCAGCCATCCGAGGCAGCGTGTGTCACTTGCACGAGCCGACACGCATCATGCATTGCTGCACACCCAAGCACAGGCTAATTGTACATAGGGGATGGCTAAACGGATACGCCTACCTCCATACCTACAATTGGCTAGAATTTACGTTGTGAACTATGTATAGACAGTAATAAAAGTAGTGAAATCAAAATTCATTTTCCACTCATCCGCATTGGTAGTAACCATAATTAATAATCATATTAATAAGAATAAGAATAAATAAATAAATAAATAAATATATCATCACGGCATATTACCCATTTCTGGGTGTGCCAGTATCTACAACACCATTTAAAATTGGAAATATTTGGCGTTTGTCGGGATCGAACCCGGTTCCCCCAGGTTCGCGACCAGACAATTAGGCACGCGTCGGGACCCCATAAGAATAAGAATAAAAATCTGTTGTGGCCAGCACAAGACCTCTCGCCATTTCCATATTAGGCTATATATGTATTGTATTGCACTTCGCTTTCGAACCATCGTTTTATAATAAAATATTACCCAAATATTGTTTTTTATTGTATTTAACATGTCTTCTGCACACATATAATTCTAATTATATCTATTTTATATCATTTTCATGTCAGAGATTGTTCCAGTTCATTAACCAGATTGGCGGTATTTCTGATGGATATATGCATTTTACCACAATTTTACCTGTAATTTCAAATATTTAATTAATAAAACAATAAGAAAAATTAAATATACTTCCCAGAAAAAGCGATCAGAATGTCATTAAAAATGTTGATATTTGACAATGACATGTGTCATGTCATAAACATTGGAATTTGTCAACTGGTTTCCTTAGTGCCTTGGCATCTGCGATTAGTTTACTCTATAAAATATAGTGTCTTTATCTCTAAATCTATACAAGATACAATAAGAATTTTAAGTGTATTCGATGGAGAATTTTATGTTCTTCAATATTTAATAAAAAAAAAAATCTGTTGTGGCCAGCACAAGACCTCTCGCCATTTCCATATTAGGATGTATAAGTATTGTATTGCACTTCGCTTTCGAACCGTCGTTTTATAACAAAAAATTACAGAACTTTACTCAAATATTGTGTTTTTATTGTATTTAACATGTCTTCTTCTGCACACATATAATTCTAATTATATCTATTTTTCATTGCATGAGGAAGTTTTTAAATGTCAGAGTCAGATATTCTTCCATTTCATTAACCAGATTGGCGGTATTTCTGATAGATATATGCATTTTACCACAATTTTACCTATAATTTCAAACATTTAATTAATAAAACAATAAGAAAAGTTAAACATACTTCCCAGAAAAAGCTATCAGAATGTCACTAAAACTGTTGATATTTGACAATGACATGTGTCATTGTTATAAACATTAGAATTTGTCAACTGGTTTCCTTAGTGCCTTGGCCTCTGCGATTAGTTTACTCTATAATTTATAGTGTCTTTATCTCTAAATCTATACAAGATATAATAAAATTTTTAAGTGTATTAGATGGAGAATTTTACGTTCTTCAATATTTAATAAAAAAAACTCCCAAAAAATTATATTTAGAAGAATTTTTCTAAGAAACTAGTACTTCCGGTTGTTCAATTGTTACCAAAACCTTTTCAGCTCTTCCCAGGAATGTCAGATTGAGGAAACTGTAGTTAAATATTTTTTAAGTGCTATAGTTTTTGAGGAATCGTGTCTACAACATCCAGACATACACACATACACACATACACACATACACACATACACACATACACACATCCACACACACACACACATACACACACACACACACACAGACATCATTTTAAAAATGTTATAATCCGATTCTAGGGACCTTAAATCGTGCTTATCCAATAAAATCGGGATATGCGAATTTTAGCATGAATCCAATACCTCTCTTAGCGAGAGGTAAAAACTCTCAAAGAATTATATTTGGAAGAATTTTTCTAAGAAACTACTACTTCCGGTTGTTCAATTGTTACCAAAACCTTTTCAGCTCTTCCCAAGAATGTCAGATTGAAAAAACTGCAGTTAAATATTTTTAAGTCTTATAGTTTTTGAGGAATCGTGTCTACAACGTCCAGACATACATACACACATACACACATCCACACACACACACAGACATCATTATAAAAATGTTATAATCGGATTCTAGGAACCTTAAATCGTGCTTATTCAATAAAATCTGGATATGCGAATTTTAGCATGAATCCAATACCTCTCTTAACAAGAGGTAATAATAATAATAATAATAATAATAATAATAATAATAATAATAATAATAAATAAGAGTAATTATTGTTATTAATATTAATAAAGAGAATAACTTTATTGACGGGATAACCCAACAGACATAATACAAAATATATGTACATATTTGATAATTTCTTAATCTATACTCTTATTTTTTTTTTTAAGAAAACATAAATAAAATAAATAAACATATCACGGCATATTATCCATTTTTGAGTGTGCATAAAATTCTCGGTAATGATGACGACATATTACCACCGTACGTTTATTAGGTGTCACGTCACGGACACTCATTGCTGGCGTGGAGAGTACACCACAGGGGTTACTTTTGTGCCATTTAAAATTCGAATTATTTGGCGTCGGTCGGGGTCGAACCCTGTTCCGCAGGTTCGCGACCAAACACTCAGGCACGCGGCCACGGGACCCCATAAGAAAACAGTAACAAAAATCTTGATTTACACTATAACAAACTTAATATAGTTACAAAATTTAACGCTAAATTCAAATACACTCGTAGTTACATTTATATTTAAAATTGGCAATTTAGTATTTATTTAATTAATTGTCAGAATATTATTGCGAAATGAAGACCACATAAATATTTACATTTATTATTTTTAATTTAAAATGATAGATCGGAATGAATTATGACTACCATAAATAGATGAATGAATATACCTAATTAACAATAGTAGGTTTACATGACTTTGGTTAGAATTTTGCCGCTAGGTGGCAAGCGTCTATGTTTGGTATTAACATTCGCAAATTATATGAGTGAATATGCATCCAGCGTGCGAATGTAAAGTAAAACGACAAATATTGAGATGAAGATAAAATAAAATAAAAATTCGGATCAAAAAGTACTGGACATAAAAATATTTTAACAAAAAGGCAAATATAACAGTTTTAAGGATTTTTTGTATTGATATGAACTACTCATATTCAATATTTAAAGTTATGGAAAGATGAACATTTCAATAACTTCTTATGAAACATTAACATACCTTCGGTGGCACGTCCGTATGTGTGTGTGTGTGTGTGTGTGTGTGTGTGTGTGTGTTTGTGTGTGGATGTTGGAGCCACGATTTCTCAAATACTATAAGACTTAAAAAATATTTAACTGCAGTTTCCTCAATCTGACATTCCTAGGAAGAGCTGATTAGATTTTGGTAACAATTAGACAACCTGAAGTAATAGTTTCTTAAAAAAATCTTCTAAATATAATTTTTCGGAAAGTTTTGAATTACAAATAATGAAGAACATAAAATTCTCCACTTAAAAATTTTATTATATCTTGTATAGATTTAAAGATGAAGGCACTGTAAAAGAAACCAGTTGACAAATTCAAATGTTTATAACATAGTTTGTAAATGACAGATGTCAGTGTCAAAAATCAACAGTTTTAGTGACATTCTGAAAGCTTTTGCTGGGAAGTATATTTAATCTTTCTTATTGTTTTATTAATTAAATATTTAAAATTGTCGGTAAAATGCATATATCCATCAGAAATGCCACCTATCTTGTTAATTAATTGGAAGAATTTCTGACATTTAGGAACTTCATCATACAATGAAAAATACATATAATTAGAAGACAAGTTCTGTAATTTTTTGTTATAAAACGACCGTTCGATAGCGAAGTGCGATACAATACTTATAAATATAAAATGGAAATGGCGAGAGGTATTGTGTACAGTTTTTCTTAAAAAAAAATACATTGAATATAATTTTTCAGCAAGTTTATTAATAAAAATTGAATATAATAATAATAATAATAATAATATTTTATTCATTCAAAGATCAATTACATGATATAGAAGTCAGAAAAAAATTACATACAAAATAAAATGAGGTTAAGATACTTTGCATATTTAAATACTCCTGTACACTATAATAACATTTTTCTAACAAATGATGTTTCAATTTTAATTTAAATTCCTTAATACTAGCAATACTCTTAAATCTGCTATCTAACTTATTGTACAATTTAATACCGATATAGTTGGGACTATTTTCGAATAGTCTTAGCCTATGATTTGGAATTGCTAACATATTAAAATTTCTGGTATTATATTCATGGTACATGTTAAGTACATTAAATTGGTGTAAATTATTTTTTTACATATATTAACACCTCGTATATAAACAGACTCGGTAATGGCAGTATTTGCAATTTTTTGAAATATTCTCTGCAAGAAGTTGTTATATTGAGGCTTAATATTATTCTTATAATATATTTTTGCATTATGAATACTCTCTCTGCATAAAATGAATTTCCCCAAAAAATTAATCCATATCTAATTCGTGAATGAAAATTTGTATAATAATAAATTAACATGGTATCGACATTTGTCAGCGGTTTTATTCTACGCATTGAATAACACACAGTGGTTAGCTTATTGCAGAGTTCATTTATCTGTATTTCCCAATTTAAGTTTTTATGAATATGCATTCCTAAAAATTTAGTACTTTTAACTTGCTCTATAGAAGAATTATTGCATTTAACGTACAATGATTCGCTATTTTCTTTTGTAACAGTAGAAAAATATACCATTACGGTCTTTTTAACATTTATAACTAATTTATTATTTTGGAACCATTCATTTACATTTTGTAAACTTGTATTAGCAGTTTCTACTAAAAAATATTTATCACTTGATGTATATAATAATGTAGTATCATCAACGAACATAGTTAATAATCCAGATTCACCAATACTGGGCAGATCATTTATATATACAGTGAATAATAGAGGCCCTAAAACTGATCCCTGTGGTACGCCCATTACAATACTTTCGTCTGATGACAACGCATTGTTAACACTTACAATTTGTCTTCTGTCTGTCAAATATGACTTAAACCAATTTAAGCAAATACCACGTATTCCGTACAATTCCATTTTCTGTAACAATATTTCATGGTCGATGCAGTCAAAAGCTTTAGTGATATCCATGAAAATTCCAAGTGCTTGCAATCCTTTATCTAATGATATGTGCAAATTTTGTACAAAATTGGAAATTGCAGTTATGGTTGAGTGATTTGTATGGAAGCCATGTTGATTTGCGTACAAAATACAATTACTTTCAAAGCATTGTGTTTGCATACAAACAGATTTTTCTAAAATTTTTGAAAATACAGATTGCAGAGCTATTTGTCGATAATTTGCAGCAATTTGTGGATCACCGGATTTATATAGTACAGTATTCAATTCTACAATAAATATACTCGTGAATTTATAAAATATATTTCCTCCACAATAACATACAAAACTTTCAAAAAATCATATTTTTCGTAAGTTGCTGCATTTATATAAAGAGTTGCTTAGATTTTGGGTAATATTGAATAACCGGTTGAGATACTTTATTTGAAGCCCATAACAGCTTTTAATGAAAAACTATATTAAAATATAATCCAAAACTTTTCAATTTTAGTACTTAAGAATTTTATATCAAGGGGAACAATGTATTAGATTTTAACTAAAAACTGTAAGTGATACTTTAGTTTAAGTTTACTTTTCAATTTGGTATTTGAAACTCGTATATAATTTAATAGTTATTTACATTCGAGTGCGTGTAAAATACTTCACGCACGAGAATTGTATCAAATTTTTTGGCCGACGATAATGAAAATCACTTTTTTTAATGAGATTGGTTGTACTTCTGAAAAGGGTTAGTTTAAAATACTGGGGTTAAGTCAATTTCCAAATTTGATTTTACTTACCTTCATTAGAGTACTTCTTCTATAGTGAAAATTTATCTGTAATAATAGACGTTGTTTATGACTGATAATATATTTATTTGCTCATGTTTTCTTCGTAATAAATAATAGGTAGGTGTCGATATTTTACATTTCAGCAATGTTCGCCTCGCGTATTTGACAGGTAAATCGATAGGTGACTATGTCGGTGACGGCGTATTTTTACAATAATGACAGATGTCGCTGCCGTGATTTTGGTTTATATAAATTAATTTTAAATATAGGAAATGTTAAAGTAAAAAAATAATTTAAGTAGGTAGTACTTTTTTATATGAACTTTATTACAGTAAAGCTGATTTCTTTTCTAAATGCCCATAAACGTCCAGTGTATTTTGATTATTTTACCGCATAGTTAGACAAGTTACAACACAGTAAGCGTAATATGTAGGTTACACTTGCTGTGTATACAATTGTAAAGTTCCCATTACACTTCAGGAGGGCAAAAAAAATATTACAGTTACTAGTAATTAATGATAATAAAGATAATAAAGTATTTGACATTTTATCTGTCAGAATTTGCTAGCTAAGGTTTTCTTTTTAATCTGTTATAACAGATTAGAAAATGCTAGATAAATATTAAATTATTAAAATTATAGCATAATAAAACTCGATTAAAAGATTCGAGAAAAATTTCGAGACGAGACATAATTTTATGAATTTGAAACGAGACGAGAAGTGACAATGGATTTCTCGTCTCGTCTCGTGTCGACCAAATCACTAGTAATTTGAGTCACAAAATTATTTATTGTTAATTCTAAATGAATTGAGCATCAAGGTCTTAAGCAAGCTATACGATAAGTTAAAAAAATCAACGTAATTGTGTAACAAGGTGAGGATGAAGCAATAACAAGCTAATCATTTTATTATAAACTCTTCTAAATTATAGTTCCAATATTAATATTTTAACTTTATTATCTTTGTAAGACAAAATTCTGTTTACAAATAATAATCATTTTTCCTACATCTCTCTGTTTAGTCAAGATGTCAACTGCTCAGACATTTATTGTGTTCACAATTAACTAGATAAGTTATTGTTACTCTACGTGCAGTATTGTTATTCAGCTATGGATGCTGGGTGATAAGCCCTGCACCCCTCATCAGATATGTCCTACTGAAGGGATAACCGTTTGTTTTTAGTCAGCCTATGTGAAAGATTCATTCAGTAAGGTCATGGAGTAAAGTGTAGTTTTGGCTCGCTTTCTGCGTAACGCGAATACTTAGGCCTAAAGGTGCATTGGCATCTTTAAGATTTAGTTATTAGTAATGTTCAGTTTAATTAATTATCAGTAATAATGAGTTAGTTTAATTTAAATATGTAATTATGGAAATAAAGTTAGTGGTAAAGAAATATAAAGCGAGTCTTCATCCATCCAAAATATGTTCATCAATCATCATTTCAAGTGTTAAGTGTTAGTGAGTGTCAGGGTGTTCGGTCCCAATAAACCAGTAGTCGGGCAAAGGCAAGCAATCGTCCACTAGTTAGATAAAATGTCATCGTTGGGTAAGAAGCCATTACAAAATCCATGAATAAAAATTATATCTGCATATTATATAAAACCATCCATAATACACAAACAAAGGTATAATAATTTTTAATTAGGGTAAATAAAGTATGACTTTTCAATAATACTCTTCTTTTTAGAAATATCTTGATTACAAAAATTTGAAAATTTTGAGCTTTTTTCTTATAAAAAGTTAACCTCTTGTATTTTGGTAACTAGAAGTGATAGGACCTATGTTCATGTAGCATTTTTTGCTTAAAATGACCTCATGAATAAGCTATTATAGTTTGTAACATTAGTCCTGAATCACCTTGTATTTTGTAATTCCATCGTATAAACAGCCCACCACTGGCGCAGATATGGTGCGTTGGTTAGAAATAACTTATGCAGGATGCACCATCTTACCGCCATCATTTTTTCCGTCTTGTAAGCCAAGATTTTATGGGTCAGCGTGGACGCACCAGCAGGTATACGCGCCGCATGCAGCGTCAGAGCCTGCAGGGTATGCGTCGCTGGCAAGTGGCCACGCTTCGGCTAAACTTGGAGAACCAGCGTTGCCAGTAGCGCACGTCAGTTTAATTGAAACTGAGTCGCTATTAGCAGCAGAGGATTGGCATGCGGTGGTAGATATTCCGCGTCCACAAGGTCGATACAGTGCGACAACAGCCGTCATAGCGAGTAACGAAGAAGACGTACAGGAAAGGAAAATCACTGAAGAGAATTCTCTGCCTGAGCAAACAGCTGATTATGAGACTGATGACGAAACCAAGACGACGTAGCTGAAGGACACAGCTACGTAGATTATGAACATATGGATGACACAGTATATGACAACATTCTGCACGACAGAAACCTACAAATGGACTACGAGGAGGGCATTGATGCTGGTGACATGGACATGGATTTCGAAGTGAACAATGTAACCTGCCCACCTGTGCAAGACTTACGCCGCATCCATGGAGAGCACGCCACTGGTGAGATCGTCTTACGTTCCAATGACGTCATCGCCTACAAACTAATAGTCTGTGCTAAAAGTGATAATGCAGTGACCCTTGTTTTTTTTTGACAATTGAGTGATGGTTTTGTTAAGGCCGTATCCCACGATGAAAAATACAAGCAACTCGAGTTGCCGATATCGGCAACATGACGATTATTCTATCCCACGGAATGTATGTTCCCTTAAAATCTAAGGAAATACTTTGCTTAAAGTTTCTACCAGATATAGGGAAATTTTGATATTTGATCTTTAACATCCCATAAAACTGGGCAACTTTCCATGAGGTTAATCAGTTCCTCTTCCACATGTTTTATTTAAAATATCAGTCTTCATTGTATGTACTTAATATGCGAGCACACGTATTGTTGACAAATAAAAGTATGACTTTGACAAGAATGACGCCTGCGTGATCATACGATGCTTCAAACATAAGTTATTTTTGGTCGCTGCATGCTGCATCTGTGATCTAGCGCATGCGCTCAAACGAGTTGCTCCTAGAAAGTTGCCGTTATCGAAAAAGTTTAGCTGCATACATCTAAACTAATTGCAGCTAAAAAGTTGCCTAGCACACGGCGTTTTGTCACACATACGAGCAACTGTTGCCGTTAACTGCAATAAATTGCCGATACGTTGTATCGTGGGATACAGGCTTTAGTGTTTAGTTCGCAGCGGTAGACAAGGCTTTAGAAATATTAAGTTGTGTACGTGTACGGATTTTGTTAGTGCTCTAACTCAAATAATATCATTCAGAAAATTCTGAAACCTTGTATTTCAAGTCTAAAGTCTATTCTAATATGCAAAGACACCATTAGATTTTGGTGTAAATCGGATGACCGGAAATTACACTTTACCTGAAGCTCATAATGGTTTTTCTTCAAAAAATACCATTAAATGTCATTTTTCGCATTTTTGTCATTGAGAAAATTAAAGATTATTGAATTTTCTACAGGAATACATTAATACTTTTTCTATGTATTTTACACATAAATTTAAAAATCATTTTTTAAAAAACATCCCGAAGCCTAAGATAAACACAATTTCTTTGTTATACAGTTCATATTTCAAATGAATGTAATTACAGGTGAATGTCACTGTCAAAAAACTAATCACTTCATATTAATAGTGTCATTTTAAAAAGAAAATAGTAAATAAAGCAATAGTTATATGCAATGGAACAGTTTGCAGTATTACTAAATACGGAGGTATGTATTTAAATTAATAAACATTAAAAAGCGGGAGGTTTTGTGTTGGCCACATCAGATTTTTTTAAATAGTTTTTTAAATAAAAAAATAAATATTACTTCATCTCTTTGAGTGTGTTATGTCTACTATTTCCCTTTGTCATAACTGGCGCCCTTTTCCTGTTCGTTTTCTTCTTAATTATTTCTCAATTAGGAACCCACGACCTCGCGAAATCACCACCAACCATAGAGCTGCCGTTGGTAAGTGAGTGACGCGTGATATCCTTTACGGAAATAAATAAATAAATAAATATATCATCACGGCATATTACCCATTTCTGGGTGTGCTTTATCGCAGATATCGGTAATGATAATGACATATTTGTATCGTGCGGGCGCTTACCAGGCGTTACCTCACGGGCACTCATTGCTGGCGTGGAGAGTGCACCACAGGGGTCACTTTTGTGCCATTTAAAATTCGAAATATTTGGCGTCGGTCGGGATCGAACCCGGTATCCCCAGATTCGCGACCTGACACTCAGGCACGAGGCCACGGGACCCCATCACGATAAAAATTTTATTTACAGTTATTATTATTATTATTATTATTATTATTATTATTATTATTATTATTATCTTTACGTCACACATAAAATAATTGGCGCCCAACATGGGGCCCTCTCTTTATTAAATTTATTCACTTTTTTCTTCCTTCACTTTTTCTTTTGTTTCATTACTAACACTTCCCACAAATTGTAACTTTTTTTATTAAAATTTTTCGTATTTCCGATAATGGCACCGTTTAGCAAATCAGCCATCTACGAGACGACGAAGTCAGCTACGAGCACCAGATCCGAAATTGTCTGTATACCGGAACACACGAGGAAAATTTAAATGTCCTACGCGGATTAATGGAAATGGAAATTATTGGACAAACTACTATTAACCCTACTTGCTTTCCGGAGCCCATTCGCGAAGCTCAGGTTTGCCTGGATAAACTAAAAGGAATGTCAGGTATGATAATAAATTTTACCAACTTTTCCCATATAGATTTATTTTCAGTAGAATTAAATTCGCGACTAGTTGCTTTGTATCTCCGTATTACACGGCTTCTTCCCCAATTTATTAGCGAATTATTAATATTCCTCTATGATTAAATCTGCACTCTTTATTTTGTCTCCTCCTATTACTATCACTACAGTTACTAATCTAATCGATTTGGATGACTTCCCGACTACTTCTGTCCCGGTAAACCCAAGTCCGTTTGAAATACCTGCTCCATCTTCTACTAGGGTCAGATCTAAGTTCATTTAAGGAAAATTGTCGTCGATTTCAACAAAAATTAGATTCAATAACTTGAATACTACCATTCCTCATGTAACTACTGCCCATTGCAATCCTCACTCCATTACCGCGTTTTGTTCCTAGTAGAACTTTATTACCTCGTGTATTATTTTGCGTACCTAAAATGCCCTAAATCTTTAGCGCGATTCTGTTTCTTTTGTAGTAAGAAAAATGTTACCAAATCACAATGCCGTAAATGTTAAAAAAAAAAAAAAAAAACGGTCGTGACATGTCGTCTTCGTCATCCGACGCACAAAACGCCTCCGAAGTGCTGGCAAAATCTCTCCCGAAACCGACCAAGTAGCGTGGTCTCATTGGTTAAATAAATTCTCTAACTTCTTGCCATGTATTTAGTAAATCTGGATCTGACGATAGATCTTTTGTTCCAATTTTAATAAACAATTCCCTATGACTGCTCTTATTGACTCCGGTGCTAATATCTCCGTAATAGGTAGGCGCGGCTTTGACATTTTGAAACAATTAAAATTTAATATTCAACCTAGTTCTTTAGTGAAAGTTTCTACTGCTGATAGTAAAACTCATTCTATATTAGGCGAAATTTTGGTCCCTGTTAGTTTTGGTCACACTGAGAAAAACTTTACTTTTGTGATAGTACCTTCAGTGCGACATTCAGTTATTCTCGGTTGCGTTATTAATACAAGGCCGGGAAACATCACAATATCACTACTGTTATTACCGATATCTATGTACAAAGCAGATCAATACACCCAGATTAGCAAACTAAGTAAAAGGTAATAAGACGTAATATATTATATATATATATATATATATATATATATAGTATGTCCCCGGATTGAGTTTACAAGAGGAAAAAAAAAATTTGATTTTACGAAAAAATGCCAAGGGAAGAAATTTTTTTGCTTGAATTAAAACGCATGTTTAAGTTATTAAAACCTATAATTAATGTAAGGTTCTTTTATTATAACTTTTTTCCGTATTTTGTCCTCCTAATAATACGGTTATTACATTGAATCTAACATGATTTTAGTTAGCTTTGAAATATTGACAAATGATTGTTAATTCTAATTTCAGATAAAAAAGAGTTAATTGAATAAACTACAAGTATTTTGATTTTCGCCGTTTTTTTTTTTCTAAAATTAGAATTAATAATCATTTGTCAATATTTCAAAGCTAACTAAGATCATGTTAGATTCAATGTAAACTGCATTATTAGGAGGACAAAATACGAAAAAACGTTATGATAAAAGAACCTTACATTAATTAAAAGTTTTAATAACTGAAACATGCGTTTTAATTCAAGCAAAAATTTTTCTTCCCTTGGCATTTTTTCGTAAAATCAAAAATAAATTTTTTTCTCTTGTAAACTCAATCCGGGGACATATACAGGGTGTCTCTTAAATAGGGGGACATGGCTTAACCACAGATTCCTGAGGCTAAAATAAGACGATTTAATCAAACTTGCTTCTACCGGAAAGTGTACCATTTAGCCAGAAATCGGCTCAGTCAAGTTGGCCTGCCTTTTTAATAAAAACAAAAACTTATTACTCTAGTAAATTTCCCTTGTTCTGCACTCACTTGCTCCATGACTATTACTTTTAGCGCTTCTCTCAATGAGAAGTAAATAATATAATAAGTTAGGAAGGGTTAAATTGACACTAGCCTTTCCTTTTTGGATATAAGGAAGTTTTCTTTTCTATTAATATAGATATAGGCTTGCGCTATTTTGCGCCATTAATATAGATTATTAAAAATTTATACAATTCATATTATTAGAGGTAAAATTTAGTGTGGCCAACTTGACACCTAAAAATAATTATTATAGTATATTTTTTTCATTGCAAACAAATTTAGGTACAATGCGCTTTTTCGCTCCATAAATATTTTTGTTTGCATTTGTACTCATTCATTTTTTATTACAATAACAAGTTAGGAAGGGCCATATTGACAACAGCCTTCCCTTTAATATTTCCCGAATTTTCTGTATTGTTTGAATAGGTGTATGCATGCGCTTTTATGCGCTATTGACATAAATTATTGCGCTTGCATACACTTTAGACAATTAAAAATCAAAACTGGTAGGCCCAATTTGACGCTAAAAAATATATTTTTTTATTTCATTTTTTTCATTGAAATTGATTTTAGGTTCATAGCGCTTCTTAGCTCTAGAAATATTTATGTTGCATTTGTTTGTTTTAAATTGTTATATAAATGATAAATTAGCAAGGCCATAGTGACAACAGCCTTCCCTTTAAAATTTTCTGTATTGTTTTAATAGGTGTACGCATGCGCTTTTATGCGCTATTGACATATATTATTGCGCTTGCATACACTTTAATCAATTAAATATCAAACCTGGTAGGGCCAACTTTACACTAAAAAAATATTATTTCTTTTTTGCAATGAAATTGATTCTAAGTGGGTTGTACTTCTTCACTGTAAATACTTTTGTTGCATTTTTTTTCATTAAATGGTTATTGCAATGACAAATTAATAAGGACCATACTGACAACAGCTTTTCCTTTAAAATTTACAAAATTATTAATATTATTTGAATATAAGAAATTGTACAATCCTCGGTTCGTTTCCGTTCCATAGTAGTATAGAGTTCACTGATTGTGTATATTGTTCAAAATGTGTGCACAGTTCTGAATTGCCGAAAGCATCTTTTATACCAAACAACTAGATTCAATATACATATATTTCAATTCATCACGACGATCGCGAAAATTTTATTCATCTATACAGACTAAATGGTATAAGCGATTTTAATGAAAATTTTTCTGGGGTGTAGAGAAAAACTAAACTTGATTTCCTGGTAATAGGTCAGTTTTCTGTACGGTGCGTAGATTTTGTGTAAAATATTTTTAAAGGTGGAAATTTGGCTTTTTGAAACAATCGATCGAAGTTTACATGTACAAAATTAATAAGAAAAACGATGTCATCTGTCACATTTGACATGTCAATGTTGGTGACAAACCAATATAAGAAATGTGTAAATAACAGTTAAAAGGGGATATATTTTTTTATGGAACGATTATTATGCATATGACTGTATAATGAAAGGTATTTTATAATTATTTTCTCCATTTACATGGTAATTATAAATTCATATATATCCTTGAAGTTAAATTTGAAAACATGTTCATCCATAGGTACTGTTTGCTTTTTATGACAGAGAAGTTGAAAAGGTGATAATTCAGTGATATACAGGATGTCTCAATAAGCTTGCTCACTATTGATAACTTTTTTATTTGAAGAGGTACGAGGTTGGTTAAATGAGCAAAATTGTGCCATTTTATATTAGAAAATTGGTCATGTAGACAAAATAAAATTTGTGTCAGCGGTTCTCAAAATTTGGGATAATATATATATTTTTTAAATGGAACCATATATTTTTTATTATCTTGTTGGAAAGAGTATTTTTTTCATACATAAACAACATTACCTTATTGGAAAGAGAAAAAAATACTCTTTCCAATAAGATAATAAAAAGTATATAGTTCCATTTAAAAAATATATATTCTGTCCCAAATTTTGGGAACCGCTGACACAATTTTTATTTTGTCTATATGACCAATTTTGTAATATAATATGGCACAATTTTGCTAATTCAACCAACCTCGTATCTCTTCAAATAAAAAAATTACCAATAGTGAGCAAGCTTATTGAGACACCCTGTATAACTAATATGAACGTACAGTAACATATGTATGCGTTTCCATTCACAAAATAGTTGATGAACGGCGAAAAAGGCATGTATTTAAATGGAACCTAATTTTGATATGAAATTAATAAAAATGGTGCCTAGACGGAATGGACGTACGTAAAACTATTATAATACACTATCGGCGGATTCCTACGAGAAAGATTGTTTGACATGTCAATCAGAACCTTTAAATGGAAATATTTTTGAAATGAGAACAATATGAAAGAAGTTAAATTCATAAACATAAATGACGAGAATGGGCAATTATTTCACAATAGTAAAAATGGCCTAAAGCATATTTATAATTTTTGATGATTCATGGCCGTGGTTCATGTCTACTTCGAAAGTGTTGCCAAACATTCCATAAGTAACTAGGTAAGTATAAAACAAATATTGCTATCTAGATCAATGTAAAGTCGGTACACAAGTGTTACCAAATATGACATAAGTGAAAAACAAATATTCCTAACTGCATTACTGTGAAGTTAGTCAATTAATTTCCAAGCTACTAATAAAAAATATAATAAATTTTGAACATAACTGTACGAGAAAGTGTTGCCATATGTAACTAAGTAAAACACAAATACTCCAATGTCAAGATTTTGACAGCTCGATCGATTTTTTTTTTTTTGCATAAAGTTGTCAGAACCATGTCGTGTTTGGTATCAAATGAGAGGTACCGTCAAGGGCCACCATGCAGAAATGTAAAAATTTTGTGAATTCGATTGGCTTTTGTTTTTTGCATAAAGCTGTCAGAACCATGTCGGGTTTAGTATCAAATGAGAGGTATCGTCGAGGACTGCCATGAGAAATGTCAAAAATTTGACAGCTCGATCGACTTCCTTTTTTTGCTTAAAGTTGTCAGAACCATGCCTTGTTTGGTATTAAATGAGTGGTATCGTCGAAGGGTGCCATGCAGAAATGTCAAGATTTTGACAGCTTGATCGGCTTTTGTTTTTTGTTTAAAGTTGTTAGAACCAAGTGGTGTTTGGTATCAAATGAGAGGTACCGTCGAGGGCTGCCATGCAGAAATGTCAAAACTTTGACAGTTCGATCGGCTTTTGTTTTTTGCACAAAGTTATCAGGACCATGTCGTGTTTGGTATCAAATGAAAGGTAACGTCAACGGCTGTCATTCAGAAATGTCAAAAATCGGACAGCTCGATCGGCTTTTATGTTTCGCTTAAAGTTGTCAGAAACATGTGTTTGTTATCAAATGAGAGGTATCGTCGAGGGCTGCCATGCAGAAATGTCAAAATTTTGACAGCTCGATCGGCTTTTATTTTTTGTTTAAAGTTGTCAGAACCATGTCGTGTTTAGTATCAAATGAGAGGTATCGTCAAGGGATGCCATGCAGAAATGTCATAAATTTGACAGCTCGATCGGCTTTTGATTTTTGTTTAAAGTTGTCAGAACCATGTCGTGTTTTGTATCAAATGAAAGGTAACGTCAAGGGCTGTGATGTAGAAATTTGACAGCTGGATCGTGTTTTGTTTTTTGCTTCAAGTTGTCAAACCATATCGTGTTTGACCACGTAATATTCCACAGTGATAGCTCAAACACAACACGCTACCAACATGCTACTAAATTTTCGAACGCACCTTACATAAAACTTTTCTAGTTATTTCCACTTCTTCTCTATATTTTTCTTCTTCACTTGTTTTTTAAAACCCTGTGTGTAAGAGTTGTTTTCATCTATTTATTTAACGAGGGTTGAGAATTTACTGTACGCAATAAAAGTATTCAATTAATAAGCGAACTCGATTAGGTGCTACTACGGTCTTGTTTTGGAAGCCATATAGAAGAAAGAAAAAAAAATGGAGCCAAAAAGCACTCCAGTTTCAGTGTAAAAATTCAATATTATTTTATCTGTAATCAGATAAATTGTGTATCAGTATTACAAAAGGAAATTTTGTTCTATATAAACAACAAAGACTGTCAAAATAATGTATAAAATGTACGACTAAAATAGAAACACAGTCTCCAACTTGAAAAACACGCAAAATTTCAAAATGTTTAACCAATCAGAAATGAGGATTGTACAATTTCTTATATTCAAATAATATTAATAATTTTGTAAATTTTAAAGGAAAAGCTGTTGTCAGTATGGTCCTTATTAATTTGTCATTGCAATAACCATTTAATGAAAAAAAATGCAACAAAAATATTTACAGCGAAGAAGTACAACCCACTTAGAATCAATTTCATTGCAAAAAAAGAAATAATATTTTTTTAGTGTAAAGTTGGCCCTACCAGTTTGATATTTAATTGATTAAAGTGTATGCAAGCGCAATAATATATGTCAATAGCGCATAAAAGCGCATGCGTACACCTATTAAAACAATACAGAAAATTTTAAAGGGAAGGCTGTTGTCACTATGGCCTTGCAAATTTGTCATTTATATAACAATTTAAAACAAACAAATGCAATATAAATATTTCTAGAGCTAAGAAGCGTAATGAACCTAAAATCAATTTCAATGAAAAAAATGAAATAAAAAAATATATTTTTTAGCTTCAAGTTGGGCCTACCAGTTTTGATTTTTAATTGTCTAAAGTGTATGCAAGCGCAATAATTTATGTCAATAGCGCATAAAAGCGCATGCACAATACAGAAAATTCGGGAAATATTAAAGGGAAGGCTGTTGTCAATATGGCCCTTCCTAACTTGTTATTGTAATAAAAAATGAATGAGTACAAATGCAAAAAAAATATTTATGGAGCGAAAAAGCGCATTGTACCAAAATTTGTTTGAATTGAAAAAATGTACAATAATAATTATTTTTTTTAGGTGTCAAGTTGGTCCAACAAATTTTACCTCTAATAAAGTAAATTGTATAAATTTTTAATAATTTATATTAATGGCGCAAAATAGCGCAAGCCCATATCTATATTAATAGAAAAGAAAACTTCCTTATTTCCAAAAAGGAAAGGCTAGTGTCAATTTGACCCTTCCTATCTTATTATATTATTTACTTCTCATTGAGAGAAGCGCTAAAAGTAATAGTCATGGAGCAAGTGAGTGCAGAACAAGGGAAATTTACTAAAGTAATAAGTTTTTGTTTTTATTAAAAAGGTGGGCCAATTTGACAGAGCCCCAGAAATCTGCTTCAAAGTTCTTCGAAAAAAAATTAATTTTGCTTATAATAATCGGACGCTTTATTCGATTTGGATGAAATGTGGTATGACTGTTCATATGGTTATAAGTCATCTTTTAAGGTGATACTTGTTATTATTAGTGTACCACTAGTGTATAAAACTTAGGTCTCCCAACATTAATTAGACCGTAACTTTTTAATGGCAATGCGGAAAATATGAAATTATTTTTCTTCAGAAAGATACATTTAATAGTAAACTTTTGTCTCTCTGTGTAATTTGTGATATCTGTTACGGTTCACACAGAAAAAAATAAAATCTGAGTGCCTGCACTGCTAAATTTTTAAAATAAATTTAATCTAGCAGTCTATCCAAATGTCAAACAAGTAATTTTTAATGACAGTAACAATTGTTTTACGGGTTGTCAAAAATTTTCTTCGCAATATTCTAAAATTATTAACATCCGTGTGTTCGGCCTAATAGTATTTTACTACCATTATTATAAATAAGACGATTACATATCTTAGCTTACTTCTAAACAAGTTGTGAAGATTGACAACTCGTTACTGTCATTAAAAATTACTTGTTTGACATTTGGATAGACTGCTAGATTAAATTTATTTTAAAAATTTAGCAATGCAGACACTCAGATTTTATTTTTTTCTGTGTGAACCGTAACAGATATCACAAATTATACAGAGAGACAAAAGTTTACTATTGAATGTATCTTTTTGAAGAAAAATATTTTCACGTTTTCGGCATTGCCATTAAAAAGTTACGGTCTAATTAATGTTGGGAGACCTAAGTTTCATACACTAGTGGTTCACTAATAATAACAAGTATCACCTTAAAAGATGACTTATAACCATATAAACTGTCATACCAAATTTCATCCAAATCGAATAAAGCGTCCGAATATTATAAGCAAAATTAATATTTTTTCGAAGAACTTTGAAGCAGAATTCTGGCTAAATGGTACACTTTCCGGTAAAAGCAAGTTTGGTTAAATCGTCTTATTTTAGCCTCAGGAATCTGTGGTTAAGCCATGTCCCCCTATTTAAGAGACACCCTGTATATATATACAAGCTGGTTGATTTTTCATTTTCCAGCTTATATCTTCTGAAATATTAAATATACAAAAAAAAGTTAAATACAAAAGTTGTTCAATACAACCTGATCTATAATTTAGCGTAAACAATGTTTTTCCAAGGCCTACTAGTTTTTTGGAAAAATGTTTAACTTTAATTTTTTAAATGGAACATTCTGTATATTTTGACAGAATAAGATACTTAATAAATTTCTCTTTACAATTATGTGTAAGAAGTAAGGATTTACCTTTAAATTATGTCCTATAAAGCAAATAGATATATGATAAAAGTAGGCTATGATATTCTATTGTTTATACCTGTAACTTCTGTCACACATGAACATTGGCTACGTAGGGGTTTTCCTTTGAATAAAATTATGTCTAATAAAGCAAGTAATAGAATTACTAGCATTGATGATTTACAAAATTATTAATACTTTTATTTAAATATCAAGTAGCAAAATTTAATACTACATAATATTATTATACATTTTGTTTAATTAAAATGTAACGAAACCTAATACTAAAACTATTACTAGAACTTTTACTTAATTACTTAATTTTTATACAGGATAGCAGCCCGACGTTTCTTATAATTTGATCTGTGGAAACAGCAAAGTATATCATCTTTTTCACTATTACTGTAACCGGCGTTCATTTTTCATAGTTAAATAAGAATCTTAACACCTTTCTCACTATTATAATCAGTATTATTAAATCTGTGACAGATGTTACTGGTATAAGCAATAGAATATCACAGCCTACTTTTATCGATTTTCTATTTGCTTTATTAGACATAATTTAAAGTTTAAAGGTAAACCCTTACTTGTTATAAATCATTGTAAAGAGAAATTTATTTAGAATTATTTCGTAAAAATATACAGGTTCTATTTAAAAAATCAAAGCTAAATATTTTTCTGAAAAATTGGTGGGCCTTGGAAAAAAAATTGTTTATGCTAAATTGTAAACCAGGTTGTATCAAATAACTTTTATGTATAACTTTTTCTTGCATCTTTAATATTTCAGAAGATATAAGCTGGACAATGAAAAATCAACCACCCTGTATATATAAGTAAATACATTAGTGTGAAGTTTCTAAACTAATCTTCATACTGCGATTTATAATATAGTAAAAATTAGACATAACTGCATGAAAAAAATACATTTTACCAACCATATAAAAGCGAAAAAATTTAAACCTCGATCGGTGTTTGTTTTTTTTACATAAAGTTGTCATAAATATGTCGTGTTTGGTATCAAATGAAATGTTTTTTGACGGGCTGCCATGCAAAAATAGCAAAAATTGACAGCTCACTCGGCTTTTGTTTTTTGCATAAAGTTGTCAGAACCATGTCGTGTTTGGTATCAAATGAAAAGTATCGTAAGGACTGACATGCGTAAATGTCAAAAATTCGACAGCTCGATCGGCTTTTGTTTTCTTCATAAAGTTGTCAGAACCATGTCGTGTTTAATATCAAATAAAACGTTTTCTGACTTGCAATCTTGCAGAAATGACAAAAATGTGAATTTAGAAGTTAGAAATACCACCAAAAATAAAAAAAAAATTAATAAAAAATAAACTAGACATTAACGTGACTTTCAAACAGTATAAAACAATAAATACATTATTCGCCAACACTAAAAATAAAACTAAATATGGACAAAGATCAAATTTAATGTACAGGGTGTTAAAAAATAAGTGTCCCAATTTATAAGGGCATATAGTACTGACCAAAATGAGTAAAAAAGCTTAATCAACATGCAGCCCATTTTCAATAGTTTCCGAGATATAAAGCAGTGAAAAATGAATTTCTTCGGAGTATACCTCTGCGATCTCGAAAACTGTAAGAGTTACGACTTTGATTAAGTGAGACTTTTTGTTCACCTTTGAAAAATCACCTTAGATGTGTTTTTGTTTTTCAAAAAAAAAAAAATCGACTAATTGTACTAATGGAGTGATCTTGGCTAATATTTAGTTTTCAAATAACTCCGTAACTATTAGAAAGTCAAAAAAATGTTTCACATAAAATTTTATTGTTTTTTTTATGGTCTATTTACTGACATAGACAATATTTTGTTCAGTCACTACATTTGTCTGTTTTTCTTCGATTCTAATACAAAATGGCCTCTTTCTCAAAAACAGTTGAAGATCGGACCAATGTTGATTAAGGTTTTTTTTACTCATTTTGGTCAGTACTATATGCCCTCATAATTTAGGACTTTTTTAACACCCTGTATAAAATTCCTTGTAAAAAAAAATTATATTGGCGAAACAAAGAGCTATTTAAAAACAAGGATTCATAAAAGGAACTACACAAACCAAAATAAAAAAAGTTAAATGCGCCTTAGTTGATCACGTGAGGACATATCAACATAAAATGGAATTCGAAAATACAAAAATACTACAAGAACCGATACAACATAAAAGACTCACATTGGAAATGTTACATATTAAACGAGATAAAAGTGCTATTAACGCACAAACGACATCGATAATCTCAGTATAATTTATCATATCAGGAATTACAAAATAAACAAAAAATAATATAAAAATTGTCCATTCATTTTGTTCTGTTTTATAGTATATTTAAAAAAAAGTTAATTTTTTCATCATTATTATAACGTTGTGTATTTCACACATAAATCATTATGTTTGTTAACGTTTGTTACAAATATTTCATTTTTCTGGCTTGATTGTCAGTTAACATTTATTTTATTAATTAATTGTTTTATATAAAAGTTTTTGTCGTATTATATTTGTAGTAACCCTGAAGAGGATCATAGTTATGATCGAAAAGTTGGTTTGAAATTAATAAAATTTTCCAGACTGCAGTTCCGAATATTTTCTTTTCTCCTACATCAACTTCCAGTCAATCATCGTTACTCCAATAATTGGTTACAGTTCGTCTCATAGTTTGCCAATAATATCTAGCTGAGATTCTTTCCATTGTTTTGTGTATCCCATAATGTCCTGCTGTAGCGTTATCATGGCATTCCTTCAACTCGTTTTCGGTGTCGGGTGGGTATCGAAATAACACACCATTCATCATTAGGAATCCACGATCTAACCAATGATGTATCTCTGCATCGGTGGAGGTTTCTTCTATGTCCTTTATGATTTTCTCCAGTTCGGAATCCTTTAGTTGTTCAGCTCCAATATTTTCTGCCGACTCATGTGGCATTTCTGTAATAACTATACACGATCCACATTCGTTTATATTTTCGGTCATATAGTTTGGACGTGAGAGTGCGTCTTCAAGTAACTTTGTTTTACCTGGGGTATATATTACTTTTAAATTATACGACTGAAGTCGCAATGCCCAAAGTGCTACACGTCCTGCTGGTGTCTTGATGGTTAATAACCATTGTAGTGGCTGATGGTCGGTACCAATTATCACGTCTACGTTTTCCACATAGCCTCTAAATTTTCATCTGCTCACACTACGGCAAGAGCTTCTCACTCTGTAGTAGAATACTTCCTTTTAGCTGGAAGTAGCAACCTGCTAGCATATTCAATTGATCTTTCCATATTGTTTTCGCCTTGTAGTAGAGCTGCACCTAAGGCGTGATTACTTGCATCTGTTCTCAATACATAAGGCTTCTTTGGATCAACTTGTTGTGAAATGGGAGCTGTCGTCAGAAGCTGTTTCAATTTTTGAAAATATTCTTCTTGGGCTTTTTTTCATATCCATGGTTGACTTTTCTTCGTAAGGTCCATAAGCGGTCTTGCGATCATCGAAAAAATTTGTATAAATTTTCTATACCAAGAACTAGTTTGGATGAATGATTGTAAATGCTTAAGTGTGGTTGGTCTTGGCATATTACTTTTGCGTTCACCTTCTCGGGATCTGGCTTTATGCCATCCGGAGCAATTAAATGTCCCAAATACTTTATGCTTTCACAAGAGAATTTACACTTTTTTTTGATTCGCATGTAAATTAAACAACTTTAGTCTTTTGAATATGTCTTGCAAGTCAGAAATGTGCTTTCATACGTTTCAGATAGACAATAATATCGCCCAATAGTCTACACACACTCTGATACCGCCATCTTTCTTGGGGACGAAAACAATAGGGGCACTCCATGGACTTTCGCATACTTCGATTAACATTTTCTCTAGTTCTGTTTTCAACAACTCTTTCTTTTTTGATACCTTGTAGGGTGGGGCATAGATTGGAGCATGATCGCCTGTCTCAATGACTTGTTCTGCGAACGCAGTAGCTTCTCTCCCTAGTGCGAAGGTAGCGGAATTTTTTTGAAGGAGTTCATTGAGTTTTGCGCTTGAGTTTATTTCTAGATTAGTTCCTTTATTATTTCGTAAATTCAGGTTCTGTACGTCCTCGCTACGAATGTGGTACCTCGTGCTCGTATCTTTAGCAATTACTTCGCGCTACTTTTGTTTCTAAAGTACCATTCGTCAAGACCGGCATCAATGACAATTTCTGCCTTTGTTCTGAAATCAGAGCCTAGTAATGTATTATCATGTGTACTAGGTAGAACAATGAATTGTGTTTTTATTATTCTGTTTTTTCACATCAACAATTGGTTTTAGAACCTCGGTACAGGTTGTACTACCATCCGTTAACTTGATGTTGACTTGTTGTTTCTCGAACACAGACTTGTATTTTATTAAATTGTACTGACTACACTTGTAGTTGCACCAGTGTCAAAATATTCAGGTCCTCGAAAGACACATATTTTTACATCTAGTATAGGTCGTTTTATAGAATTTGTTTTCATACCTTGCACTCCAATGTTACGGAAATCTGCATCGGTTGATTCCACTTCTGAGCTGTTTCTTAGATTGCATTTGGAATATTTTGATCTAATGACCCCCTGGTGTACCGCATTCATAACACTTTAAAGTAGTAGCTTCCAAATCCTTGGGATTTCGCGGAGGTATATTTGTATTTGGTTGTATTATTTTGTGCTTGTTTCTGCATTCTTCTTCTTTCCTAGTCATACTTTCACTATCACGTAATGATTGTTCTACTACATGAGTACTATCAATTATTTCTGAGAATGTTTTAAAATTTTCGTGGTAAACTGATTTTGTCTGATTTTTCGATTTAACAATCCATAAATCATGTCTAATTGAAATTTCTCACTAAGTTTAACTGGAATTTGAGTTAATATTGCTCTTGCGCGACATACAAACATTTCTGTTGCAGTATTGTTGTCTTGCTCCATTGTAAATATTTTTTTTGTAAACCCGGAGAGTTAGCGTTTTAGTACTAAACGCATTGCGTAGTGCTTTGATTGCAACTTCCCATGTTTTGGTACTGGATTTGACTCCTTGCCACCACGTAGCGGCCGTGTCCGTTAGTAATATGGGTATCCCACGTAACGCATTTTCGTCCGAAATATTTGCACAGGCCTTGTAAATTTCGATGGCATCAATAAATGCTTTTACATCACTTTCTGGCGATGCCTTAAATCGCGACAAACATTTTACAAAACTTCCAGTTTTAATATTCTCTTGAGACTCCTCTGATGACGGTATTGACTCGCGCCCACGCACTTGCAAGCTGGCTATCAGTTGTGATAACTGCTCGTTAGTCATAATCATCGGAGGTTGAGTTGCCATGGCTGATGCTTTGCGTATTCTCGGCAGTTTGACTATTTCACAATACCACTTTCACTAGATTTTAGCGATTAGTGGTACATCGATAAATGCGATTTTATGAGTGGAGTTATCCGCACTTCCCGTGAATTTAGGATCACTTACACTTCTGCACAAATCGGATAGTCCGTATGTTTATTCAATATATTACTGGCCTCAAAGTTGGGCGCCAATTTGTAATCGGGTTTATTACGATTAAATGAAAAGGTTCACAGTAAAAGTATTTAATAAACATCTGACACAACATACAGCTAAGAGTATAACTTTTCAACAAACTAAATATTTCAATACAAAACAATTCATTGACACAAAATCTGGCCGGGGTAGTGGCGTCCTGTTTCATTGGTTAGTAAGGGGCTCGGTTATACTTTCAAAATATCAAGGTAATCTTTGCTATCCAAGATTGGTGCAATAATTACTATAATTTTCGTACTCCCGCTACCTAAATTTGCCCCCGAAACATCACGCTGTCACCGTCGTATATAATTGTTGGGTTTAGGGCAGTTCGCCGCGGCCATTTCGCCGCAGCCAGTTCGCAGCCGGGCCGTTTCGCCGCCGAGCCAGATCGCCACTGGGCCAGTTCGCCACCAGACCAGCTCGCTGACTAGCTAATAAGCCACAATAATATAATAATTATATAATTAAAATATTGTTAAACCCAAAGCCGCATCCTCACGCATAAGGCAAATATGCCTCAGATGAATATTGAAGAGTTGGACTTTTATAGAGGAAATAATAAAAACCCGTCAAATGATTGCGTATACTCATACGAAAGTAGTTAAAATATTTATTATAGTGTTCTCGTAAGTCTTCGAAAGTTATTACAAATATACCTTTTTTACCTCCCGCTACCCTAGGTAAAGGAGGCATAGGGATTGTGCTAAAAATCACATATAGAGATTTTAGTAAATAAGCACGTTTTAATGTCCCTTAGAATCCGATTTTAACATTTTTACAATGATGTCTGTGGGTATGTATATGTGTTTGTGTGTGTGTGTGTGTGTGTGTGTGTGTGTGTGTAGGTGGATCCTGTGGACACGATTACTTAAATACTATCATTCTGCAAAATCTGAAACTATGTATTCTGACTCTACTTAAATATTAAAAGAGCCCATTAGATTTTGGTGTAAATCAGATAACCGGAGGTAGCACTTTCCTAGAAGCTCAAAACAGTTTTTATGTGAAAAATGCATTTAAATTACAATTTTTCGCAATTTATGTTATTATAAAAATGAAAGATTTTTAAATTTTCTACATATCTGTATTAATACTTTATCTATATATTTTATGTATAAATTTATAAAATTAATTCTGGAGCCTCTACTAAACACATGATGTCTCTTTGATTACACCAGTTTAGATCTCAAATGTATGTAGCTGACAGTTAAATGTAACTGTCAATAAACTAATCATTTCATAGTAATAATTATGACGTTTAAATAGAAAATGGTAAAAGGAACATTAGTTAAATGAAAAGGAAATTAAAAAAGTTTCTAGCATTAGTAAATATGTAGATATGTATTTAAATTAATAAAAATTAAATGGCGGGAGGTTTTGTGCTGGCCACATCAGATTTTTTTAATCTACTATCTAGAAGTGGATGAACCCAATATTGATGTCTTCTTCTTGGCGATGTAATTTTTGTATATCATGTATACAAAAATGATTCCTTTATATACATATTTTTCAAATAAATCTCTAGAAAATGTACTGTATTCATTTTCTGTGGTACCTACCGTAGTGTTGCCGCAAGTTCAACGGATGTATGTGGATGCAACTTCTACGATATTGGTGCGTCGCTTCAGCGAGCCCGCACGTTAAAATATATAATGTGTGCACCGGGCATATGACTAAATATATAGGTGTCTCATTTTCGATGCTTTTTTAGGGTATCTCGGGAAATATTAATGATAGAGCAAAATCGTTTGCACATTCCATAGTCAACTTTTTGAGAAAAGTTTAATAGTCACCACAGGAATTTTCGATCTTCTTTTGTTTCTGAGCTATAGGCAAAAACTTGTTTTTCGCTCGTTTCGAAAATATCTTATAACTCATTTATTATGGTAGTTAGAGAAAAATTGTTTTAACAAATTTTATACCGTTTCTTAGGTAAAATAAAATGGCGTAATTAGATTTTTTGGAAACTTCATAATTCTTGATATAACACAAACTTATGATTTTTTAAATGGCAACCTATGTTGAAAATAGTCCCATCTTTTTGCTAATTTTTTAAGCTTTTCAATGATATATAACAAGTCTACATTCTTTTGTTTTACACATGAATAAAAAATGATTTATTAATTTTTTGGGGGGAAAAAATTGAAAATTATTATGAAAATTAATAATATATAATAATAAATTAAAAATATGTGTAAAACTAAAGCAAATAAAATTAGAAATAAACAAATGACGAACTATTATAGTTTTTTAATTTATTTCTTAATAATTTTCAATTTTTTCACCCCAAAAAAACAATAATTCATCTTTTATTCGTGTGTAAAACAAAAGAATGTAGACTTGTTATATATCATTGAAAAGCTTAAAATATAAGCGGCGAACCGGCCGGCGGCGAAACGGCCACGCCGAACTGAGTCATTCAACAATCATAGATAGTAAAGATTACCTCGATATTTTAAATGCAAATTTGAAGTAAAGTGCCTAAAAATATGGCGTAGCAAACAATTTTAATTTCACGCATTAGAACTATTCGATAAATAATTGGCGAGTGTAAGAGAATAGCCATTGTATAATATTAAAAATAAGCTTACTCATCTCTCACAGTCTCCTGGCTTTAGCTAGATTGGGAAAGTGCGGAAAATTCTTCTAAGGAACAAGAATACGGATAAAAAAAAATATATCAATAAATTAAAAGAAGAATGGCAGACTAATGTCCTCGGTGCCTAGATATTTGGTAGATTCAATGGTTCATCCCTCAGTTATTAGTGGAAAAACCAAAGAAAACCAATCAAAATATTATATTTCTTTATCTTTATGAAACAATATAAATGGTTTATTATTTAAATGTTTTGGTTATCGTACGGAGACTTTTTTGGTCATAAAATTATGAATACTTGCAATGTTTACCCCATAAACTAAATAAAAAACTATATTTTTTGTTTATTTTTACCTTCCGCTACCCTTGGTAAGGGAGGTATAGGGATCGTGCTAAAAATCACATTTCGAGATTTTAGTAAATGGCCATGTTTTATGGTCCCTAGAATCCAATTTTAACATTTTCACGATGATGTCTGTATGTGTGTATGTGTGTGTGTATGTGTATGAATTTTGTCTTCGCTCTAACTCAAATACTATCATTCAGAAAATTCTAAAACCTTGTATTTCTACCTTATTCTAATACGAAAAGAAGCCATTAGATTTTGGTGTAAATCGGATAAACGGAAATGGCACTTTACTTGAAGCTCATAATGGTTTTTCTTCAAAAAATAACATTAAATGCCATTTTTTTGCATTTTATGTCATTGGAAAATTATAGATTATTGAATTTTGTACAGGTATACATTAATACTTTTTCTATATATTTTACAGATAAATTTAAAATTCATTTTTCTTTTTACCTCCCGCTACCCTTGGTAAGAGAGGTATAGGGATCGTGCTAAAAATCACATATCGAGATTTTAGTAAATGACCACGTTTTAAGGTCCCTAGAATCCAATTTTAACATTTTCACGATGATGTCTGTATGTGTGTGTATGTATGTATGTATGTATGTATGTATGTATGTATGTATGTAAGTATGTGTGTGTCTGTGTGTGTATGTATGTGTAGGGATTTTGTCTTCACTCTAACTCAAATACTATCATTCAGAAAATTCTGAAACCTTGTATTTATACCCTATTCTAATATGAAAAGAAGCCATTAGATTTTGGTGTAAATCGGATAACCGGAAATGGCACTTTGCCTGAAGCTCATAATGGTTTTTCTTCAAAAAATACCATTAAATGCCATTTTTTCGCATTTTGTCGTTATGAAAATTAAAGATTATTGAATTTTCTACAGGAATACATTAATACTTTTTCTATATATTTTACAGATAAATTTAAAAGTAATTTCTTTTTACAAGTCCCGAAGCCTAAGAAAGACACAATTCCTTTGTTACACAGTTCATATTTCAAATGAATGTAACTGACAGTAAATGTCACTGTCAAAAAAGTAATCACTTCAAATTAATAAGAGTGACATTTTAAAATGAAAATAGTAAATAAAGCAATAGTTTTATGCAATAGAACAGTTTGCAGCGTTAGTAAATCCGTAAGTATGTATTTAAATTAATAAAAATTAAATAGCGGTAGGTTTTGTGTTGGCCACATCAGATTTTTTTAATCCCGAAGCCTAAGATAAACAAAATTCCTTTGTTACACAGTTTATTTTTCAAATGAATGTAACTGACAGGTAAACTTTATTGTTAAAAAATTAATCATTTCAAATTAATAATAGTGACATATTAAATAATAAAGAAAATCATAAATAAAGCAATAGTTATATGCGATGAAACATAATATAGTTTGCAGCATTAGTAAATACGTAGATATGTATTTAAATTAATAAAAATTAAATTTTGTGTTGGCCACATCAGATTTTTTATATATAATAACGTAACAATACTTTTCATTTTGAATTAAAAAAGCTATTTTTCCTAAATTAGATTAAAATTATTGTAGTACGGGGACTTTTTTATATGACTGTATACAGGATGTTCATTTTAAATGGACCACTATTGCTCTAACGAGAACTATAAGAGCTAAAAAAACAGTTAAATGGGAAACAATTTCTATTATTATTAAAAAAAAAAAAAATTAGAGGATAGACTAGTGGTTCTCAAAATAAGGGACCCAACTTTTTTATTATTGTAACCGTGAACATATTTTTTTATTTTCTTATTCGGTAGAGAATTTAATTCTGAATTCAATGATATAATATTATCATACATTTTGAGAAAAATAGATATAAAGTTTTATATTACTTTGATTTAAATATGACATTAACAGGAACCATGAATAGAAAAACTGAATATGTACAAGTATTTTTTTTAACCTGAATTAGAGTGCTACGAATGAAATAAGTGAATAGTTTGTTTTGGTAAGTGATCATAACTGTTAAGTGAAGTTCAAAATTATTTAATTTAATTTCAAAATGTATAAATTTGATGCACATATAATAACAATAATAATAATAATAATAATAATAATAATAATAATAATAACAATAATAATAATAATAATATTAATAATAATAATAATAATTTTTTTTTCAGAGAAGGCATCGACAGCTACGATCATTAGCTTATAAATGCAGAAAAGGTAAGTATTCATAATTTATATTACTTTCACCAGAATGAGAATATTGTCTACAATATTACGTTTATAAAAAAAAAAAAAAAATCTGTTATGGCCAGCACAAAACCTTCCGTCAATTCGATGTATTTTGTACATATCCTATACCAAAAGTTCCTTGAAAAAGATTCTATATATCCTGTGTAACAAGAACACACTATTTTTTACATATCCATACTGAAAGTTCCTCTGAAAAGATTCTAAAATCTAATAAAATTTTAATACGAATACGAACGTACATTATGTATTGCACTTAACACTTCCTCCTGCTTCAACTTTTCCCTATTTTATTAGAAGTCGCTGTTTCTTACTTTTCTCTTCTACTCATTCCTGTCCAAAGCACCTTCGTGACACAGTTCTTCCTCTCTCAAATCTTCTGCTATACAGTCCTTCCATCTTCTCTTTTGCCTTTCTCGTACTTCTGGCATTATAAGTTCCTATCTTGAGGCGAGGCCGCAAATGCAAGTCACTGGCGAGGGACACTCTGTCACTTATATCACTTTTAGATCATATACTTTCCACTTTGGTTTTGCACTTGCCACTGACATCTGTCAATTAGATTTTTTTGAATATATTTGTTGTTTTCATAATTTTTGCAAAGCTGACTGCTTTTCGAAAGTTAATCTCTTTTAATCTCTCTATAACTCTATATCTATTGAATATGAAGGAAAATGTATAATCGAACCGTATAGAGAATAAGATATTCTTTCTATTAATAATCACATAAAATGTCGAAAATGATATTTAACTGCGATTTTTCAAGAAAAACTGTTAAGAACTTCAAATAAGGGTACTTCCGGTTGACCAATTATAACCAAAATCTAATCAGCTCTTCATAGGGTTGTAAGGAAGAGGAATACGAAAGAATCATAATTTTTAGAATTGTAGTTTTGGAGTTATCGTCGGAGAAAAATTTGTCACACACACACACACACACACACACGAACACACACACACAGACACACACACGGACACACACACACACATACAGACATTAAAAACTCACCACCGAATTTTTTGACCAAAGACAATACCTCCCTTACCTAAAGGTGACGGAAGGTAAAATAAGAAATCGTAATTAATAATAAATTAATATATAGTATACTCATATATTAATAATAAATTGTCTCAAAGTCCTTGATATAGATCACAAGCCTTAAGGAAATTAAGTACCTCCTTAATTTTACCGTGATCTGTCAACATAGCTTGGATGTTATCACCGAGATTATACGTTTGTCTCATAAGCTGTAGCCTGGGGCACTCCACTAGGACATACGGTACAGTCATAGGAACATGGCAGTTCTCGCAGGAAGGTTGAGCTTCCCTTGTTAATCTGTAGCGATGTGTGAGCCTAGTGTGGCCTAACCGCAGTCGATGGACTTTTACAATGTCTGGTCGTGACAAATAATTGGGTAAATGTGTTTGCCCGATCAAAGGGTTGACTCGATGTAGGTGGTTATCCCAGTCCTGTTGCCACAACAAGGACACTCTCCTGTATGCTGCATTTCTAGCATCGGTGTACTTGATTACTAGTGCTTCTATTGTGTCTCTTTCGGCAGCATTACGTGCTGCATTATCCGCTAGCTCATTCCCTCTAATTCCGACATGGCTCGGAATCCAAATGAACTTAATGTGTTTCCCAGAGTCAGACAAATGTTTTATCTTTGATAAAATCATCTGAATGACAGGGTCCGTTGAGGAATGATCCGATAGAATGCTGAGGGAGTCACTAGCAATAATGAATTGCGACCAGAAGATTTCGAGATCACAATATAGTAATGCCTGTCAAATTGCGTAGGCCTCAGTAGTGTATACCGATGCATCACAATGCAGCGACCAGGAGTGGCTATTATTATTGACAACTATTGCTGAGCCAGAACCTTGATCAGTTTTGGACCCATCCGTGAAAATTATTTTCACTTCAGGGTACATATTAACCAATTCGAGAAACTTCTGAGTGAAGAATATGGAAGGTAATGAATGTTTGTCATACTGGCAAAAATCCAGTATTACTTTGGCCGGAGGAATAAGCCACGGGGGATTTTCTAAAAACCCAATACGTATTACCTTTGGCAACTGGTATTCAAACAAGATATTAAAATTTTTATGGCTGTGTTGAGCCCACATTTTGCATATATATGCTATTATAAGTTTCTTGCGCCTTATCTCCAAAGGTGCTAGTCCGGCTTCGCAACAAAGATTTGCTGTTGGGGTTGTAGGAAAGGCACCAATACAATATCGAATGCCCGCGTGATGGCACGGATCTAGCAACTTTAAGGTGCCTTTAGCAGCAGATGCATATACAACACAACCATAATCTATCCTGGATAGCACAAGTGCCTGATACAATCTAAGAAGTGTTTGGGGCTCAGCACCCCATTTTGTACAATACAATTGAGAGCTTGTGAGCATTTGGTCTTCAGTTCTTTTAGGTGAGGTTTCCAGGTTAGCTTAGAGTCAAAAATGAGCCCAAGAAATCTAACACTGTCCTTACATCTAATATTCTCATTTCTTAAGAATAGCATAGGACCATAATGAGGACGATTCAATCTACAAAAGTGCATGCATTGAGTCTTCTCAGGGGAAAACTTAAATCTGGTACCTGCAGCATTTTGTACAATCTGATTAATTGCTGTCTGCAGTGTACGATTGATGTCTCCCATTCTCTTTGCACTGTAGAGAATTGTAAGGTCATCAACGTACATGCATACTCCAACAGTATTGCTGAGGCCGGATATAAGATCTATAACCGCAATGATGAAAAGTGTGACACTCAGAGTAGAACCTTGTGGCACACCGTTCTCCAGTATCCTACTGGAAGATAGAACGTTGCCGATTCTGACTCGGAATGTACTGTCTGTAAGAAAAGATCTTACAAATTTCGGTAGATTACCCCTAAATCCCCACTCATGCAACTTTTGTAGAATGTGGTATCGCCAGGTCATATCATATGCTTTCTCGATATCAAAGAAAACTGCGACCAAATGCTCACGGTTCGAAAACGCTTTATAAATATTGTGTTCTACGTACACTAATTGGTCGGTGGTGGATCGGTATTTCCGGAAACCAGCTTGGTGCTCGCTCAGAAGACCACGAGTCTCGAGACACCAGACTAACCGATTGTTGACCATCCGTTCTAATAGTTTCCCTAGACACGAAGTAAGGCTGATAGGTCTGTAGCTAGATGCTAGAAGAGGGTCTTTCCCTACTTTTGGAATTGGCACAACAAGGGCTTCTTTCCAAACTGTAGGGTAGTTTCCCTCGAGCCATATCCTATTGTATGTGGATAGCAAGGAGGTTTTGAACGTCGGTGTTAGGTGTTTAAGTATCTCATTTGCGATGTTATCCTGTCCAGGAGATGAAGAGAAAGCACGAGCGATTGCAGAATCAAGTTCTAACCTGGTAAAGGGTTTGTTGTAAGGTAGTTCATCTTGGTCATCCATACTAAAATCCAATGACACTTCCCTTTCAACCTTGAAAGATAAAAACCCAGGGTCATAGTTCAAAGAACTACTCGTTGTTTCGAACTGATCTGCAATAAGTTCAGCAATCGTGTTCACATCGCTCGTTATGGTCTCTTCATTCCATTTCAGGTGGATTAACGGTGGACAGTAACCCCTACCCGTGATGCTTTTCACCCGAGCCCAACAGTCCTTAGTGGTAGTCTCCGACGAAATGCCAGAGACGTACGCGTTCCAGGATGCTCGCTTGCTTTGCAATATACTTTTACGGGCCAAAGCCCTAGCTCTTTTGAAAGCTACAAGATTTGCATCCGTTTGCCTTTTAAATCTGTTAAGAGCGGCCTTCTTGTGACGGATGAGGTTTTGTACCTCTTGATTCCACCAGGGTATTCTACGTTTGTAGATCCCAGGTTTGGTGGCAGGAATAGAATTCTTAGCCGCTCCTAACAGATTGTTGGTCAGATCCATGATTTGTAAGTGGACATTATTGTCTGAGACTGGTGTTACAAGTGCCGCTTCAAACTCTGGCCAGTTAGCTCTTTTGAATAACCACTTAGATTGACGTACATGGTTGGTAGTGATGGTATCCGTGGTGATCACTATAGGAAAGTGATCACTACCGTACAGATCGTCAAGAGCTCTCCACGAAAACCTACTCGCCAGTCTGGATGATACAATAGTAAGGTCAATATGAGAAAAACATTTTGACCGTGAATTGAAGAAAGTGGGTGAACCATCATTCAAAAGGACGAGATCAGGTGATAACAGTAGGTCTTCAATAAAACGGCCTCTTTGGTCTCTGTGGTCAGAGCCCCAGAGTTCATTATGAGCATTAAAATCTCCTAGTAGTACAAATGGAGTTGGAAGTTGGTTTACCACATGGCGTATATCATCTAAATCCCAATCTGCCTCTGGTAAGTATATATTATATATAGTAAGGACAGTTGGTATAGACATGCGGATTGCCACTACTTGGAGATTTGTGTCAACCTAAACTTGCTCATAATGTGCCCCGGTTCTCAAAATGATGGCTACTCGACCTCGAACCCGGATGTTGGGATCCATATCGCTCCGGATTATTGAGTAATTTTTCAGTGAATAAATCTGGCCAGGTTTGAAATGAGTTTCCTGAAGACACGTGCATAATGGGTTGAATTCAGTTAGCAGCATCTTCAGTTGGCAATAGTGGTACACACAGCCCTTAATATTCCACTGGATGATTGTATCCATAAAAGAAAAGTTACAAATAATGGACCTAGCCGACGACTTTAGGCTTCCTAGGTTTCCCAGCAGGCCAGCCTTTTTTCCTTTTCGTTTCGGTGTTTATGGATTCCGTAGTAATTGAGATAGGAGAGAAAACTGAGCAGTCGTCCCCAGAAGAGTTACCTTTGTCCTCACTTACTCTATTATTAACGAACACCTGAGATGGTGCCGGACTTTTTGATTTTTGCAAAGGGGCCTTTGATATAGGTGCCCCAGGCTGCATTGCTTTTTATAAATTTAATTGTTATGTAAAGAATTGAGTGTTTGTAAAATCTAAAAGCATATTCTGTGTGTTGTGCATGCAGTTTTAGTCTGTTATAATTAAAATAATCTTTCCAATATTTATAATTATTGAAATCGCAATCAAAATCTCTGGTGGCAATGTTCGAATAAAATAGTTAAATTAAATATAGTTTTATTAGAACACTGTTCTAAATTACGAATTAAATTTATAAGCAATTGGCAACTAAATTTAAGCGATACGCTAACTTTTTGCATAATTGTTTTTTATATTAAAATGAGTAATATTTATTGTTCTGTACCCCAATGCAAGTCGTTATTTAAAAAAACAGAATATGTAAGTTACCATTCTTTCACTCAAAAAAATAAAGATTATGTTATCATCGAGAACAAATTTGGAGATAAGAGAAAATTGACCGGCGAAAAACCTGGATAATAAAATTAAAAATAGGGAAACCAGTTTCTAAATTTATGAAGGTCTTTACATTTGACTGATAGTGATTATTTTACCAGAGGTATGTATACTGCAAGAGGAAAAGTTTTATTTGCAATAAGTATATGTTCTTTTTTAAATGTTAATACAAATAAACGAAAATGTTAAAAGAAAACTGCTGTACCTTCCAAAAATTTGCCCACTTTAAAGCATGAAGACATACCTTCCACTAGCAGTAGTCGAAATTCTCGCTTATTTGCTAGAAATTATAGAAAAAATAAAACTAATATTTATCATGTTGAAAATGTATTGCCTTCTTAAGCAGAGTTTGTTGCTGCCGAAGCTTTATTAGTTTAAAAAACACGAAGAAAACACAAAAACACTCCTACAAAGATTATAGTTATCATATGGTTATCTCAACTCCGTGAGTTCAAGTAAATTCCGCTTTGGAGCTGCGAGTTTAAAGTCAGTTGCCAATAGTAACGTATTTATATTTAGAGTATTAGTTTAACCAACTCATGCTCCATGCTCTCACGGGCTTTAAAAATATTGGTAATTGTAATATTCAACAGACAAAATTTTTTTACAGTTTTTCAACTACTTGTTATTACCATGGATTAATATTAAACAAATTTATTTATGATTATATTTATTTATGTTGACACATTTTAGTTGTAAGGGGCATTTTTATACGTTTGGCCCCCTAAAGATTGGTTTCTATGGGGCAAGTACTCAAAATAATGGATCTATCACCAAAATTAAGTTACCAAACAATACCAGTTGATTCCTTAAAAATTAATGTGAAATTATAAGGAAATATTGTAAATTATCAAATAATGAGATTAGTATTTAAAATAATAGGTTCGCCGTCAAAATTGTATGACCAAATTATTTAAGAATAATTATTTAGAAATGGTAAATATGTTACCCGAAAATAGATATAAGCATAAATTGAATATTTTTGTGAAAACAATTTGATAAAACGCTGGAAGCCAATCACTAACTTTTTAGGGATGGCAAAAACTATATATTAACCGTGGTTTTAACTGGAATGAAGGATGGGCTGGAATTTAATGTTGGACAAAAATTAGTTCTGCTGCACCCTGTTTTTAGGTGATTCTCTCGTGTTTTGTGAAACCCATTCACTCACTAACTCTGAAGCGTGAGACATGACAGTGGTAAACGTTCACGGAATGTGTATTCATCTTTTATTTAGGGACAAATATATTATTTCGAGAACGATGCTTTTACTCAAAGATAAATTATGCTGATCAAGCTTTTATCTTGCATACAAAATGACATTTTTTAATTAATCTGAAAATGGAAATATTTCGTAATGATAGATCGATTAATAAGAGATACGATTTGATAACATTGGTGACAGAAAATATTGTTCCCATTCTTTTTCTGAAAGAACTTGTGTTTATTATAATCTCTGTGCAAGAACACATTTTCAAAACACAGTAGTCACTTCGTCGTTCCAAATAGGTCGTTTTCCGTATTTCTAATCGAACGTATAAAATAGCTTGATAATCTATATACTCTCAAGCGCAATCGGCAATACTTGCTCACTATTAATGTCTGATTTTAATTGCTTCTTGATTAATCCCCTCATAATGATCGCAGCATCTGCTGCTGGCTAGAGATTCTGTGACGCTGAGGCTGGAGCTATTTGTGTTATTTAAGAATGTAATGTTTGTTAGTGATTTATTTTAAATAATTATGTACCGCCGCGCAGTGGCGTAAATAGGTGTAGGTATGCAATGTACCTATGCCGTCGCATAGGGGCTCGAAGGCCTTGGAGGCCATTCGACCATCTACCGAACTCGATTTATATATTTAAATTTTAAATTAAATAAAGAAGAAAATAGAAACTGTTACTTTTTGCTTCTGTAAAAATATGTGATGCACATAAAAGCGATTTTCAATTATTGTGTGAGAATTTCTAATTTCTCGAAGAGAATATGAGTCGTTTGTGCGATTCTGCAATTCTCAGAAATTTGTTCTCCTACACCCCCATGACCCGGGACCCAACCCGACCTTATTGTTACTATTATTATTTATTTAATATTATTTTAACCTGGTTTAAAAAGAGTTTTGATTACAACAAATAAATGCTTGATTTCAGTAAAAAAAATCTGTTGTGGTCAGCACAAGACCTCTCGCCATTTCCATATAAGGCTATTATAAGTATTGTATTACACTTCGCTATTGAACCGTCGATTTATAACAAAAAATTACAGAACTTTACCCAAATATTGTTTTTATTATATTTAACATGTCTTCTGCACACATATAATTCTAATTATATCTATTTTTCATTGTACGAGGATGTTCCTATTTGTCAGAGATTCTTCCAATTCATTAACCAGATTGGCGGTATTTCTGATGGATATATGCATTTTGCCTATAATTTCAAATATTTCATTAATAAAATAATATAAGAAAGATTAAATATACTTCCCAGAAAAAACTATCAGAATGTCACTAAAACTGTTGATTTTTGACACTGATATGTGTCATTTACAAACTATGTTATAAACATTTGAATTTGTCAAGTGTTTTCCTTGGTGTCTTAGTCTCTGCGATTAGAATCTTCTATATATTATAGTATCTTTATCTCTAAATCTATACAAGATATAATAACAATTTAAGTGTATTAGATGGAGAATTTTGTTCTTCAATATTTGTATTTTGAGGAATCGACCGTCCAACATCCAGACACACATACAAACACACATACAAACACACACACACACACACACACACACACACACACACACACACACACACACACACACACATACACACAGATATCATTTTATCGGATTCTAGGAACCTTAAATCTCGCTTATTCAATAAAATCTGGATATGCGAATTTTAGCATGAATCCAATACCTCTTTTAGCGAGAGGTAAAAATTGATTCATGTAAAGAAAATGATCAATCACACTAAAAACTGATTATACGTACAATAATTATTATTGTATGATTTATCCAACCTGGGCATTATGTTGCAGATAATTTAATGAAAAAAAAAATTCTCTTTGGGGATTAAAAAAAAGATTTTTGATTACAACAATTAAATGGTTGTTAAATTGATTATTATTATTATTATTATTATTATTATTATTATTATTATTATTATTACTATTTTACACCAGCTATGAGTGCCCGTGAGGTGACGCCTGGTAAGCGCCCACACGGTAAAATATATCGTCATCATTCCCGATGTCTACATGTGATGTAGATACTGGCACACCCAGAAATGAGTAATATGCCGTGATGATATGTTTATATTTATTTATTTATATTTATATTATTATTATTATTATTATTATTATTATTATTATTATTATTATTATTATTATTATTAGTGTGTGTTTTTATGCCAACCCACTCCCCATTCATATGTACTTATGTGGGACAAGGGCAAGGTAATTTAATGAAAATAAATATGTTTCTCTGATTATATCCTTACAGATTTTTTAAAAAAAGATTTTTGATTACAACACAGAAATAATAATATTAATAGAATAATTAGAATAATGAAAATATCAGTCAGTATATTGTAAAAATTAGGAATTATTTGCTTTTAATATTTTTCTTGGAACGTTGGCAATCAGAGGGTCCAGAAATATTTTTCGCATAGGGGCCCCAGAGTTACGCCACTGGCCGTGTGATTGCTTCAGCTTCAAGTCTATTTAATTATGTTCTGTTTATTAGGTTTTTAAATGGAAATATGAGATGATTAAATTCTTTAGTCTATTGGTTATTGAATTCTTTATTTATATTTCCTATTGCATACCTGGAATTTTCAATTTAGAAAAAAGTAAAATACTCGTATTCCGTTAATGTAATTAATTGCTATATAATATGAAACGTACTTCCGCCTTTTTATATATTAGTATGAAAGGTTTAAGGAATTATTGTCTCATTAATAACGATAATAAAAAGTAAGTGTACTTACATAAATATTTGTTGTGGGCAGCCCCGCCAGTACTTTTGATAATGCCGCTTGCCGTGACTGTCGAAATTGTACAATAAAGTAAAAATGCTCTTCTCTTTTGTAACTAATTATTAATTTAAATACCTACATATTTAATGATGTTGGAAACTATATTATGTTTCTTTGCATTCGTATAATATATAGCTATTGTTTTATTTGCTATTACAATTTTCTTTTTAAAATGTAACCATTAAGGTAGTTGTCACTCAAGTGTGCCTACTCAAAAACTTTTTCTACGTTCAAAATAAAGATTAAGCTAATGCAGTTTATATTTGGAATAACATATATTTTTTAACATTATATTATATACACAGATTGTATAAAAATAGTAATAAAATAAAAAAAGCTAATATCAAACATTGTAACAAGTGAATTTTCTTTATTTTTCCGTAGAAAAGTTTTTCTTCTAACTGTACCACTCGCACTACACATGCACAAGTTTCGTATTCCAATATACTCATACTAACGTATAAAAGTTCAAGAAGAACCGTGGCAACGTCGCACATCGCACTTAGACAAGGACAGAGATATTTTGTTTGGTTTGTTTTGAGAATTTTAATTTTGACATTTGTGTAAATCCAAATCGTGAAAATGTCCAATCGTTTACGTTATAAAGGACGATTTATAAAAGAAAAAGTGTTGGCTCAACGATTAAAATCACGAGCTAAGATGAATGAAGAAAATATAAAGAAAGCTGTGAGAATTTTTTTTTAGTAAAAATAGATAATTTAATCCAAAATTCAACAATTTTCTCTAAAACGCTCATACCAAATATATATATTTTGTTTTTTGAAACGTGATTTTTATTTTATTTTCTCAGTATCTTTGTGTATGCATAAAATAAATATTTATATATCCTTATTTTTTCCATTTATTAGTATATTTTTTCAAGTTATTTTATTTTTCAGACTATTTATCATTATTTCAAAGAAAGGGTGGTATGAAATATTTTGTTTTTTAATTTCATTGTTATTAGTAATAATGGTAATTTTTTTCTAAACGCTTGAAAAATAATTTGAATTTTGAAGTTTTCCCACATTTATTGGTACATTCGGGTATAAAAGTAATAAGATATTTTAAGATATAATACTAATTGTGTACTAACAAATCAGAACTGCAAAACAAATTAATATGTTTCTTTCTTAAAATGACAAAAGTAGTATTATTTCGTTTATACTTTTGATGCTTTTTCACGTAAAACACCCATTTAAATTATATTTCCTTCGAAAGTACATCTAAAATTTGTTTAACCAAAGATCATTTCTTATTCGCTAATACTAGAGTGGGCGTGGCTAACAGATCTTCCATCTGGAAAGTTTGTACATGGTTGTCAAATATAATTTTACCTATTTATCATATCTTCAGATTATAATTCTTTTAGGGACGATAAAATTAAATCTGGGTGGTAAATAATATTCAAATTTTTATATAAATTCCGTTAATTAGTCTTCAATAACATACTAGTTTTTCGACTAAATGTCGCCGTTGATATAAAAGTTTTTATTTGAAATGTTATGTTTATTTTACCATTTCCTATGCTTCACGTGTTAAAAATGCCAAATTTAATTGCAAATATTTCAGCTATCGCGTGGTCAATTGTTTTTAAATTAGGAGAGCAGGTGGATTATACTTCAATTAACATATACTTTAAATTTCAATTAATTCTGTGGGAAATGGTTTCGCGGTATACCTTAATATTTTGAAATGAATTCAGCATCCCCGGTTTGAAAAAAAATGTGTGATGTCATTTTCATTATTGTTATCGAATTTTCTTGTAAACAAGTATACCTACTACGGGTTGATCTTTCACATCCTTCTTCAAATAAATAAAATAAATAAATAAATATATCATCACGGCATATTGCCCATTACTGGGTGTGCCAGTATGTACAATACATGTAGGTATTGGTAATGATGACGATACAGTGTTGCCACGTTCGGATGTAACGAATTCGGGAGATTATTCGTAGAATATCGGTAGATTTCGATAATTTTCGGTAGATTTTTTTTTGCATTATTTTAATATATAATATATTTTTTGTGTTTGTTTTATGGATTTTTTGTACAAAATACTAACATAAATGAATAATTTTATTTATCAAAAAATGTAAATTTATATAAAAACAAGAAAAAGTTCTTATGAAGATTGATGGATATATGTATCTTCATAAGAATTTTTTCTTTTTAAATTAGAATCATCATTTTGGCAATAAGATTAAGAAATCGGGAATTCCCCTAGTATTGTTTGTACAATTTGTCAATGGGAAGAGTGGCAAGGAAGTGTACGTTGACTACCTTTAATTTAAATTTTACTAAATAATAAATTTTTGAAACAATATAATCAGAAATTTTGTCAATCAGCAAATTCGGTAGATATTAATGTCTTTCAGTAGATCGGTAAATTGAAGAGAAATTCGGAAGATCTGCCAAAAAATCGGTAGAGGTGGCAACACTGTGACGATATATTTTTACCGTGTGGCCGCTTACCTTTTTCAAATGTTTATTTTATATAAAATACTTTTAAAAATTTTAAAAAAGGTGGTTGAAACTAGTGCTGTCAAGAACCGGAAAAATATGGAACCGGGTACCCGAGTACCCGGGTAGTGGAACCGATCTTCGGTTCCGAGTAATGGAACCGGTCATCGGTTCCGGTTCCGGGTAATGGAACCGATCTACGGTTCCGGTTCCGGGTAATGGAACCGATCTTCGGTTCCGGTTCCGGGTAGAGGAACCGGTTTTCTGGAATAGAACTTCAGATTCGGGTTATGGAATCAATGATATTATTCAATTATAATTTTACTTTAGCCTTGCTATTTTTGAGAAATAAACAGATTTTCTGTTTTATTTGAAAAATATTATTGAACGATATTATTTTTTTTATGTAACTTAATTGCATAATAATAATGTGTCATCATCTTTGGCACAACAGCCCTTGTAGGGCCAAGGCCTCAAGTACCGTAGGTACTCGTTTCGTGACCGTAGTACTAGAGCAGTCGGTGTACTTAATCCGTGCGACGTCCACTGATTGCTATGCAACCAGTGCGGCAGCGGAGATACCCCTTCTACAGCTAGCACCACCTATGTTTTAACATGGACAACTGGTCGGGTCATCGCATGCGAGTGCGATTAATGCCTGATATTGTGGCATTTTAACGACTACGCACTTAGCCGGCCGGTAGATTCGAACCGAGGAACCTCAGATTCGATCTGAACATGTAGAGACATAGCGCTTTAATGCACACGGCCACTACACCGGCTAATAATAATGTGTAATAGTTATTTATGTATTAAGAGCGTAAGAAGGCTTTTATGGCCTGCGGCGGAATTTTGAGCCCGAGGCGTAAGCCGAGGGATAAAAACACGTCAAAGGCCATAAAAGCAAGTTACGCTCGTGGTACATACAAAACTTTATGCACGAACGGAAATTTTCAAATTATGAGTGTTAGAAAAATTGTATCAAAAAGAATTTGTCCTCGTACATCCAGTATCTAGTGTTGCTATGAAATCGGAGAACAACAGTTTATTGTTTATTTATTAGTTATGTCATTTGAGTTTTATTTTGTGTATCTCTGTGCTTTCCATATAAATATCATAAAATTAATTTTCATTTTTCATTAAAGAATATAAAAAAATTCGATTTGTAATAAAAACTTTTCATGTTGCCTGTTTAAATTGTTTATATTGTAGGTTATAATTTGGTTTGATGTTTCATTATAGCCCGGCGGGCTATAATGAGGCCCGCGGGCTATAAAATGACGTTTATGTCAAAGAAATTCGTGTATAATTGTCAAATTATGATACGTCCGTGCATAAATAATATTATACTATATGTAGGATATTTTTTTTTAGAAAATGTAACCGCATAATTGTAACTTACACTTTCAGTTTCATATTATATATTTTCAATTTTCATTCAATATGGTTTATTACAGTAGCTTGACCTTGAGTGATGTTCTAAGATATTGGTACCTACCTACATAATGACAATAGTGACCATAAAATGAAGGGACAAAGCAATAAATATTTCCTAGAATTTCAATGAGCTACTTATACATTCTGCTTTAATCTTTACATTTTGATCTCTCACTTTTGTAATATAAAGGAATATTTCTTAATTTCTTGACTTCAGTTCGATTAAATACAATCAATATAGCCATTTAATATTTTGTTTATGTAAAAATTTTAAATCCATCATTTTTGTTTAATAGACAATTATATGTTTTGTTTATACGTATCATTTTCTTTACTGCAAATTCGCACCAAAGAGTCGGGTAGAGAAATGAGAAAATTCCGTAGTAAAAGTGGAAATACCTGATAATGTATATAAATACAAAATACAAATTACACATAGCAGAACATAAAATTTTTAATAAAAGTTTTTCTTTAAAGTAATAATTTATAATTCATAATTGTCAAAATTTTTCATATTATATGCACACGTGTTTTATTTTGCACATGTATTACTCAATTTTCTTAAAAATATTGAAGAATGCACTTAGTATGCACTTTACATATATTCCGAGCTATATTCAAGACTCAATCTGTTCGGGTTCCATAACAGAGAACCGATGAATTTCGGTTCCAGAAGCGAGAACCGATGAGTTTCGGTTCCAGGACCAAGAACCGATGAGATTCGATTCCAGAACCGAGAACCGATGAGTTTCGGTTCCAGGGCCGAGAACCGATGAGATTCGATTTCAGAACCGAGAACCGATGCGTTTCGGTTTCAGGACCGAGAACCGATGAGATTCGATTTCAGAACCGAGAACCGATGAGATTCGATTCCAGAACCGAGAACCGATGAGTTTCGGTTCCAGAACCGAGAACCGGGAAGTTTCGGTTCCAGAACCGGGAATTTCGGTTCCAGAACCGAGAACCGGGTAGTCTTGGAATCGGAACCGAGAACCGGATAGTTACACATTCAAATAACCGGGTACCCGGGTAATTTTGGAACCGGAACCGAACCGAACCGGAACCGGTTGCCACCACTAGTTGAAACCCATTTATACTATTCATATAGTAAACTTCATTGTAAATAAAACTATTTCACGTGAAATTTACAAATTTACACATTTTTTAAAGCCGGCTGGCGAGTCGCTTGAGTAAAATAGGTACCGGCTCGTCGAGTTTTCATGGTTAATGATCGGTAGGTACATATTTCAGATTGTACTCGACAAATATTTTATTCGCGAAAAATAAAATCATGTAAAATTTAATTTGTTAATAAAGTAAAGCGCGTGCCTACAAACAAGAGCGCGAAAAATAAAATCGTATAAAATATAATTTTTAAATAGTAGCGCTCGTGTTCGAAGGCGCACGAATTATAAAATAACTCAATTTGAACTTTTAAAAATAATTTTATTATTGTTTTACGAAGTATGATTACATAGCCTACGGCTAACAGGTTACAAATTAGTACATTACAGAATTATTATATGTTAGTTTTATCTATGCAAATACACTTGTTATTCATTGTACTTTTTCACAATGATAAAAAATAATGGCTCGTAGTATGATCACGGTTTTAAGTAAAACGCTGTTTTAAGAAATGTCAAATTTCATTATTTAATAACAATAATAAATAATATCAAATTTACCAAAATATGATGTTAAAGCAGAACATAGTTTGTATTCAAACAAATATTTTTTAAAAAAATCGTTCGTTAAACATACGGGAGAAATAAAACATTTAAATTTGAATTTGACATTTCTAAAAACAGTGTTTTAGTTAAAACCGTGATTATACTACGAGCCATAAGAATATTTTAGTAAAGTTTATTTTAATCTAAACAAATACAGCCGCCGTTCGCGGCAATTTAGCCAGATATATCTTTTATAAGAAATGTACGTAGTTGAAGTTAAATAGAACTGAAGAGTTAACGGGGACGACGTATAATATGCTATCGTTTCTGTCCCGGAGAAGAAAGAAGAAAATGACATGGATGTCATCTCATGCTTGTTCTTTGCTTTACTGTTTTATTTTGGATTAGGGCTTCCGGCGATACCAAGTTAAAAAACCGCGCTACTGTATTTGTGCCTAATTACAATTATGTAATTTAATTCAGTTATTAATAAAGTACATACTTACAAGTGAGTGATCTATGTACAACTTATCATCGTATTTTGTGTTTTATCCTTTTGTGTTGTGCATACATTAATTATTTAAATATTAGTTAAAATTAAGTTTTCTATGTTTCAAGATCAAAGATACTCTAACAAATCTTCTTCAAGATGACAGTGTCATCGCTCATTTAGTAGAAAATATGTGCGAAAAAAATTCTTCTAAATTTGATGAGTTAAAAGCAAATTATGAAAGCATGGAGCGAAAATTTGATGATTTAAAATTAAATTGAGAATTAAATATCGCAGAATTTACACATGAGAAAAAAAATTACGTGAAAAAGTTGAAGTTGAAAGTTTTGGTGTAGTTGAAGAGACGGATGAGTGTGTGAAGGAAAGGTATGTGACATTTTCAAACTAAATTAAATATTGTGACCACTAGTGAAATTGATAATGATAGATGTCATCGTACCGGAAAACAAGAAACTGATAAACTGCGCCTTGTAATAGTTAAATTACTTTCACATAAAACAAGAGAAAAAGTGATGAAAGCGCGTAAAAAAGTTTTAAATATGACTTCAAAAATGCCTGGTCAACAAATGGGAACATCTATGTGCAATTCGGCAAGACTTCAAGGCGTATTAAAAATTAAAACTCCAGAAGATTTAGTGTGAAGTGCAAGTAATGATGTGCATGATAGCTATACAATTATTTTTACAAACAATAGTGCAATAGTACAATAGCAAATTCTAGGAGAAACAATGTCTAATAAAGTATTAGAAAACACTCGCCATGTTTCACAAGTTTTCAACATTTGAATCAAACTTTCGGTTATAATCAGATGCCGGCCGTGCCCACTTAGTAACCAAAGATGCGTTTCGCTGTTATTGCAGCTCATCAGTGTAGTGTAACTGCTCTCTCTTTACAGACAACTGGGCACGGTGAGAGGTATAATTTACTTATTTTAAGTAAGTTCATTGACACTAACCTTCAATCTATCGTGTATTTCACCTGTTTATTATTGTTTAACTTTAATTTTAAATTTATATACTTCATATATATAGAGTGTTTACATGTGTAATTTCTTATATGGTATCTTTATAAATTTGTATCTATGTTATTATTTTTATTCTGAAGTAAGTATTTTCACGTTTAGTATATTTCTGTTTTTCGAAACTAGTTCATTATTTTGCATTTATCATTAATGAATACATATTATCAAAATGTTCGCGGTCTAGGTTCCAAAACCGGTGAATTCTACAACATATGTTTATCTAAATCCTATACCTCGCGCTACCCTTGGTAAGGGAGGTATAGGGATTGTGCTAAAAATCGCTTCCATACCAAGAAATATTCATTTGACGTCCATGGTAAATATTGGTCCTGGGCGCCTATTTGTTCGTGTATATAGGATATTTTACCCTACCTAATAATGTGGACGTAAGGAAATTTCGAAAAATTTATATTTAAAGAAAACGATATACGCGAATAATTTGGCGTCCATACTTTATTCGTGTTTTTTTTGCGTCCCATGTATATTTTTTGCAGTTTTCTCGACAATTTGCCGTTAAAAATAAATATACGTTTACAGAAAGCTATCAATAGGGTCCTCCACCATAACAGAAAATTGAGTAAAAAGTTAGTTATATTGAAAGTAGATAAGATAAAATCATAATTGAGACAATAAAAGTTTTTTAAAAATTGTTAGTTTTTGAAATACTAGTGATTTTAAGCATCTGTACATCTACGTCACAACTATTGCTATCTTTATCGCGCAGCCTACTACAGAAACTGGTGCGAGAAAGATAGCTATAGGTTTCTTTAAAAATCAAATGCAGTTGAACTAAAAACAATTATGACTTTTTAATACTACAAATTGCTTCAAAATTAAACAAACTTTCATTTAAAATAATAAAAAAATTAGAGTGGGGGACCCTATTGGATATCCTACACAGTTGCCATATACAGCATACATATTTTTCAATTGCACCGACATTATAGACGATTACAGACGTCATTTAAACAAAAATTTTCGCCTTATAATCTTTATAATTTCAAATAACAGATATAGTTGTTGAGAAGGTATAAAATACGAAAATATATTATAAAGTTCTGATCATTTTTTTGTATATTGATTTTGAATATACACTTTTTGAAATAAGTTTAAATTGTTAATAACTCACGAACCGCTCATTGGAGCGAAAATCTTTAATATATATATATATATATATATATATATATATATATATATATATATATTATATTATATCTTTTATATATATCTTTATATCTTTATGTGCCTGAGTGTATGGTCGCGAACCTGGGGGAATCGGGTTCGATCTCGACCGGCGCCAAATATTTCGAATTTTAAATGGCACAAAAGTGACCCCTGTGGTGCACTCTCCACGCCAGCAATGAGTGCCCGTGAGGTGACGCCTGGTAAGCGCCCACACGGTAAAATATATCGTCATCATTACCGATGTCTACATGTGTTGTAGATACTGGCACACCCAGAAATGGGTAATATGCCGTGATGATATATTTATTTTTTATTTAAGAAGAATTCTAACAGAATTAAAATTTGTAGGAAAGCGCTAACAAAAATTATTTAAAAATCATCGATAAATTAGTATTTCGATGCCACGACTAATGTAAATTGTTATAAATAATAAAACCTATTAGATTAAGTATTAAATACTTAATATTGTTTATATTTTGAGTGATTTCATTTTCTTTCATATATTGTTATTCTGGTTAACCATTTTTGAACATAACTCTTTGAGAGTTCATTCTAGGTAAAAATCATGAACACTTTGTATAAAAATTTACGAGCTTTAATTTTGTATTCTTGTAAAATTTTGATACCAGCCACTGTTTGATCCAACATGGCTAATCCCGCCGAGCCCGTTTTGGAGGATATTGTTGATAATAATATTATTTAATTTTGAATATTGTTTCAAATCTTGTACTTCACTGATTGAATTTCAGTGTGTAAGGTTATATTTTCTTTTGTGGTCCATGGTGTTAAATTTATAATTTATAACCCTTAAACTGATGCTAATAATGCAGCAAATTTAGGTTATTAAGTATTCTCTTTTTAAAGGCATTAAATTGTACTTGCAATAATTCTAAAGGGAAGGTCTTGGCGGTTTTAGTTCTTGTTAGTCGGCACCAACTACATTGCCACTCTTCAGCCGCACTTGCATATAATTTATATTTTACATCACTAATACCCGCACATTTAGTATGAAATGTTGAACACCCGGTGCACACAATACCAGGATATTTTAATTAAAATTTTGTATTGTAGGAGAAATTTGCACCAATTTTTAGTTATAGGTCCACTACACCGTATTTTAAAGAAGCAACGCTTTAACTTACTACTTCAAGCAGAATTTGTTGCTAACGTGTCCCTTGTCGAGGACGTAATGTATGTATAAGATGATGCTCATAAATCCCTGGTTATTTACGATATTAATTATAGGATACAGACAAGAGGAATAAGAGAATTCGTGTCCCGTGAAAATAGATACGTCGGTAAAATATTTGATATACAACCGGTAAACTTGTTACCTTTATTCTTATCAAAATCATAACTTAATGAGTTTCATTATTTATCAAGGGAAATAAAGTACTCCCTAGGGAAATAAAGTACTCCCTAGGGGAATACTACCTAGAAAAATAAAGTGATTCAAGTCCTTTGTTAATTGATATTGATTAACAAATAAGGAATATTATCAATTATATTTATTTTGGAAAAAATACAAAGATTTTTGTAAAATTAAAAAAATGAATAGGTTTTCTTCGTTTATAGAAATGTGTTTCATTCTTAATAATTTCACATGCTCTTTTGATAAATAACGAATTTTTCCGTTTGAATATAAAATAATTACACTTTACTCCCTTGATATATAAACTACTATTAAAAGTTAAAGAAAAACATCACAAATAAAAATTTTGTTTATTGAATTTAACCCTAAAAATTAACTATTTATTTTTTATTGTATGCTCATCTCAACAAAAATTTTGTTTTTAATATTATCTGTCGTTACTATAGTGCTAATAGAGCTACCGAAACCGGCCAAGTATAATATTATAGTAAATAAGGTGCCAAGGGTGTTAAAAGGACAATAATACCTGAGGTGAACAGTGTACGTTGACTGAGGGCATTATTGTTCGTTTAACTCCCGTGGTGCCTTCAAAATTTAATGTTTACAATTTTTGTTAATATTTTATGGATTACGGATGAATTTTTTAAAATAAAATTAGCGAGGTAGGTAGGCTATGAATGCTTTTGCTTGTTTTTCTCTTCGTCCTAGTGTCAATATCAATTTCTATATACAGAATGTCCCAGATTTAAACGGCATAACTTAAACCATGGATTAAACACGTAAAAATAAGGTGACAAGTTCATTTCCGTAAAAGCTTTGTTTCAGAGATATTCATGTTTTTCGTATTGGAGCAGCGCTACCTTAAAAATCAACTTTATAACGTGATGTCAAATATTATCTTATTAAGTTATGACATAACAATTAAATTAATTGTAGATAAATGATTTGGCTATTACCTAATTTCGATACAAAATTTAGTTTGCTTGCCTAAGGTCAGGGCAAAAATGAAAATTATCGATGAATTCAAACAAATTTATTATTTATGTACAGTAAAATAATAACGATATTTTATAACATTTGTTCAAAATGTTCACCTGTAACAAGCAAACAGGCACGACAACGATCTGCCACTGCATTGATCGTTGCGTGACGTCGTGACAGTTTCGCAAACTTGAATAATTTTTCTGGGTAGAGTGTCCAAATTATCTATCGGTTCATCATAAACTCTTTCTTTTATGGCACCCCAAGCAAAGAAATCTAAAGGTGTTAGATCGGACGAACGGGCTGGCCATGGTACAGCTCCTCTGCGTCCAATCCACCGTTGTGGATAGTGTAAATTTAACCACTCTCTTGGTTGTCTCCCATAATGTGCAGGGCAGCCATCTAATCGCAGCCAAGAGTTTGTTCTTATTGCTAATGTAACTTCTTTCATTAAATCATTCAAATCATTATTTAGAAAATTGTAGAACCTCTCTGAATTTAAACGATGTGGCAAAAAGAAAGGGCCTATTAAAGTATTTTCAATAATACCTAGCCAAACATTACATTGAAATTCATAGTGGAAAATTTTCTCTTTAATTGTATGAAGATTTTCATGTAACCAAAGATGAGAATTTCTTTGATTCAAAACCATATCTCCCGAGCAATGTCACGCAGCGACCAATGCAGTGGCAGATCGTTGTCGTGCCTGTTTGCTTGCTATAGGTGAACGTGAACATTTTGAACAAATGTTATAAAAAATACTAAAAGTTGAACTTAATTCGCCTAATCAAGATGTCGAGAAGAGGGATAATTCATGTTCACAATTCTCTTGATTTTAACATTTATTTGGATGTTTCGGAGGTCCAAATACCTCCATCTTCAGCATTATACATTATTGTCATCTATATATATATATATATATATATATATATATATATATATATATATATATATATATATATATATATATTTTCTGTATTATGTTATTATTATTTCAATAAATATTTTTAAAATAACTTATCTAAGTTTTACATTTATTGTTTTATGGTAAGATGTGTTTTCTTACAAAATCCCGTAATCATGAAAAGAGGGTGGGTCTTCACCTCCATTCTACATAATAATTGTCAAAAAAGCGTATAAGGTTAAACTTGATTTTTGTTACCTGTTATTTTGAGGGATTCAAGCGTGAAAGTTTTAAAAATTGAAAGTGACCGACACTGTGTTACCTCGACCTAGTGATGTGTCGTTCGTTCAATTTTAGTGAGTCAGTTCATTTTGCTCCGCTCATTAAAGTGAGTCGTTCAATGTGAGTCGTTCATTTGAACGACTCAAATGCACATGCGCTCTTCATGCGTGCTGTGAACTGTAACTGTGTTGTACTGCTGAGAACTAAAGAGTTGTTCGTTCATGGCTCACTGAAGTGAGTCGTTCAAAATGAACGACTCGGTCATGAACTATCCATCACTACCTCGACCACATGGTAACGAGGTCAGGTTTGAATTTAAATTTGAAAGTGAAAATTTGAAAACATAAAGTTAAAAACACTAATGGCCGATTTCACCACCGATTCCTAAAATTTAAGTAATGCTTATATACCCTATGTGCACCACATAGGCATTACCTAACAAAATTTCGTTTCGACCAACCGCTAAGTATTGCCTATCTCGATTTAGGAATTGCTTAGCTAGGTATCTGTTTTCCGATGCCCAAATCGCTAATGCCCGGTTTTTTAGTGGCGGTTTGAACTTCAGCTCAGATGAACCTTGAACTTGAACCTGAACTCTTTTTTGTTTATAATGTGTATATTTGAACTAGCTCAGTTGAACTTCAACCAAATGTCACAATATTGAAGATATGCTGTGTAATTCGCGCTCTTATTCAATTTTTTGATCATTAATATGTCATTTTGCACTCCGTCACTGCACGCTGACATATAAGAAAGATATTTAAGTATTATTCTTGAAGTAAAAATGGAAAATAATGATGGAAATAATAAGAAAGCAATAAATTTTTACCCTGAAGAAATAAATATGTTGATGGATATAGTAAAAAAAACTATTACGGAATGTAGAAAGCCGATGAAATATTTTATAAAGACAAAGGAAATAAGTGCTGAGAAGAAATTATTAATTAAATTAATTAACATAGGTGTCGAAATTCTGTATTATTTAAAAGTATAAAAATTAAAAGGCTCAAAATAAAAATTTGTAAACGAAAAGTGTTCTTATTCATGTTTTACCTATTATTGTAATTGATAATAAAATACAAGAATTGTAGCAAAAAACCGAATGTTTAAAGTAACATTTGTCCAGATGTCACCACTGAATTCCTGAATATTCATTAATATATTAATGTATTTTATATATTTTTAAGGGCCAATTAGTACGAGAACATATTTGGTACAATTTCTTGTGGTATTCGCATAATTTCATTTCTTCAATCGATATCTTACAAAATAATCAAAATCTCATTAAACAAACTGAATTATTGTAGGTCTATCATTTTTGGAATTAATAATATCTTCATTCATCATATTATAATTATTCTATTTATACCTTATTTTAACAGCAATATACAGAGACGGACTGGTTCTTTGGACCGGCCCGGGAAATAAAATCCTGTGCCGGCCTCCTTGGTAAAAAATTATATATATATATATATATATATATATATATATATATATATATATATACAAAAAATACATGTTTTTATTACTATGTATACAGGTGTCTCTAATATAAGTGGACTTAGCTTAACCACAGATTTTATGGGTTATTTTAAACAAAAAGCTTTAATAAAATTATGCCCGATTTCGTTTCCTTCTAGAATACCTACCTTTTGAAAATGACTACATATATGTATATATTTTCTTTTAATTCGGAGTTTAATGAATTTTTTTTTGGCGCTTTTTGAAATTCTAAATAAAAAAGATCTGATTGGATTAACATTCGATAAAATGCATCGTTCTCAAATAACAAATTGCAGTTTTTTCGGTCATATATTAACAATTTTTTTATTGCAGAACTAACAAAATTTAACAATTTATTTCACATATGATTCTGAGTAAAAAATGTCATATAAACATATAGACCATATTCCTCTTATTTACCAAAATACGAGAAGGGAAAATTAACTGATATTTACAAAACTTTGAAAGGAAGAAAGAATACAAAATAAATGTATGTTATGGTACCTTAATAAAAATTACACTAAAAAAACTACATAGTATAACAACTTTTCACAGTTTATTACACATTTTACTTTGGTTAAAAAACATCATATAAACATAGGTCCTATTCCTTTTAATTACCAAAATACACGAAGTGAAAGTTGACTGATATTTACAAAACTTTTACTTCTTGTATTTTGGGAACTAAAATATATAAGACCTATGTTTATAACACTTTTCAAACAAAATTACATGTGGAATAAACTTTAAATTTAGTTAGAGTACTTAAGTTTATTATTTTTGTTTATAATGACCCTTAGGCTCTATGGTTAAGCTATGTCTACGTATTTTAAAGACACCATATATAAAATAATTTTGAACTTTTGTACACAGACGTCTAGAAGAAACTTAACATAAAAACACATTTAATAATTTAACAAACATAAAGCACAATTTTTTAATAGTTTTTTTTTCTACGCTAATTACAAATTTTTCTAAATTACACTGTGTTAGCCGATTTTAAGTGTGTTCTGACCATATTTTAACTTAGATTTTTTTATTTAGGTAACCTGTCCACTTGCAATACATACATTATGTGACATTTTGTATATGTCATAGTCAGATAGTAAAATTCGTCTCATAAAACTGGGCCGTATTAACAATTCGTTGACTTAGCGATCTTTTACAATCCGGCTAGTCGTCTAGGCCTCTAGGCGTTTTGTAAAACAACGAATACTGTACCTACTTAGCTTGTAAATTTCTCTAAATGTAATAACAATAACATAAAGCCCGGTTTGTGTTTTCCCAATGAAATTTTGTGCGTTAATGTGCCTGTAAGATGTTTGTCGTTTTATAAAACGTATTAGGATTATAGCAGCTTATAATTAAAACTTTGTTAGGAAAAAAAAAATAGGCATTAAGCCCACCGGCCTCCTGCAAGTTGCGGCCTCTCGGGAATTTCCAGATTTCCCGGTGGCCCTGTCCGTCCCTGGCAATATATCAATATGTCAACAAAATATATCAAAATAAATAATTAAATTACAAAATTACTGTCAAAATATTCCACTGATGCCCGGTTTTCAGTCACGGTTTAAACCAAAAATTTAGTTCAAGTTCAGGTTCAGATGAGTTTAAAGTGTTTTTCAGTTTGGCTTAAACCTTGAACTCAGCTCAAATTTGACATGACTGTGAACTGCCAACATTTACAAATTTTTAAATACTATAGAATTTTGACACTTATATTAATTTGATTAGTGTCAAAATGACATATTAATGATCAAAAAATTGAATAAGAGCGTAAATTACACAGCACATCTTCAATATTATGACATTTGTTTGAAGTTCAACTGAACTAGTTCAAATATATACATTATAAACAAAAAATAGTTCAGGTTCAAGTTCAAGGTTCAACTGAGCTGAAGTTCAAACGGCCACTGAAAAACCGGGCATGAACCAAAAATTCGATACTTAAGCTAGAAACGTTGGCGGTTCAAATTCATGTCAAATTTGAGCTGAGTTCAAGGTTTAAGTCAGACTGAAAAACACTTAAAACCCTGAACCTGAACTTGAACGAAATTTCTGGTTTAAGCCGTGACTGAAAAACCGGGCATCAGTATTTCCTAACGTTTGACAGCTGACACTTCAAAATGAAAATTGTACAATTTTATTGATAAATTCCAATGACTAGTTTTTAACCAATCATGATGCAAAGCACTTGAAAATTTAACCAATGGGAAAAGTATTATACTGATAAAACCTCGTTACCCCGATAAAACCCCGTTACCCCGATAATTTTCCGCTACCAAGTAAATAAACAGTTATTATTGTTTATAACTGTCAGTGTGACAATTAATGTGTCAAGTTTTTTATTTTGCGTTGTCTTTGGAATTTATCTCACCAAATACCACACGACCTCTCAGATTTTCTCAGATAAACTTTTATTTTTAAGCACTCATTTTTTTTGCTTTTAAGCAAAATCACTCAAGCAAACTGACATTAGGTAAAACCCCGCCTCCTTCGGAGTCGGGATTTACCATGCAGTTTGCTTTCGTGTTTGTTGCTAAGCAAAAAAAATTCGTGCAAAATAAAAATTTATCGATAAAATCAGGAGGTCTTGTGATATTACTTCTGAAAATTTTGATACTTACAACGAAGAAATAGAAAGAACAAATTATTTTGAATTCTGTGATGAAAAATGTTTTTGGAAAAATGTCCTTTTCATTAGAAAACAGAATTTTGATATACCTATACGAGTTTATATGATGTAAAATTAATTAGTAAATACGCATATATCGTTTTATTCTTAATTAAAAATTTTGGAAATTATATTGGGTATTCACATATAATTAAATTCATAATTTCTACAAAAATGCTATAGCTAAATATCATAAATATGCATTCCGGTTATCATATTTTAATTTTTGTCTTGAAATCATAGGATTCAGTTTCTGTTTTTGTATTATTTATTCTATATTTTGCCATTTATATTTTTTTCTTCTTGTTCATTTTCATCGTTGTTTCTTTTATATTTTCCATTTCTGTAACACAAATTTTAAAATATGTTTATAGTAAAATATATTTCATTGAAATTTAATTATTTCGTATACCTCAACGTAATATTAATAATATCTCCACATAATTTCCAATGTCAATGTTGACAAATACAATTGACAAATGTCATAAATTATAAAAATTATTTGTTTATTTCCAGTGTGCAAATATAATATCACAAAAGTAACTAATAATCCGATGACTACGTAAGGCAGTTCTTAAATTTAGGAAATTCCTTGCTAGGCAACAGTTTAGGAATCGGTGATGAAATCGGCCGTAAGATTTTTCTTGGGGAATTTTTATCCGTTTAATGCACTGAGCAATGGGCCCGCGAATTTTAAAACATTGTCATAGTCGGTATGGTTGTTAACACAATTTCCTTGATTTAAATTTATCATAAGGGTTTCTTTTATTAGCCTTTTATGTTTATTTTGTTCAGTAATTAAAATTTTTGGTTCTGTGAAATTAAATGTGTGGCCTGTATCGCAGTGGTGTTTGACCACAAGACCACAACCATACCGACTATGACAATGTTTTAAAATTCGCGGACCCATTGCTCAGTGCATTAGACGGGTAAAAATTCCCCAAGAAAAATCTTAGTGTTTTTAACATTATGTTTTCAAATTTTCACTTTCAAATTTAAATTCAAACCTGTAGTGGTAGCACGCACTTTAGAATTCTATCATAGAAAGCAGGCGAATACGATTTTATTTTTACGAATCTTGGTAGCACGCACTTTAGAATTCTATATTCACTTTTTGATTCGGAAATTATTGGATTTTATAATATTAAAATAATAAATATTATGACAGTTGTACATAATAAATGTATAAATTATATATAAAATGCATTTGAATAGAACTGTGGCAAAATAATGACGTTACTTTGACACTTTCGCCTCAAGTGGTACGCTTGCAGGCGAATATTTTGAGACACGCATGCTACCAAATTTTCGCTCCGTGGCGAAATGCGAAAACAAATGCCTCATTTGATAGAATTCTAAAGTGCGTGCTACCACTACTGACCTCGTTACCATGTGGTCGAGGTAACACAGTGTCGGTCACTTTCAATTTTTAAAACTTTCACGCTTTAATCCCTCAAAATAACAGGTAACAAAAATCAAGTTTAACCTTATACGCTTTTTTGACATTTACCCAAATGAACTTGTCACCTTATTTTTACGTGTTTAATCGATGGTTCAAGTTATGCCGTTTAAATCTGGGACACCCTATATATATATATACAACATTGTCATATTACGAAACTTTTTCTGAAATACATTACTGTACAATTTTATGATCTATCTAAAAAATTCAGGAAACATATCTTGCCAAAATAATTTAATTTACTGCTAGCAAATTAACGAGCTCTTAAAAATCCAATTAGTACGAATAATCTTTCATCGATCAGTCATCACATTCAATAACCTTAACTAATTTCCACCCTCATATCACTTAACCTGGACTACAAATAAAAACAAGGTAAGGGGTTGACAGCTAGAGGAAGAACAGTCAGACACATGACGCCCATTGCACCAGATGGCGAAGGGATCATTTAAAACTGGAGTCGGTTGCTCTATAACAGTTGCATTGTATTGTAGTAAAAAAAAAAAAACTAGTAAGTGTTCGTTAATGTTTCAGTTTCCTATGGTTTGTTACGGTTTCGGTTTCATGTCAGTAGAGTTTGAGGTTGCGATACTTGGAGCGCGACATGTGTGGATGCTTGCCATGCTTTATTAGCTGTTTGTTGGGGTCTATGAAAAACATATTAGGTAATTGTTTGATGGGGAGAATACATATCCATGAATGGATACGTAATTGCTTACGAAAAAAGAAATTGATGATTTAGAATAACTTTTTGTTTAGCCATATGATTACTACTCAGCAAAAATAATACGTATTTTTATTTACATTTCAAGAAAATACAAATTAAGTGTATGTATGTAGGTAGGTGCCGCAAAAAACGTGTCCTGCCCGGGGATGTCGAAAACTATAATAGATACGAAGTCGGTTAAATCAGATAATAGTTGCCTCATTAGGAGATCATTTTAGTTATATAGGGTCCAATTCTCAATTTTCACCCAAGTGATATGCAGTGAAAATTTTTCACTTTATCAGTTGGAGATATTCTCAGTGGAGGATTCCACGATTTTTTGATTTTTTTATATGTTATAGTATTTTTAAATTCAGCTACTTTTGGAAGAAAAGAAAAATGGCAAATATTTGGTATCACCGTTTCCTGCCATACGACGTAAGCGAACCCAGTGGTGGAGAGCATTGGCATTATATGGTGCTTTCTCTCAGCGGCTGCTGTTACCCAGAGGTTCTAAAGCATATTGTGCGGCTAAGGTTATATCGCTTTATATTTGAAAATTTCATTTTGTTTTTATTGTCTTTTCTATTACTTATCTTAAATTTAGTATATTGTAAGTTTTAGTTTATTAGTATTTAAGTATTTGTAAATATAATAGCGTATAGCCGCATAACTACCATAACAAAATACTCAGTGAAACAGTCTGGCAGTCACTGGTTTGTTGATGGGAACGCCTACTGCCAATAAAAGAGCCGGGTTCGGTTGCATCATTAAGCCCGGAAAAATCCGCGCGTTTTAAAAGTGTGTAATATATTTTAGCATTTACAAAAAAAGTTATAAAACATATAGAAAAGAAATTTGCGTCAATAACACAGGTATATGAGAAGAATTAATTATGTGTATAATTTATATAAAAATTCGATATGAGTGGAATGCCCTATTATTGTAAGTGTGATATCGTATTGTATTTACCGTATATTGACAATAATGGTTGCATATAACGTATAACAGGAAAATACGACTTTGATGTATGTGTTTGTTGACATTTGACGACTAATATCATGACACTGATAAGTGATATGTTATAAATTTATATCATATCACAATGGCGAAAATTGAGAATTGGGGCCATAGGCGAAAATGTGTATACATATGTAGATATGTAAAAAAATACAAAATATGTGTAACGTAAATAGTGAAATCATATAATTTACTATATTTTTCCTGAATTTTGACGTCGGATCGAATCCGGTTCCCAAATTCGTGACCAGACATTCAGACATATACATATATACATGACGGTTGATTTTTCATAAAAGATACAAAATATTAATTTTCCACAAAAATATCTTTGATTTTTTAAATGGAGCAACCTGTATATTTTTACGGTATAAAGATCTAGATCAATTTACAATGATGTATAACAAGTAGGGGTTTGCCGGTAAATTATGTGTAATACAGTAAATAATAAAATGATAACAGTCGGCTGTGACATTCTTTGTTTATATCTGTATATTAATAGCGAAATAATTGATAAGCTTTGCTACTGTGTTCGTAGATATACAGGTATAAACAATAGAATATCACATTACTGTTATTTATTACTTTGTTAAAGATAATTTAAAGGCTAATCCCTATTAGTTAACATAATTGTAAAGAGAAACTTATTTAGAAGCTATTCCGTGAAAATATATAGGCCATTCCATTTAAAAAATCAAAGTAAGATGTTTTTTCTGAAAATTAGTAGGTCATAGAGAAAAAATATTTATGTTAAATTTAATTGTATATTAGATTGTATGAGACAACTCTTACATTTAACTTTTTCTTGTATCTTTAATATTTCAGCAGATAAACAATGAAAAAACAACCATTCTGTATATTTATCAATATGGTATATTTTGTGCGTATTCTTGTTTTTTATAGGGATTGGTTTAGTAGAATTATTTCTTTTGTGTTTCACAGTTTCACATTAGTTTTATTATTGCTGTTATAGTCTCCATGTACTGTCTAGGTACATAAACAGAAAATGTATTTTTATCGTGTATGATAACTACAATTTTTTTACCTACTTCTGTGAATTTTCATATACAAATATTAATATACAGCAAATAATGCAGTTATAATCACAATTACTCTATTTCTTAGTCAATTGTACAACTGCGTCCATGAATAATAATTTATAATTGGTTAAAATGTGCTGTTGAAGTTAAATTGAAACTAGTAATATTTAAGTAAGTAAAGTTCAATTACTTGTTGAAACTTCGTAATTAAATAATAGTAATCTACTCGCGAGTAATTGCTGTAACTCATTTGGACAAATCACATCACTCATCTGCGGCTCGAAATGCATCATACTTCGCCCTCCTGAGTTACAGCAGTTTATGCTTGTTAAATAACATACCTACTAAATATGCGAATATTGCATTATTTTTGTATTTTTATAATTTATTTTAGTTAACTATTATTATAATATTACAATTATAATTAATTGTATATAATATTTATTATTTACTGTTTAGAGTAAATAATTTTGCGCTCAAATGTTCCATTTATTCATTGCTTGTAAGTAATTTATTATACATTGTGTAGGACGTTTCACTTATATAATTTATCCATCATCAAATGATAAAATTACATTATATTGTGCAATAAAATAGATGAATGACTCACAATCGACAGAATTACCTTCTGTCCTTATCAACTTTTTATATTATTACCAGTGGCGGCTCGTGCTATAGGGCACAAGGGCGCAGCCCTACCAAATAAAAAGACAAGAAAAAAAGAAATAAGCGAGTACATATACATTTTTAAAATACATTAATTATTATTTATTTACTTTCATTATTATGCAATTCTTACTACACCGCCGATAGCTAGATAGCCTATATACTGACGTGTGCACGTACCGATATGCTGCTAGAAGCTAGGGCACAAATGTTTCTGCCCCAGTCTCCCACTATTTTTACTCGAATTTTGACCAATAGCAGCGAAGCGCGCGAAGTTGCATATGACTGCATTAAGCCTGTTCCGGGCACAGCCCAATTTAAACGAAGATGCCCGAGTATGTCCGGCATTTTCCGAGGTAATCTGTTATTGTTGAATTGTAATCGTCTAGTACTCATTTAATTACGAAGATGGCTTCTGTATCTTAAAGATTAAATAATTTAATATACTCTTTTTACTTTTTTAAATTTTTGTGCCCTACCATACAAAGATATCACCAGCCGCCACTGATTATTACCGTTGCGGACAAGATCCTTTGAGTTCGTTCCAATCCCTAGGATGATGCGAAACGATTATAAATGTATTTTATATTGTGAATAAAGTTTTTTATCTTCGATTTAATTATGTAATAGAATATACATTTAACAAATATGTAACGAAATATGCTATTGTAACAAATTTATTTATCTGGTAAGTCATTCATCTATCTTATTGCACAATATAATATATTAATTTAAGTAATTTTATCAGCTGATGATGGATCAATTTTATATCCGGGACATCCTATATAATGTATAATAAATTATTAAAATATCTTTCAGAACTCATATTAATAATTGGAATAATACTACCTTTTTATAATAAATTACTTACAAGCAATGAATAAATGGTACATTTGATCCTAAAATTATTTACTCTACTTTCCGAAAGTTCCCAACGACACAATTAATATTTACTGTTTACTGTTTGTTGTTTGTTATTTGCTGTTTGTAGTTTGTTGTTTACTGTTTAGTGTTTAGTGTTCAGTGTTTATTGTTCGTTGTTTGTTTATGGATTATTGTTCATAGTTTATTGTTTATTGTTTTTTGTTTTTTGTTTTTTTTGTTTTCTGTCTATTGTTTATTGTTTATTGTTTATTGTTTATTGTTTATTGTTTATTGTTTATTGTTTATTGTTTATTGTTTATTGTTTATTGTTTATTGTTTATTGTTTATTGTTTATTGTTTATTGTTTATTGTTTATTGTTTATTGTTTATTGTTTATTGTTTATTGTTTATTGTTTATTGTTTATTGTTTATTGTTTATTGTTTATTGTTTATTGTTTATTGTTTATTGTTTATTGTTTATTGTTTATTGTTTATTGTTTATTGTTTATTGTTTATTGTTTATTGTTTATTGTTTATTGTTTATTGTTTATTGTTTATTGTTTATTGTTTATTGTTTATTGTTTATTGTTTATTGTTTATTGTTTATTGTTTATTGTTTATTGTTTATTGTTTATTGTTTATTGTTTATTGTTTATTGTTTACCGTTTATTGTTATTATTTATTATTTATTATTTATTAAATATGTTTAAATACATATTTCTTCTACTTTCAAGATATTAGAAGATTGAGTGTGGCACTTAGATATATTTGCTTAACTTCTAAAAACATGTTAAATTGAAAGGAGTAATTTATATACTTGTAATACTCAGAAACTAACATTTATTTTGAAGTAAGAGCAATGATTACAAAATTGCTATTAAGCATATTATGTCTAATATTGCTAAAAATTAATGATTACAGAAACCAGATACATTACTCTTATAAAGTCATGTATGGAAACTTTAGTACAGTTTCTTAAATTTATGTAAACATTCATTTATACAGAGTATTTTTTTTTCTATGCACATAATTATTTAATGTATATCTCTTAATAACGACAAAAGCATGTTGAAGCCCTGTAGCCATATGTTCTGGCATGTTCGAGTATAGATAGGGGTATTGATAAGTTTTTTTTTTTTTTACCTAACATATACTGAGTTTATATGCAGTTTTCAAAATGTTTTTGGTTTTGAAAACAATTTTGAAAACTGCATGTAAACTCAGCAATAGAAACAAGTATTTTTTTTTTCTAACAAATTCATTTCAATGTTTCGCCAAAGACTCCTTTTAAATTGATGCATATTTTCCATCGATACTCCATTTCTTCATGTTTAACCCATCCAAAAAGTAGTTGAAGTCTTGCTATGCAAAGTAACCTTCTCCGGAGCGGATTCACCCTTCGCAGTCCAATGTTTTGATTGTACCTTCGTCCCAAACGTACAGCGGTGGATCTGAATATCATCAAAAATTAAAAATTGATGCAAAAAAGTTTGTTTCACTTAAATCGCTCAAATAGGGCTTTGGAAATGTTCCTTCGTCTGTATTTTTTTGGTCCAAAGTGAGCAGTCGCAGCGTGCAACGTCCAGTGACTTTTCTTATGCTCAATAGATGAAAACAAACATGATCCTAAAGGTATGTGGAAAACGTTAAAGAAAATAATTTCGGGCAAAGAAATAGAATATTTTCATGAAATTGAATTTGACGCTAAAAAATAAAATAATGAGTTAGAAATTGCAACAGAATTTAATAAGTACTTCATTAACAGCGTGAATGACATTATAAAATCTATTCCAAAAATGGAAATTGATATGAATCATATAATATATACTAATAAAATGGAATGTTTCCACTTACTGGATGGAGACATGTTACAAAAAATAGTTTTATCTCTACCAAATAAAAGCAGTCCGGATGAAATTGCAATAAATCTGTACAAATTAGTTTATAAGGACATAGAGTTAAAGTTACTACGTATTGTGAATAGTTCGCTAGAAGTAGGAATTGTACCTGATGCATTAAAAATTTCTAATTAACTGCCATGGCAAAAATTCTTGAAAATGTTGTATATAAACAAGTTTATGATTATGTAGATGAAAATAATCTATTATCTAAATATCAATCAGATTTTCGGCGGAATCATAGTTGTGAATCAGCACTACAATATCTTATAGGGGAGTGGAAAGAAAATATAGATGAAGGATATATAGTGGTTAGTGTTTTCTTGGATCTTCGACGAGCGTTTGAAACTGTAGATAGGGAGAGATTAATAAATAAACTAGATATGTATGGGGTTAGAGGGGTAGTTATTAAATGGTTTATTAGTTATTTAAATAATAGACAACGGAAGGTCAAATTTAACAATGTACAATCAGACAAAATAGAAACAAAAAGTGGTGTACCACAGGGGAGCATATTAGGGCCATTGTTATTTATCCTATATATTAATGATGTAGAGCAAGTATTTCAATATTGTCAGTTTCATCTTTTTGCTGATGACATGGTGATATATTTGAAGGGAAATAATAAATCAGATATAACTTTATAAAGTAAATGAGAACATGAATAACTTAAATAAGTGGTTATGTATGAATAAACTTAAAATAAATATTGATAAAACTAAAGTAATGATACTAGGCAGTAATAAAATAGTATTAACTTTAATTAATGATAATTTTAAAATAAAAATTGCAAATATGGAAATTGAGATTGTAGAACAACATAAATATTTGGATTGTATTTTGACTGGAAATTTGAAATTAGAGGAACATATAATGTACATTTATAAAAAAAAAATTCAACGAAATTATATATCTTGAATAGATGTAGTTAGTTTTTATCTCAAAACTCAAGAGAAACAGTTCATAATACTATTATTCTCTCACATTTTTTAATTGAATATATTCACAATTACAATACAAGGACAAAATGCACTGCTAATCAGAGGAGTACAAATGTATAATGAATTACCTGATAATCTTAAGAATTTAGATTTAAGAAATTTCAAATTAAAAGCTAAGAATATTTATTTAAATAAAAGCCAGAATGTAATAGATTTAATGTAAAGTATTAAGTTAATGAAACGTTATTATTTATAGTTATACTATTATTATTTGTTATTGTATAGCACCATTGCTAAATAAAGTTATTATTATTATTATTATTATTATTATTATTATTATAATTCTTCATGTAATATATGCCGACTGGTGTTGGCCACGAATTCTAGCTTTACTCGACTCGAAGCTTGACTCACAAAGGATTCAAGTTTTGAGTCAAACTTAACAATTTTAATTTGAGTCAAGCTAATAATTTCTCTAGTCGAGTCAAGTTCTTCTGTTTGAGTTTCAAGCTTTTCCGGGTCATCATACAAATTTCAATTTTCAATTTGAATTTCTACATTGGGACAAAGCTTGTAATATGTGCCTGAATATACGCGTCAACAACAACATAATTTCACTTTCCAATTCAATTTGAAGGTCCAAATTTTCACTTTCAATTTAAGGTAACGTAGTATGCGCATAGTGTTGCTGAACGTCAATAATCAAGCTCAGCTGTCATAGAGGTTATTGTAAAAATTATCTTTTGTCAAAAGTCTCGATGTAAACAAATTTGTGCAGAATTATGTACAGGTAGAAAAAATTGCATGCTGTTGTGAATGCATCAAATTCAAAGTAAAAATTACAAAGTAGAAATTGAAATTATTCTGTTTTGAACGCAGCACGCAGCTTTAATATTTACGAAATATATTTTGTTAATTTTTTAAGTAATAGCTATTTAAGAATTAAGGGCAGCAAGTGCTTCCTACTGGTTGGGGATAATTTTGGAGACCTCGATGTCGTCTCGATCTCCAACACATTCGATACTGGTAGAGGAGCACTTGCAGACCGAAAAGCTTATTGCGTTTTTTTCACGATCGACGCACAAAATTAAAAAAAAAATAAGATTTGAAAGTTTCTCGACATTAAAAATTTTTGCTTATCATTTCTTAAAGGAAGCTTTGATTGTTGTTACCGCCTCCGCTTCCTGATCGATAAGTGATCAGTAATTTGTAAATAAAACCTACTGCCTATCGGCAAACATTAAAAAAAATCTGATGTGGCCAGCACATGACCTCCCGCCAATTCTATGTTAAAAATATCAGTGAGCTTTCAGTAAAGTATCCCTTCCGGTTGATCGTTTGTTACTAAAATCTAATTTGTTGTCCAATAAATAGAAAAGTCTGTAATACGAAATTTTGAATTATGTTTTATTGATTTTCCTCAAAAATCTGTTAGAGCTCCAAATTAAGTACTACATCCGATTAATCATATATGGTTAAAATCTAATATATATATATATATATATATATATATATCATCACGGCATATTACCCATTTCTGGGTGTGCCAGTATCTACAACACATGTAGACATCGGTAATGATGACGATATATTTTACCGTGTGGGCGCTTACCAGGCGTCACCTCACGGGCACTCATAGCTGGCGTGGAGAGTGCACCACAGGGGTCAATCTGTGCCATTTAAAATTGGAAATATTTGGCGTCAGTCGGGATCGAACCCGGTTCCCCCAGGTTCGCGACTAGACACTCAGGCACGCGGCCACGGGACCCCATAAAATTTGTGTGGTCAAGCACAATACCTTCAAAATCTAATATGATGTTTCAAATTATATATGAGTTTTAAATATCAAATTTGAGAAGTTTTGGTTTATATTTTAATAGACTTTAACGAAAAATCGTCACACACACATTCTTATAAAAATCAGCATCAACCTCCAAATTCTCTAAAACGCAATCTGTGTAAATTCTTTGTCGTGCATGATCTATTTCGTAAATGTGTAGCTGTAAATTAATATTGATTTATAGTGCTGCAAACAGAAAAATTAAATCAGATCATCCTGTACATCTAATATTTATGTATGATGGAAAACATATTATTTTTACAAACCTGAATTTCATTAGAATTAAATATTTTACTATTATATTCTCCTTAACACGGTTTCATTATTAATTTTAATGTAATTGCTTCCTGACAGTGACATTTGTTTAAATATGTCAAAATTGTTATTAAAATTATGTTTTTGTTTGACGCATAGCCAAGATGATATATGAAAATAAATTATATTATAATTCATATGTAAAGTTATTTAGAGTTATTTACTAAATGTTATTTTCGTAGAATTGAAGATTGTACCATTATATTCAATTTTAATTAGTAAAAGTTGCTAAAAAATTATATTCATTGAATTTTTTACAAGAAAAACTGTTAAAAGCTTATAAATGGTACTTCCGGTTATCCGATATGCACTAAAAACTAATGAGCTTTTCCCACATTAGTATAGAATGGGTATAAAAAATTTCAAAATTTTCTGATTGATAGTATTTGAGTAATCGTGTCCACACGATCCATACATACCCAGACACACATACACACACACACACATACACACACACATATACATACATACATACATACATACATACATACATACATCATTGTAAAAATGTTAATATCGGATTCTGGGGACATTAAAACGTGCTTATTCACTAAAATCTCTATATGCGATTTTTAGCACGATCCCTATTCCTTCCTTAGCTAGGGTAGCGGGAGGTAAAAAAAAACGATCGTGCAAAAAATATATAACATTTTTTTTAAGTTTGATATAGACATAATTTTACCACCATTTTCATTCACTGTAAACTTTCGAGTCAAATTTCGAATCGAGCTAGTCTCAAGTCAAGTTTCAAGGCGAGTTGTACTTTGAAATATTTAAGTCGAATCAATTTCTTAAAATACTTGCCTCGAATATTCTCCAATTCACCCTTAATGCCAACAGCCTCTGCTATCTGTCAATGTTTCGATTAATCGATTGTGTGATTATTTAGTTAATTGTTTATATGATTATTCGATTCTATGATTATTTGATTAACCATTTACTAAGTTATTCAGATATTAATTAATTCAATATTATTTTATAAAATTGAGCATTTCTTGAAATACTGAATATTCTGAAGAATACAGTTAACATGTACAGCAAGTAATATAAAGTTACATCTTTCAGAAAAATAAATTTAAAAGTGTTATTACGTGTTGTACTTGAGTATTATTTTTCGTAGGTACTGTAATATATCAAGTTATCATTACAAGACAAAACAATAATAATTATATGTCAAACGTATTGTCAATAATTACATGATAATTACATATATCTGTATGATTTTTAAGTTAATAAAACCTATATTTGGGTATTTCTGAGAACTTTATTACAATTTATTCAACTTAATATCTAATTAATTCAATGGAGAAATTCCTTAGACATGCAATATTTGATGTCGATCCTACTCTCAGGGAAGCATCCAAGAAATGACGACATTAGAAGACTACTTTTGAAAACTTTTTATTAGTTCAAAATGATACTATCCTTGATGATGACATTAAATTAAACTTGTTAGTAAATCATGTCTCGTCTTCTGTCTATGCTTATTTTCAGGAAAGTGAGGGTTACGATTCAGCAATAAGTTTACTTCAATTCCTCTACGTTAAACGTATCAGTGAAATATATGCTCGACATGCTCTCTCTACTAGAAAACAACAGAGTAATGAAAATATCGACAGTTACGTTTAAGCTCTAAAACAGTTATCTAAATATTATAATTCCAAAGACGTAAGGCGCACGAAAATCGAGATAATTACATCAAAGATGCATTTATAGCTTGTAACGGCGAAAAGAAGGAAGGACGCTGTTGTCCCTATTCGGTCGCCATTTTGTAATGACGTCCCTGCTCGTTCTCCATGCTGTCAAAGGATTTGCTCGGGCGCCAATAATTCGGAAACAGCATAAGGAGAGATGGTCGATCCTGTAAAGGACGCTCTCATAGCGTCGCTAAAAAGGATGGCTGGAACGCCAAAAAGTGCTCGGGTAGCTTAGTGGAGACAGAGTTCGGCTTTTGACAATGAAATCAATTGTAATCATTTTTAATATTTTATTAAAATAAATTAAAATGAGAAAGTAATAAATATAACAAAGCAAAGTAACAATGAATCAGCGATACTTGCAGGATATTCTCTCTACTACGCACGATCAACAATGAACGGGCAACAATGGCACACACCAAGGTTGCGGGAACACGCTATGAACGAGTAACAATGGCACACACCAAAGTTACGGGAACACGGTACGGTTACAGTGTTGTCACTTTGACAACACTCATTAACAATCACGATTTCAATCTAACAATGTTGGCACACACCAACACTCATTGACAATCGCGATTACGGCGTACAGCGGCCAACACCACTGCACAAAACAACCGGCTACACCGGTACGGTCCACCTGCTGCACTCTCTCACGAGCTGCCGGCACACACCAACAGCACTGAGTCAGAGGCAGCCAAGGTCATCCACAACCCGCTCACCTGGCCCTCACCAGGTTCGCAGAAGACGGCACGCACCATCTTAGGCTCGTTGGAGAGCTAACGCTCCCTTGAGAGAGCACACACTCTCTCTCTGTATCTAACGTTCGAGCTCGTATTTATACCCCGAAAAACCGTTAAAAATCAAAAAAGGTTCAAACACGTTTTTAGTCATCCTGCAAATTCTCGCCAAGTTTGAATAAAAATATAAAAAATACAGTTTCATGTAGGATCGAACCGACGATATCTAGCCACTCGACCACACAATAGCTGACAGATAAACAACAATTTTATAAACATTAGCTGCTATAACCAAAATACAACAATACATTTTACAACAAACGACATACAATATAACCACACAATTATATTGTATGCGTAAATCAAAACAATACAAACCAATAAAAAATGAAAAACAATATTTTTACTTGTGGGATTTGAACTTTGATTTAAATAATCAAACTTCAGTAAAAAACTGACATGCTAACCACAAGTCTACAACGTTAAACATGAAGAATAAATTTAAATCTAGTGACCGTCGTCACAAGCTGGCATTATGTCACAAAAAATACGGCTATTTGAAAACCTCACATTAAGTTTGGACGAAGCGTATAATCAAGCACTTACTTTATAAATGACAGAAACCAATTGTAGTAGTTTTGAGAAATCCTCACTAAATGCTGTAAAACAGATTAATTCTAATTCTGAAAATATATTTGTAGAAAATAACGAGAAAACTACTACCGTTATACCTTCACAAAAGAAAAAAAAATGCTTCTTTTGCGGAGGGCATGTACATCAAAGAAAAAATTGTCCAGCTGTCGACGCAGTATGTCAATTGTGTTAAAAAAGGACATTTTGCAAATGTTTGCAGTAGTAACAAGAAATCGGTAACTTTAAATGCAATAACAAAAGGTAACAGTTCTAACGTCTTAGCTGGTGCTCCATCATCGCTTAGCAAAGCTACTATTCCTGTTTATATTAATAACATAAGAGCTGATGCGCTGATATATACAAGTAGTTCAATAAGTTTCATAAATGTTAATTTCCTTGCACTATGCCAAATAAAGAAAACACCATGACAACAAGCTTTTACAATGACTTCTACTCAGGGATTTGTTAACTACTGGATGGAGCAAGTGTATATTGATATATGTATTTCTTGTGTACCCGTCTAGATTAAGAGAGAACACAGGAAGTGTAAATGAGAAAGATATAGATAATTCCACTTTAGACAAGTGAATTTGATATTCATATATGTCATATTCATATCTGGCAAATCCACCTCAAAAATTAATTGTATTTAAGTATATTTGATCATGAAACGTGAAATAAGTACGAATACAACCAATGCAACGCCAAATTAGAACATATATAAGAATATAAGTCAATAAGAGAAGGTATTTTTTTTAGAAGAAATCATAATTTTAATCATAACTTACTAATAAAACGACACAGCACCATTCATCACATATTTTGATGCACAATTTTCAACACAACACTTTCGAACCATTGTCATGTATTAAAATAATTATATTTCAATGTTATCAGGAATAATCTAAAATCTGTCAAACCTGTCAAACAAAAGATTTGACAAGCAACGGAAACAAAGACAGCAAATCGGAATTATGTATAACTATCTCTGTCGATCTGGCCGGGTACATTAAGGGTATATTCCAAAAATAAAATATAATAACCAAAACCATGGTTTCGGTTACCGACTGGTTCTAGTCATGTGACTATTGTTATTGAAACAGTTCGGTTTTATTCGCGGTAACCCTAAAATTTTGTATCAAAACATTACGTCTATCGTCTTTCATAATTCTAAATTATGGAATAGAAAATTAAAATACGTACAATACAAACCGTAAAAAATAGATGCAATTATTAAAGAGTCAATAAATAGTATCTAACCTCATCAACCTATAAAATCTGACATCATTTGAAAAAGGACAGAAGATGTTACCGACAAAACCGAGGAAAAATCACGGTTGCGTTGGTGCGCTTCGGTTGCAACCATTTTAACCGGTACCATGTTTCATAAATGTATAATTTTTACCATTTGATATTATTGGAACACTTTTGGTTAACCACGGTTAAAATTTGTTATTTTTGGAATATACCCTTAGTAGTTAACAAATCCCTGCTTCTACTACATACCGTGAGTATTTTTTAACGTAAAACATTGGGTTTGTCATATCCATGGTCACGACTTGACATTTGATTGACAGCAATGTATTAGCCCGTTCCATTTAAAATGAAACATACAGAACGAATTTGACATTTGATAAGACGTCAATAGAGGTTAATTTGGTTTAAATAATTATACCTGCATTCTAAATTAAAATTAGTTGTAGAAAAAATGTATGCACCTTGTGCCCGAGTGGTTCTCTGACTCGGCTAAATTTCTTACAATATTTAAATATAATACTTCTGTCAAATTCATTCCCCATGTGTCATTTTAAATGAGACAGACAAATACATTGCTGTCAATCAAACGTCAAATCATAACTTATAGGAAAATTCAACGGTTATCTGTCATATTGACAAGATGTCATTAGAGGTTAATTTTGTTTAAATAATTATACATGTTTTCTAAAAATTAAATTTAGATGTAGAAAAAATACTGTGTGCACCTTGTGCCCGAAATATGTTTAGTGCTCTCGAGTGGTTTTCCGACTCCGCTAAATTTGTTACAATTTTTAAATAGAATACTTCTGTCAGATTCATTCCCTATGTTTCATTTTAAATGGAACTGGCAAATACATTGCTGTCAATGAAATATCAAGTCGTAACCATTGATAAGATAAAACCAATGTTTCACGTTAAAAAATACTCACGTTATACTTCAACTGTAGAAGGGCAAACTTGCCAAACCTTAATAATATCGAAACATGTTTACAAAAACGTCAGTTTACTTGTTGTCAAGAATTTCTGAACTAATCTGATTTTAGGACATGATATTCTAAAAGAACATAGCGCACTAGAACTATCCTTCGGTGGATCACGCGATCCACTCAAAATCTGTAGTAACTGTTGCTACTGTACAACTTGTCACACTTTTTTCAAATTTAACACAAGAGTGTGAACCTATTGCAGTTAAATCACGTCGACAATCTAACGAGGATTCTATATTCATTAAATCTGAGATTTCTAAGCTTCTATCTGAAGGTATAATTGAAGAAAGTGTCTCACCATGGCAAGCTTAAGTCCTTATTACAAAGAACGCTAATCATAAGAAAAGAAGGGTTATTGACTATTCACGCATGATAAATAAATATACACAACTCGACGCATTTCCATTGCCAAATATTGAAGAATTAATTTCAAAAGTTTCAAACAGTATTTAGCACAATATATTTCAGAAGCGCGTACCATCATAAAAGAAAAGAAACCGTATACTGATTTCAAGGCATGTGGAAACATATGTCAATTTCAATTAATACCATTCGCGTAACCAACGATGTTTCAAGCTTTCAGAAGACAATAACTTGGATTATAAAGAAAGAAAAACTACAAGGTACTTTTGCTTATCTTGACGATGTAACTATATGTGGTAAGAACAAAAATGAACATGATGAAAACCTGAAGCGTTTCCTAGAAACTGCCGACAAATATGGACATTAATTTACTTGGCTATACAACTGAAAATAATACCATAAAAGCGGAGAGTAGTCGCATGAAACATCTATAAGAACTTCCTCCTCCAACGGATATTTCATCACTTCGTCGAACTCTTAGTATTTTTGCACGTTATTGCAAATGGATACCGAATTGTAGCAGAGAATAGCTATATTTAACAATACTAAATTTCCACTAACGTGTGAGGCAGTCAGAAGTATTAATGAATTGAAGCTAGCTTCATCTTGTCTTACTGCTATTGATTACAACATTCCCTTTTCAGTTGAAATTGGTGCCACCGAGCACAGTATTGCAGTTACTCTATCACAGGCTGGTAAACCAGTAGCATTCTTTTCTAGAACTCTAAATTTTGGTAGCGTAAACATTCGGCCGTTGAAAAAGAAGCATACGCCATCATAGAATCACTGTGAAAATGGAGGCATTATCTTTCAGGCAAGTGTTTTCTTTTAATTACTGATCAAAAATCTGTAGCGTTTAGTAACCACGCTAGTAAAATCAAAAATAAAAAAATACAGCGCTGGCGTTTGGAGTTAACCTGTTATAAATATGACATAATTTATAAGCCAGGAAAACAAAATGTCGTAGCTGACACCCTAACTAGAGTTTGTTCCACTACTCACAATAACTATACTAAATTAAATAGGTATTATCAAGAACTTTGTCATCTGGGAATAATTAGAATGTCGAACTGGGTACGTATTAAAAATCTGCCTTTTACAGAAGAAGATGTAAGGAAGGTAATCTTTGAATGTCGTATATGCGCTGAAGTGAAACTTCAATTTTTCAAAAATCCTAATACATCTAAATTTATCAAAGCAACATCTCCTTTTGAAAGATTAAGTTTAGACTTCAAAGGTCCTTTACCTTCAAGTAGAAACAATAAGTATTTACTTACAATAATAGATGGGTATTGTAGATTTCCTTTTGCCTTTCCATGCTCTGATGTTTCTACAACAACATTAATTAAAAATTTGGACAAACTTTTTTCACATTCGATATACCGTCATATATACACACTGATAAAGGATCTTTTTTATGTCATCTGAACTCAAAGATTTTCTAAAGGGATAGTAACCAGTAGAACAACACCATATAATCAACAAGGAAATGGCCAAATGGAACGCTTAAACGGGACTTTATGGAGAACCATACAACTGACTAAAATCAAGGAATCTTGAGATTCGACAGTGGGAGTTAGTACTTGACATAGCGCTACATGATGTGCGATAATTACTCTGCACTGCTACTAACATAACCCCACATGAGAAGTTCTTCGTTCACCCAAGGCGTACTCCAACAGTTGAGTCATTCATTACTAATTTAGCTTATAACACCTGGCCCTATTCTACTGAAAGGTGTACATGAAACAGTAAGCATGATCCAGTAGTCGAGCAAGTACAACTAATTGAAAGCAATCCAGACTATTCGCATGAGATGAAGACAAACGACAGTTTCCAATAAAGATCTAGACCGTGAGCAACATCAATTTGATAATGATTTACCAGCACCACTCCAAGATGAAGACAATAACAGTCAAGAAACTGAAGTTGACTTGCTTGATAGTGTGAATAATTCTCCACGACTTCATCGTTCTACAAGAAATAGAAAACCTCCAGAGTACTACAACGTCGAGTGAATGTCCACTCCAACGTCGGGCGAATGTAATATATCAAGTTATCATTACAAGATGATATTAATATGTCAAACATATTGTCAATTATTATATGATAATTACTTACATACATATATTTGTATAATTTTTAAGTTGAATAAAGCCTATATTTTGGTATTTCTGAGAACTTCATTACAGGTACCGTAAAACGAAGTGAGATTGACTACTGTTGGCGTTCTTTATCTAACAACTATTTTGTTGTCATAGCAAAAATAATGGAAATGGCTAAAATGTATGAGTCTATACTCAATGTAGCTTTTCGCATTATCACGAGAAAAATATTACTTCCTTTTATTTCCAAAGAAAAAAAATTGAAAACCACCGGGCAATCTCGCCCCTACATTTGGGGTGAGATTGGCCACGTGCTTAAAACAATAGTTATATCTTTTTTAATGCTTATTGACGTGAGAATAACTACGGTTTATTGTTTAATATATTGCATTTTTGCTGGAAAAAATATAACGAAAAATTTATACATGTCAAAAACTGGAAAAATAAAATACTCATGCAGTAAAAGATCAACTAATGGTTTTTATTCATTACAGAATAAGAAGTTGCACAGAAATAAATGGAATAAGAATTAAAATGAATTTATTCATTGCACACAAGTGTTAATTGCAGCTCTGTTTGAAAAAATGTAATGCACAAACAACTACAGTTTGTCTGTGCTCGCGTCGTTCAATCTTATGGGCAGTGGCGTAACTAGGAAAATTCATAGGCGGTTTTTTTCTCAGTAAAAAGGCGCCATAATAAATTCGTAATTTATTTAAAGTAAAATATAAAAAAAACAACATCAGTTATATAACCTTAGTAATAAAAATATTTTTCCTGTGGTATAATATAATTAAAAGTTTAGCCTACGAGTATTGAGTTTCTTAAATTCAGTCAACACCAGGGTTACTCGTTACTCTTTTTACAAAATTCCGAATTGTCTGAATTATTACTGGTAAAAAAAGTATTTATTTTAAGAACACCTTTTGTTCTTTCTTTTAATGCATTTGCTTTTTTTCTCTGCCATCCGAACATCATTTTCTTAATTGAACTCATTATTAAAATGATATTTTGAACTTAATAAAACAGCACAGAAGATAATACACAGTAGACAGTAGCATAGAAAATACACCAGACGAATGCATTGCATTTGCAACCTGTGCCTTTTCGACGTGGCGATGTGAAAAAGAAAATAGTATTCAACAAATAAAACTTACTATTTAATATATTTATGTTAAAATTAATAGGTATATTAAAATATTAATAATATTAGGATGAAACGGATTGCAGATTGTACTAATTAGTGGAGGAGCGCTAAGTAATTATCTCGGAACCGGTTCAAACAACTCCGATTTTGATGATTTTTTTTTTTAAATGTCGGTAATGCCAAATACTTCAACCTTTATGGTTTGAAAATTGACGCTCTTTGTTATTTATTAAATTATTTAATTTTTAAAAATTATTAATATCGGCGTTAAAATAATGTTATTTATGAAAGTATAATATTTAAAAACGACATCCAGTGACCTTGTATATTGGATACTGAGAAGTAAGATGTATTCTAAAATGATTGGAGTATGTAATCTGATGTGGCCAGCACATAACCTCTCGCCGGATAGTTTACCTGTGTGCATAAAACAAAGATTATTTTACAAATACAAATACATTCATGTATAAGTCTTTGACGTTCAAACTTCTTTATATATTTTTCTCCATATATTTACAAAATCTGTAGGTTATTTTAATACAAATTATATGCAACAAATTTCAAAATATATTTTACTATATTAAAATTTTATGCAGATAACAGGGATTATTAATTCGAACAATGTTTGTCTTCTCTACATACATGTACTGAAAACATTAATTTTTGGCAGTTTCAATTGTATAAGGAATATCTGGAAATGTGCGTATATTCGTACATAACTTCTATCAAATTTTCTTTTTTCATAAATGTATCTAAATAACACATTGATTTTATTTCAATAAAATGATGATGAGATTGCGCTCTTTTTATACTAATATCGATGTGTAATGTCGTCAATATTATATCTTATTTAAGAAGAATTTGATAACTTTTTGCAGTTCAATATTACTGTAGTCTACAGTGCTCGTGCATTTTCCCATAATCTTTGAGATAAATTTAACAGTCCTTTAACGTAGACTTGTCATCTCAACAATAGTCACAGGGCAAACTAATAATTAAGAGATTCTCTAAGTATATTTTTTGTAATTCACTTTCATCTTGTGTTTATAACATTTAAATATAGTGTTCCTTCTCGTAGAGAGTCATCATATTCGCACTTTGTTCGGCTTGTACCGCCTACAATTCAAATGCCTTGTCTTCTCGTAGGTAATCCATCCACCGCCTTTTCACTCATCCATGTGCGCTGAGGGCTGCCATGATTATCTAATCTTGTCCAAAATTAGGAGCATTTTGGATATCCTCGTTTTTCATACGCTCAGCTGGGAAATATTCAGCAACTACTCGTATTTCATGCTTCTTCTTTGCAAACTAACATTCTGCTTCATATGTGAGGAGAAACTTAGGCTGGATGCGCATCGAGTAACAAAAAACGTTACTAAACAAAATGTTTTGCGACATACTTAAACACACTGACTGATCAAAAACGTTGTTAAACTAAACGTTGTAACTTTAAACAAAACTTCCCACAATTTATTTGTGGCGATATTCTTATAAAGAGCAGGCCTTCCTTCAATTTAAAGCTAAAAGTTTTTCGGCGTCCACCTCTATATCTATATTCATTGTGCAAACTTACATAACATAACAACGTGCTGTGTAGATCAAATGCGCAGTCACAAGTGTACAATGAAATGTTTGTTCCTGTTGGCCCGCTGAGCAGAAGTCCGTGTTTGCGGGTTCGACAAACCTGAGCATATATAAACGTGCCTGATGATGTCCGCTTGGTACCTACTTGTCCACGTAGACTGACTGAGCAAAAATGTTGTAATATAAAATATTTTGTTACGTACCAAAACACTTTACTCGTACCCAACACACACTGAAGTATCAAAAATGCTAATATACACAACAATTTGTCCGAAGATGTCTGATCAGACTCAAGTGTCCTTTTTGTTTTGCTTGATCAGTGTGAGTTATACCATACACCAAGCACTGAAACAACAGTTTCAAACTCAGTTACGCAAGAACGCTTTGTTTTTGCTCAGCGGGCCAACAGGAACAAACATTTCATTGTACACTTGCGACTGCGCATTTGATCTACACAGCACGTTGTTATGTTATGTAAGTTTGCACAATGAATATAGATATAGAGGTGGACGCCGAAAAACTTTTAGCTTTAAATTGAAGGAAGGCCTGCTCTTTATAAGAATATCGCCACAAATAAATTGTGGGAAGTTTTGTTTAAAGTTACAACGTTTAGTTTAACAACGTTTTTGATCAGTCAGTGTGTTTAAGTATGTCGCAAAACATTTTGTTTAGTAACGTTTTTGTTACTCGATGCGCATCCAGCCTAAGTTTCTCCTCACATATGAAGCAGAATGTTAGTTTGCAAAGAAGAAGCATGAAATACGAGTAGTTGCTGAATATTTCCCAGCTGAGCGTATGAAAAACGAGGATATCCAAAATGCTCCTAATTTTGGACAAGATTAGATAATCAGGGCAGCCCTCAGCGCACATGGATGAGTGAAAAGGCGGTGGATGGATTACCTACGAGAAGACAAGACATTTGAATTGTAGGCGGTACAAGCCGAACAAGGTGCGAATAAGATGACTCTCTACGAGAAGGAACACTATATTTAAATGTTATAAACACAAGATGAAAGTGAATTACGAAAAATATACTTAGAGAATCTCTTAATTATTAGTTTGCCCTGTGACTATTGTTGAGATGACAAATCTACGTTAAAGGACTGTTAAATTTATCTCAAAGATTATGGGAAAATGCACGAGCACTGTAGACTACAGTAACATTGAACTGCAAAAAGTTATCAAATTCTTCTTAAATAAGATATAATATTGACGACATTACACATCGATATTAGTATAAAAAGAGCACAATCTCATCATCACTTTATTGAAATAAAATCAATGTGTTATTTAGATACATTTATGAAAAAAGAAAATTTGATAGAAGTTATGTACGAATTTACGCACATTTCCAGATATACCTTATACAATTGAAATTGCCAAAAATTAATGTTTTCAGTACATGTATGTAGAGAAGACAAACATTGTTCGAATTAATAATCCCTGTTATCTGCATAAAATTTTAATATGGTAAAATATATTTTGAAATTTGTCGCATATAATTTATATTAAAATAACCTACAGATTTTGTAAATATATGGAGAAAAATATATAAAGAAGTTTGAACGTCAAAGACTTATACATGAATGTATTTGTATTTGTAAAATAATCTTTGTTTTATGCACACAGGTAAACTATCCGGCGAGAGGTTATGTGCTGGCCACATCAGATTACATACTCCAATCATTTTAGAATACATCTTACTTCTCAGTATCCAATATACAAGGTCACTGGATGTCATTTTTAAATATTATACTTTCATAAATAACATTATTTTAACGCCGATATTAATAATTTTTAAAAATTAAATAATTTAATAAATAACAAAGAGCGTCAATTTTCAAACCATAAAGGTTGAAGTATTTGGCATTACCGACATTTAAAAAAAAAATCATCAAAATCGGAGTTGTTTGAACCGGTTCCGAGATAATGCACTTTTTTGAGCTAACGCTCCTCCACTAAATAATTAAAAAAAAAAATATTAATGATTTTAATTAAATTATTGAAAAAGGCGCCTATATCTTGAAAATCTTCACAGGGGGGTGAGCACACCCACCTAACCCCCCCCCCCCCCCCTTAGTTAGGCTACTGCTTATGGGTAGGATATTAGGAAGAAATTTTACAACACATTGTACACAGTGGTGTCTGTATTCTCTGCTTCAGGCCAAAAAAACTTCTCTCCAACAGTTTCCTTCAGAAACTTTATGTTCAATCCATATTTACACAGTGTCGGTACTTGCCGTATAAAATTTTTATAACTTTTTTTGGATTCATATTTGACTAAGACCCATGACTCTATTGCAATCTATTCTTTGAGTAAATCTTTAAATGTTTCTTTTTCAAAAACATTATTACGGGGATCTTCATCTATGTTTGCCTACAGTCAATCTTACCTCAGAAATTAGAGAAATCTGCATCTTAGTCCAAATGTTTATGTAAAAATAAATACGTCATGGTTTTAATAATATTGCGAGTTAAGGCAGGCAATAAGAGACATTATTCTACTACAAAAAGATATTAGACATTGCTACTTGCTTTTATTTAGTGTCTGCAGGTAGAAGTTTGAAAGTTATGAAATTTTCTAAAAAAAGGCATTGAATATTTAATTTTTTCTGCTAAACCGGATTCATTTACACAAGTCGAATTCTGTAACAAACATACATGTGTTCTATTTCAGTGAGCGTTTTTTTTTTTTGTTTACGACATGCATGACATTTGACTTTGAGATGTAATATAAATCTCACCCCATTTTACGGTACCCAATAAGTTAACGGCGTATACTGAACCTATATCGAATCACCATACACATTTGCTTGTGTTATATGTCTCACAAAAATTAAAATAAGTACATAAATATGCCTTTATTTCGTTTTTGAGAAATTAATAAATTACAATTTTACAAATTTCTTATTTACCTAATTAATTGTTTATTTAAATAATCTAATATTTGTAAGCGGAATCGTATAATCTGTGTATACAATATGATGTAATAATTCCTTATAAAAATAATAGAAATGCTGTAATAGCATTTGCTAATTGTTGTTTTAAACGATTACAAAACCTTATTTCAGGCGATGGAAACAATTTTGTCGGCAGTTGATTGTTGATGTTTATAGCGACACGATCATAGTGACTGTGCTTTATATTATATTGAAGTAAAGTGTTTTTTGGCGCAGGATTATTCTTCTTTTCTGGTGAGGATTCTGAGCTCTATTTACTTTCAGGTTATATTTACATTCTTTTCAAACATTAAACTATTACGTTGCGTTACACTATGCGTTTAGTGTGAGACCTCGAGGGTCTCGGGGATCATGCGGATCCCAATAAGGTCATGCGGGCCTTACGTTGCGTTACACTATGCGTTTAGTGTGAGACCTCGAGGGTCTCGGAGATCATGCGGATCCCCATAAGGTCATTCGGGCCTTACGTTGCGTTACACTATGTGTTTAGTGTGAGACCTCGAGGGTCTCGGGGATCATGCGGATCCCCATAACGTTATGCGGACTTTATGTGGCCAGGAATTTACGCGTAAAATATTATTTTTTACGTTTACGTGTAAAAAATGCGTAAAAAATGTTAAATAAGTAAAAAACGTAAATAATGTATAATTTTAGTTCTTCATAAAGACACTAGATGTCTTATTGTTTAGAAATGTCACATTACAGTAACTTTCCTTAATCCTATCTTAAATATATTCTAAAACGACTGAAACTATGATAAGTTTATAAGAAAGTGACTGAAATTATTGTAAAGTATTAAAAAAACATTCTGAAACTATAGATAAATTAATATAAAATGCTTAAAATTTGTATAAAATTCATTTTCAATAAGTTTGGAGCTAAATATTTAAATCTATTTCAAATGAAATGAATCTATATGATATTAATAATTAATAAATAGAAAATGAAATATTAGTTTTGCAAATTTTTTTATTGGCCGTCTATTTTTAATTGTCTTCAAATTCTATTTCTTTACAAAACTGCCTAAAATTTACATAAAACATATAAAACATTTTAAAAATATAATACAATATGTTTCAAATTTACGTATTTAGTCTAATTTTGACGTAAAATGTGTTTTAAGTTTGACGTTTGAGGTTATGTCTCAGGAATATATGTCCGTATTAATCTGATTGCTGATAGTTTGAAGGTACCTAAATGTTTGTCTGAATCAAAGAAACATGTTGATGTTACGTGGACTGCTTGTTCTAGAACTAGAATATTCATTAGAGTATAAAAGAAAATATGTATCTTTATAAAAAAAAATATATTCATGGTAATAATATTTTACATTATCTACGAAAAATATTCTCAAATATTGTCAATGTAAAAAATAATTTTTTACGCGTAAAAAATAACGTATAATACGTGACGTATTTTACATGCCCATCACTGTATGTGGCACTATACGTTAGCGAGGGACCTCGAGGGTCTTAGGAGATTCTGCGGATCTCAATCACTAACGTCCACTGTTATTTATTACTCAACGGTTTACACGTTTCTCGAATCCCAGGTAAATTTTGGGTCCAAGCGGTAAGTCACGCACTTTGATTGTTTTGGGTTGGACGAGAGGTAATCGCGCAATGGCGCTAACATTGTGTTAATATATTTTATTAACAGATTATTCATTATATTACTAAATGATTATTGATTATTTATTTTAATAATCTATTATTTGATTAATCGATTGTTTCATTATTTGAATAACCGATTGTTTATTCGATTAATCGAATGTTTAATTATTTGATTAATCAATTGTTTATTTGATTAAATTAATGCTGAAATATTTCATTAGTCGATAGTTTGATTCATCGACCTTTAAACTAATGGACCAAGTGTCTCCTATTCCTTTATAGTTAGAATATTGTTCCAACATAGAAGGATAGAAATATATATTCTGTCCTTCAACAGTACGGAAGTTCTCAGTTAAAGTATACTGCGCATGCGTTCGTACTCATTGTACATCTTTTTCACTCATATGTAAACCTCTATACATCGCTCTCTATCACTAAATAATTGTCAAAATTTACATTTGACGTTTCGTAACTGTTTGTGTCATTATTTTCTTTTTTGGAGAACATTTACAATTATTTCTGTCAATATATACGTGTATGTGTTGTGAGGTGTGTATGTGACAAAATAATGGGGAAACGGTATATTTTGTGCGCGGTCCAGCTGTGTCATTTTATATGTAAGTTCTTATTAATTATTACTTGTCCCCTATAATATAATATTTATGTATTGTATTAAAAATATATAATGAATCTAATTATGCACAAAATTAAATCTATACTCTTAGCGATTATGCACCAAGTACAACAAGTTAGGGACAAATCAAATTTTTTATTTTGCTGCGTTTTCTTAACTTTCGTAATATTGAAGGATAGAGATACTATGTCTGCACCGTTATGGCGGGACAGACGTTTTGCTTGTACGCTGCGTCTATTAGTTTAAAGGTCGATGGTTTGATTAATCGATAATTTGATTAATCGATTGTTTCTTTTATATAATCAATAATCGATTATTAAAAATCGTAATCGAACAGCCCTACTCGACGATCATCCAATATTATTTGGTGAATTTTTTGATGTTATCTTGAGCGTTTATCATTAACTAAGCTGGTACGACCAGGTTTAAATTAAGCTGCCTATCTTTTCATGGTGGTAAATGATGGAGCAGAGTTTACGTGAATAGTGTCCAACTCGGCTTTAATACGCGTTGACGTAATGCCTTTTAAATGCAAGAGTTTAACCACAGTACGAGAATTGATTTTTTCTATTTTTATAAAAACACTGAATTCGACTGACACAAAAGAGTTTAAAACAATAACTATGCATCTAAAATGGCTGAAAGTATCAGAGGTATGTTTCAAAGAATTAATAATTATTGAAATAATAATAATAATAATAATAATAATAATAATAATAATTTTGATAATTAAGAACATCTACATGCTGAGGTAAAAAAATATCGATACAGCTTCGTATACAGGCTGTTCATTTGAAATCGGCCACCATTGCTCTCGAGAACTAAATATAAAGGTTAAATAGGCAAACAATTTCTGTTTCTCAGGACAAATTTAAAGAAAAGAAAAATTAGTTTTGTATCATGCATTGAAATGTGTTGTTTCGCGTCGCCTAATCATAGTTCAAAACGCTAATTTCTCATGTCTCCACCAGATAAGAAACGTGATTTTAGTGGACCGTATTAAAGAATTTTATTGATTGGAAGATGTATCAAGCAAAAAGTAGACGAACTAAACCCAGCTACTGGCCTTATCTTGCTTATTCAGGAACAGGAAGCTCAGGAACGTCGGGGCTCTGGAGGAGAAGGGGCTCAGGTTTACAGGTATTCTTATGAAGCAACTCAGGAATACTGTAGCAGAGTCAGGTATTCAATGTCAAAACACTAATAACTTAGAAGCGCTAAGATGAAGCACCGAACATGTCGAAGCACTGATATGATACACTGCAATGGTAAGGGTTGTTTAATAATATACCCCAATATTTGATGCAATTAAGAATTTGTCAAAAGAATCGATGTTTAATGGGGAAGTTTAGCCTGGTAAAAATTCTACATAACATCCTATTTTCTCACAAATATAACAGAAATGACTTCTGAAATTGAAATTAAAAATTAAAATTATTGCTCCATTTATTTATAATTAATATTTTTTTGGGTAAACTGTAAGTACTTCACAAGTTATGCGCAAACTCAGTAACTCAGACATAACGGTGAAATCGAACCACTTGAACATTGGTCGTAACAACACCTCAGTCTCAAGTGACTGGTAACCGCAAACGCGTGCGTCAGTGTATACATAAGTCGACATACGTTGCGCCAAGCCTCTACCGACGTCACCACAGCTTAAAATCGGCTTTTCCGGAAAATCTGGGCATTTTTGAAAAAATAAAACATGTTACATCATTTTTCAAGTCATTTCCCATGGAATAAAAAAATATAAAAAAAATCGCTAAACTTCCCCATTTCAAATTTGATACAAAGATGATTAATAAACATTCAAAAATGTGCAACTATAAGAATAATTTTGAGGTAAGTTGAAGATTAGATATAAAAATGAAAACACGTGTGAACTGCTTTACGGTCAGTTGATTCTGTTTATTTATATCATATACATATATTTTGTTTCATTGCTATATTTTTTTTTTATTGTTGCATTTTTAAATGTTTTTGCAAGCTACTATATTTTTTAAATCATAATAAACAGATTGCTATATTTTTATTTTGTAATATTGTTTTTACTCAAGCGTCAGCAGCTTTGATCTAATTACTCCAATCCCACCGTGCTACAACTTCCAAACAACTCCTATTTTATAGTATTTAAAAAAATCCGTTATAATAAAAAGTATGGTTTTTCAAACACTCTTTCGTTAAATCATAATAAGAGAAAATGGTAGAATATTGAATGATATTTAATTTTGTAATAATAAATTTGGTCACAATGTTGGCAAAAAAATTCTGCTCGGCTGGAGTCGGCAAGACAGTGCACTCGGTAAGTAGGTAACAGTGAAATATAACCAACAAATGTAATGTAAACAAACAATAAAAAATTAAACATTTTTTTTTTTTAATGAGATACTTGGTAAATAATAAATAGTTATTTACTTAACACGATTAAAGGCTCATTCACAGTGACGAAATTAAGTGAAATTATACTTAGTACTTATACTTATAAATTATACTTAAAAATACCCGTCTTAAAACAGTATTAAATACACGTTGAAATTATATTTATAATTAAAATTTTCACTTAGTACTGTAGTGACATCTATGCATATTTTTGAGAACTTGAAAGAAAGAGAGAAACAAGAGATCAAATTGACATACGTCTAATCGTGTATATTCAAAAAAAGATACTTCATCTGTTAATCTCATTTCCCTAATTAAATTATTCCAATCTCCTTGTTCGGGTCGACGTTTATTTATAGGACGAACCCACCATCGACGTTTTTGCTTCTTTTTGTTTAAAATATACGCCATAGCAAGAAGACATCTTCTTCTTTGCACGACTCGCATTACTACTTCTTTCATTTTTATATAAACAAAACAGATAATTAATGAAACGAACTGTCAAACCATAACCCAAACGTCAAAATGCAAAATAACGCCGAGAGAGAAACAATAATATCGCTATTTCATTTCTCACGCGTTGCGATTGGTGCACTTAAGATTCTAAGTATAATTATAAGTGAAAAGTTTGGAGTTTGCAAACATTTCTTAAGTGCTGTGTATAAGTATAAGTATAAGTACTAATTTGAGCGGTGTGAACACTTCCATTCGAGAAGCCATATGCAAACTTATATTTAGAACGTTAAGTATAAGTACTAAGTATAATTTCGTTTAATTTCGTCACTGTGAATGAGCCTTAACTCTACCTATATACATTACATAAAAATAAACATTAAAATAATTGGAATTTAAATTTGACACATCACTCAGATATTAGCTACAAAGTACAGGGTTCGATCCCGACAGGCGCCAAATATTTCAAATTTTAAATGGCACAAAAGTGACCCCTGTGGTGCACTCTCTACACCAGCTATGAGTGCCCGTGAGGTGACGCCTGGTAAGCGCCCACACGGTAAAATATATCGTCATCATTACCGATGTCTACATGTGTTGTAGATACTGGCACACCCAGTAATGGGTAATATGCCGTGATGATATACCTATTTATTTATTTATTATTGTACAGGATTATTCTAAATGATGAACCTATTTTTAAAAATTCGTATTTATTAAAGTACAAATTCAAATTTAACAATCTTTATTCGTATTTATTAAAGTCCAAATTCAAATTTAACAATCTTTATACCAAGGAAAAAAGGAAGTTTCAAAGTTTTCGGCGGGCGGTGATGGTTCCAGAAGCGGCCGGTAGAATTCTCGCGGCAATAGGTATTACATCCTGATTTCGGAATTTTATTTGTCAAATAAATATAAATTCTAACAATTACATAAAAATAAGTGTACTTACAGAAAAATGTCCAATAAATCGAATTTTGCCTTGTACAGGTCCGTATCTCAATTATTTTCAAAGATACAGCCATTGAAACTTAACTGTTTCCCGGAAGAAAATCAGGAATTTTCAGTTAGATTTAATTTTAAATAACTTATAAACTAAGGCTCTTGGATTTTTTTTTGATATTTTTTTGGTATAAAGATTGTTAGTTTTGGATTTGTACTTTAATAAATACGAATTTTTAAAAATGGGTCCATCATTTAGAATAACCCTGTAGTATATTCTGTAATAAAGTTTTAATATTAGTTTTATACTTTTCGTACAAAAAATATTGTATATACAAACCGCTTGCGTGAACTTTGTTTTCGGATTCGTTGTATGGTGGCGCGAGCTTCCGAAACACTCTTCCGGGAACCAAGCGTTTCCGCACTTGGTATGTAAATATCTATGTTTTCGATCAGTGGTTCTCAAATAGGTACGTCTTCTAACTTTTTATTTTAAATAAGAACATAAATTTTATTATTATTTGTTCATTCGTTAGAGAATTTGATGCTGATTTCAGTGATATAATATTTTTATACCCTTACATGACGATTTTTAAATAAAAATTCATATAAAGTTTTATATTAATTTGATTAAATACGAATACTATAATACGAGTGGCAAGAATGGAAAAAATGAATATGTGTTATTTTGTTCGTGGAATTAGAATGCCGTTAAAGAAATACGTGAATATTTTGTTTGGGTCGATATTTATGAGCAATTAAAGAACAAAATATTCTTTTATGTCTCTCAGGGTACGCAAATACACTTAAAAATAACATGTATTCGTTCTTTTCATTCGTGGTAATCTCATTGCAGCCATATTTTAATCAAATAAAAAATTAAAATCTGATGTGGCCAACAAATGACCTCCCGCCAATTCCATGTTTAAAATAGCAGTGAGCTTTAAGTAAAGTATCATTTCCGGTTAATCGTTTGTAAATAAAATCTAATTTGTTGTCCAATAAATATAAAAGTCTGTAATACGTAATTTTGGATTGTTTTATTGTTTTTCCTCAAAAATTTGTTAGAGCTCCAAATTAAGTACTACTTATATCCGATTTATCATATATGGTTAAAATCTAATATGTTGTTTCAAATTATATATGAGTTTTAAATACCAAATTTGAGAAATTTTGGATCATGTTTTAATAGGCTTTAAGGAAAAATCGTCACACACGTATATTCTTATAAAAATCAGCATCATCTTCTAGGTGCTCTAAAACGCAATCTTTGTAAATTCTTCGCCGTATATAATCCATTTCGTAAATATGTAGTTTTAAATTAATATTAATTTATAGTGCTGCAAAAATAGCAATTAGCAAATTTAAATCAGATCATCCTGTACATCTAACATTTATGTATGATGGAAAATATATTATTTTTACAAACCTTAATAAAATATTTTACTATTATATTCTCATTAACACGGTTTCATTATTAATTTTAATATAATTGCTGCCTGTCAGTGACATTTGTTTAAATATGTCAAACCTGTCATTAAAATTATGATTTTGTTTGACGCATAGGCTAGGTGATACATGGAAATAAATTATATTATATATTCATATTTAAAGTTATTTAGAGTTATTTACTAAATGTTATTATCGTAGAATTGAAGACTAAACCATTATATTCAATTTTAATTAGTAAAAGTTGCTAAAAAATTATATTCAATGAATTTTTTACAAGAAAAACTGTTAAAAGCTTGTATAAATGATACTTCCGGTTATCCCATATACACTAAAATCTAATGAGCACTTCCCATATTAGTATAGAATGGGTATACAAAATTTCAAATTTTTCTGATTGATAGTATTTGAGTAATCGTGTCCACAGGATCCATATCCATACATACACAAACAAAAACACACACACACACACACACAGACACAGACACACACACACAGACACACAGACACACACAGACACACAGACACACACAGACACACACACAGACACACACAGACACACACACACAGACACAGACATACCTACAGACATCATTGTAAAAATGCTAAAATCGGATTCTGGGGACATCAAAACGTGCTTATTATATAAAATCTCTATATGCTGTTTTTAGCACGATCCCAATACCTCCCTTACCTAGGGTAGCGGGAGGTAAAAATATACAAAATTTTATATGCATTTTTACCTCCCGCTACGCTAGGTAAGGAAGGTATAGGAATCGTGCTAAAAATCGCATATAGAGATTTTAGTGAATAAGCACATTTTGATGTCCCCAGAATCCGATTTTAACATTTTTACAATGATGTCAGCGGGTATGTGTGTGTGTGTGTGTGTGTGTGTGTGTTTTTGTTTGTGTATGTATGGATATGGATCCTGTGGACACGATTACTCAAATATTATCAATCAGAAAATTTTGAAATTTTGTATACCCATTCTATACTAATGTGGGAAGAGTTGATTAGTTTTTAGTGTATATCAGATAACCGGTAGTATCACTTATATAAGCTTTTACCAGTTTTTCTTGAAAAAATTGCATTGAATATAATTATTCAGCAACTTTTATTATTAAAAATATAATATAATGGTACAATCTTCAATTCTACTATCATATAACTTTAAATAACTTAAAAAAAAAACTTTGAATAACTTTAAATATAGATTTATAAAATAATTTATTTTTGTACATCATCTGACCCATACGTCAAACAAAAACACAATACTTTAATAACAATTTTGACGAATCTAAACAAATGTCATTGTCACATTTACATTAATAATGAAACTGTGTTAAGAAGAATTTAGTAGAAATATATTTCATTTGTAAACATAAATCTGTCAGTATAAGTACGTGTTTTCAAAATGTCAAATATTGGTTTACAACTACACATTTACGACATCGATCATGTACAGCAAAGAATTTACACAGATTACGTTTTAGAGCACTTGGAAGTTATGATGATTTTTCGAGGATTATCTTTTTCTTTGGTGATGCACATTTTCACCTCTCTGGGTAAGCAAAATTGCCCGATATGGGCAGAGAAAAATCTTTATGTGATTTACGAGGTACCATTACATGTCTAAATGAGACTGATTGGTGTGCACTATGGGCAGGTGGCGTCATTGGAACTTACTTTTTCGCTATAGGCACATGATAATCGATTATTTTTGGCACGAAATTAATTTTGTATTACAGACTTCTATTTATTAAAACAACAAATTAGATTTTATCGATTTTGTTTACAAACGATCAACCGGAACGGAAAAAGATACTTTACTTAAAGCTCATTACTATTTTAAACATGGAATTTGCGGGATTTCATGTGCTGGCCACATCAGATTTTTATTTTAAAAAATCTGATATTAATTTAAATACATACCTACGTATTTAGTAATGCTGCAAACTATATTATGTTCCGTTACATATAACTATTGCTTTATTTACGATTTTCTTTATTATTTAATATGTCTGTATTAATTTGAAGTGACTAGTTTTTTTGACAATGACGTTTACCTGTCAGTTACATTCGTTTGAAAAATGAACTGTGTAACATAGGAATTGTGTTTATTTTAAACTTCGGGATTAAAAAAGATTTTTAAATTTATCTGTAAAATATATAGAAAAAGTATTAATATATACCTGTAGAAAATTCAATAATCTTTAATTTTCACAATGACATAAAATGCGAAAACGTGGCATTTAATGGTATTTCTTGAAGAAAAACCATTATGAGCTTTAAGTAGCACGATCCCTATACCTCCCTTACTAAGGGTAGCGGGAGGAAAAATCGTTATGTAAGGGTAGTATAAAGATATTCTAAGGAATGAGCAAATAAAAAATATATGTTTTAATTTAGAAAAAAAGTTAGGTCTTGTATTTTGAGAACCACTGGTCGAAAAATTAATTTTTCTTTTCTTTATTTTTTTTTTTTGTAAAATAGAAATTGTTTGCTCATTTAACCGTTTTCGTAACTCTTATAGTTCTCGAGATAGCAATGATGGCCCATTTAAAAGGAATAGTCTGTATACAGAGCTGGTAACCGCCATAGCCGAACATAGGATTTTAACATGTAAAATCATAATTTTGTAATTTCATGCTTTCACAGTTATTTAAGGTAAAAAAAGCTTAAAATAAAAGTTGTAGAGTAGTCCAGTCATTAGGTAGATTTATCTTGCAAAAAGTAGGGTATTTTTTATTTTTGGATATTTAGGGGTCCTAATAAAATATGGAAGTTTTCCACCTCGGATGCCTTCGGGAAGCACCGCCAATTTGGGAAAAGCCACAAAAAAGCTTTTTTTTTTTCTAAATATCTCTTCACCTATTTGCATTAGGGCAAAAATAGTTATTTTTGAATTTGATGAGAATAAAATTTCTTACAACTTTCATCTAATATATTTATTTCTATAATCAATAGATAGCGAGCTACAGCGCTTCAAACGCAGAGCATATTTTTGAGAATTTCCCTAATGCTTCATGTAGATCATATTTTATTATATTTTTTGCTTTTATAAATAATTATTATTCATTAATTAATATTATTTAACTATTATACATATATTAATTATTGTTTATTGTTTTATTTTCATTCTAAAGACGTTTTATAGTCCAGGAAATTTATAATTTTATCTTGAAGTATTACAAGAAGAGCTTTTAAACGAAATCCTACCCAGAAAATGTGCTGAATAACAAATCAAAAATTTCCTGAAAGCGGAGAACGGGAACCTTCTGCCAATTGGGGGCGGCAGATTTATGTTTTTGGCTATTTGCTCAAAACAATTATGAAAGATAATGAAATTACATAAAAAAAACAATATTACGTATTTAATACTTAGTCTAATAGGTTTCATTATTTATAACAGTTTACATTTGTCGTGGCATCGAAAGAAATAAAGTACTGACGATTTTTTTTTATAATACCTAATTGTCAACATTATCTTGCAATTTTTAATTTTTTTATCCACCACTCTGATCTTGTTAAAGATAATTTGAATTTAGCATGAAATTCTCTTTCATATTATTACGCGATTATTGACGGCGAACGATTTGCAACTTACTAATAACTTCAACTAATCTAAAATTTTGAACATCTGTAAATCGGCTTAGTTCCCATTTTCTCATTCAAAATTTGGACACTATTAAAGATAAACAAGATTAAGTATTAAGTTTAAAGCTTTTCTTGTAATTACTTTCATAAATTTCCTGGATTATAAAACGTCTTTAGAATGAAAATAAAACAATAAACAATAATTAATATGTACGTATAGTAGTTAAATAATAAAAATTAATGAATAATAATAATAATAATAATAATAATAATAAGTAAATTCCAAATATATATATAATATAATATTATCTAATTGAAGCATTAGAGATATTTTCAAAAATTTACTGTTTGAAGCGCTGTGGCTCGCTATCTATTTGTTATAGAAAAAATATATTAGATGAAAGTTGTAGTAAATTTTATTCTCAACAAATTCAAAAATAACTATTTTTGCCATAATGCAAATAGTTGAAGAGATATTTAGAAGAAAAACACTTTTTCGCCGTTTTTTCCAAGGTGGCAGTGCTTCCCCGAAGGCCCCCGAGGGGGAAAACTTGTTTTTTTTTTATTAGGGCTTCTAAATATATAATATATCTAAAAATCAAAAATTCTCGACCTTTTGTGGAGCAAACCCTTTTTTTTCTACCTAATGACTGGACTAGAGCAATCGAAAATCATCCCAAAAATTGTGATCGCAATGGAAATTAAACAAATCGTCGGCCGACTATTGGAATGTACTATGTCCACAAATATTACTTTCGAAAAAAACTGCTTCAAACATTTAAAATTTTATTGTAAAGAATGGATAATGAATACACATGTTGCAATTTTTTTGTTTGTATAGTTTAATTTACTTTAACTTTGTATGAAATTTATATTATAATTTTTAAATATTTTCGAAATATAAAAGGACCTAGTTGGACAAAATAACATAGTAAATTTACACAAAAAATCCAATAAGACTTTTTGTACCATGTCCACACTTTTTACCTCTCGCTGAGAGAGGTATTGGTTTCATGCTAAAATTCGCATATCCAGATTTTATTGAATAAGCACGATTTAAGGTCCCTAGAATCCGATTATAACATTTTTAAAATGATGTCTCTGTGTGTGTGTGTGTGTGTGTGTGTGTGTGTGTGGATGTGTGTATGTGTGTGTGTGTGTGTGTGTGGATGTGTGTATGTGTGTGTGTGTATGTATGTATGTCTGGATGTTGTAGTCACGATTCCTCAAAAACTATAAGACTTAAAAAATATTTAACTGCAGTTTCCTCAATCTGACATACCTGGGAAGAGCTGAAAAGGTTTTGGTAACAATTGAACAACTGGAAGTAGTAGTTTTTTAGAAAAATTCTTCTAAATATAATTTTTTGGGAGATTTTTTTATTAAATATTGAAGAACATAAAATTCTCCATCTAATACACTTAAAATTTTTATTATATCTTGTATAGATTTAGAGATAAAGACACTAACTAATCGCAGAGGCTACGGCACTAAGGAAACCAGTTGACAAATTCCAATGTTTATAACATAATTTGTAAATGACACATGTCAGTGTCAAAAATCAATAGTTTTAGTGACATTCTGATAGCTTTTACTGGGAAGTATATTTAATTTTTCTTATTGTTTTATTAATTAAATATTTGAAATTATAGTTAAAATTGTGGTAAAATGCATATATCCATCAGAAATACCGCCAATCTGGTTAATGAATTTTAACAATCTCTGACATTTAAAAACTTCCTCATACAATGAAAAATAGATATAATTAGAATTATATGTGTGCAGAAGACATGTTAAATGTAATAAAAAAAATATTTGGGTAATGTTCTATAATATTTTGTTATAAAACGACGGTTCGAAAGCGAAGTGCAATACAATACTTATATAGCCTAATATGGAAATGGCGAGAGGTCTTGTGCTGGCCACAACAGATTTTTATGATTATTTTTACTGTACTATGGCCAGTAGTACGTGATAGAATTATGAAATCTGATTGGCTCTGGACTTGATTCAAAACAATTCTTAGTGTATGTCATTTTTAGTCACATGGTACAAAACTATAAGTCTGTTTAGAGTACAAGAAGCACTGAATTTGATGTTCTTTCTACTGGCCATGGTACAGAAAAATACCAGGAAACCGAATTTGACTATATCTAATTTTGTACCAAGTGGACTTGGTACATTCCAATAATCAGCCGACGAAATGTGTAACGGTTTATCTGACAAGTTAGGTTAGTTTATTTTTATTGATATGCATTTGAAATTTCTATTTAAGGCAACAATTATCTATTTAAATTATTATTAAAAATCTGTTGTGGCCAGCACAAGACCTCTCGCCATTTCCATATTAGGCTATAAATATTGTGCATATTTAACATTTCTGGTGCACACAAAAACACATATCTTCTTTATATAATTTTATATTTTTTAATTCATTGGTGAGATTGGCGGTATTTCTGAAGGGTATACAGGGTGTATCAAGATAATAGAACAGTGCATTTTATTCGTGTATGTGAAAAGATACAGAAAAAAGTGATTAAGATATTTTGTAAGGCATAGAGGGGGACACATTTTAGCATAAATTTTATTATCTTAAATCCAGTGGTACTCAAACTATAGGGCAATATTATATTTTTTTAAATGGCCTTATATATATTTTATTAACTCATGAAATAGAGGATTTTGTTCTGAATTTAACGATATAATAATATCATACCTTTACATTGCGAAAAATTTGATAAAAAATAAATCAAAGTTAGTATTTCATTTCTACTGTATCTAAGTAATCTGAGCAAATATTCAAGCAATAAAACAAAAAAAATATTTTAAAAGTAGAATTTATTGCCAAAATCGTAGCTTACTTGCATGATTTATGAAAATAAAGTTTATGTTAAAATGTGTCCCCCTCTATCCCTTACAAAATATCTTAATCACTTTTTTCTGTATCTTTTCACATACACGAATAAACGGCACTTTTTCATTATCTTGATACACCCTGTATATGTTATGTATCTATAATTATAAATATTTAATTAATAATAAAATAAGAAATATTAAATGGACTTCCCAGAAATACTCTTCAGTAATGATTCTGGTGTTTTGACATTTATTAGTCAAATACAAATATTTTAATTTTTCCACTTGCTTTCAGTGGGATGCAAGATTCATTGCAACATATTATTTTACATATTTATATTTCTTTAACTCTAACTCTATAGAAGATATAATAAAATTTTTAACTGGTTTAAAGGTACTTGCATGGTCCACGTGTATTGTAAAATTCTTTATTACGGACGTTTCGGGCTTCGGACAAGTCCATCTTCAGCAATCGTTGAATATACAGTATTTCACCAACTCCAAATTGATTCGGAAGTTTGTTGAAAGCTGTATTTAAAATTGTTATCGACGTAGTTCATATAGATCATCGTGTCTAATACAACTTTAAAAAATCTGTTGTGGCCAGCACAAAACCTTCCGTCAATTTGATGTATTTTATACAAATCCCATACCGAAAAGTCCTTGGAACAGATTCTATATAATATCATGTAAAATCAAACACGAACACATACTATTTCTATTCTATAAATCCAATAAAATTATAACATAAACATACACTAAGTAAAATGCACTTGACACTTCTTCTTATTCTTCAGCTTCCCCTATTTTATTAGAGGTAGCTGTTTCCTCTTTTCTTCCACTCATTCCTGTCCAACACATCTTCTTGACACAGGCATTCCTTTCAGTCTTCTGCGATACAGTCCTTCCATCTTCTCTTTGGCCTTTCTCTGCGTGTCACTTGCGAGGAGCACTATGACATACCATTTTTGTGATCCTACACTTTCCATATTTGGTTTTGCACTTGCAACTGACATCTGTCAATTAGAATTTTTTTAATATATCAGCATCAGCTGTTTCCATGATAAATAGCAAAGCTGACTAATTTTTGAAAATTAATATCTTTATAATGCTTTAAATCAACATCTACTGAATATGAAGTAAAATGTATAATCAAACTGTATAGAGAAGAATATTTTCTTTAATATGTATAATAACAAAATGTCAAAAAACAATATTTAACTGCGTTTTTTTAAGAAAAACTGTTAAAAACTTCAAATAAGGGTACTTCCGGTGGATCAATTATAACCAAAATCTAATCAACTCTTCATATGGATGTACTGAAGAGGAATACGAAAGAATTATAATTTTTAGAATTGTAGTATTGGAGTTATCGTTGGAGAAAAATTTGTCACACACGGACACACACACACACACACACACACACACACACACACACACGGACACACACACACACACACACACACGGACACACACACACACACGGACACACACACACACACACACACACACACACACGGACACACACACACACACACACACACGGACACACACACACACACACACACACACACACACATGGACACACACACGGACACACACACACATACACATACAGACATCTTAAAAATAGTAAATTCGTATTGTAGGGACCCTAAAACGTGCTTATTCATTAAAAACTCACCACCGAATTTTTTGACCAAAGACAATACCTTCCTTACCTAATGCTGACTGAAGGTAAAAATCTGTTGTGTCCAGTACAAGATTTTCCGTCAATTTGATGTATTTTGTACAAATCCCATACCAAAAGGACCTTGGAACAGTTTCTATATAATATCATGTAAAATCGAACACGAACACATACTATTTTTTACAAATTCTACACCAAAAGTTCATTTGAAAAGGTTCTATATATCCAATAAATTATAACATAAACATACACTAAGAAAATGCACTTGACACTTCTTTCTGCTTCAGCTTTCCCCTATTTTATTAGGGGTCGCTATTTCCTCTTCTCTTCCACTCAGTCCTGTCCAACGCATCTTCTTCACACAGTCCTTCCTTTCTCAAGTCTTCTGCGATACAGTCCTTCCATCTTCTCTTTGGCCTTTTACTGCATGTCACTTGCGAGGAACACTATGACATACCAATTTTTGATCCTATACTTTCCATATTTGGTTTTGCACTTGCAACAGACATCTGTCAATTAGAATTTTTTGAATGTATCAGCTGTTTCCATGATAAATAGCAAAGCTGACTAATTTTTGAAAATTAATTTCTTTATAATGCTTTAACTCTACATCTATTGAATATGAAGGAAAATGTATAATCAAACCGTATAGAATAGAGTATTTTCTTTAATATATATAATAACAAAATGTCAAAATATAATATTTAACTGCGTTTTTTTAAGAAAAACTGTTAAAAACTTCAAATAAGGGTACTTCCGGTTGATCAATTATAACCAAAATCTAATCAACTCTTTATATGGATGTACAGAAGAGGAATACGAAAGAATTATACTTTTTAGAATTGTAGTATTGCAGTTATCGTCGGAGAAAAATTTGTCACACACGGACACACGCACACGGACACACACACACACACACGGACATACACACACACGGACATACACACACACGGACATACACACACACACACGGACATACACACACACGGACACACACACACACGGACACACACGGACACACACACACACACACACACGGACACACACACACGGACACACACACACACGGACACACGGACACACACACACACACACGGACACCCACACACACACACACAGAGACATTATCTTAAAAATAGTAAATTCGTATTGTAGGGACCCTAAAACGTGCTTATTCATTAAAAACTCACCACCGAATTTTTTGACCAAAGACAATACCTTCCTTACCTAAAGGTGACGGAAGGTAAAAATTTGTAATAAATTTTAATAATTGCTGTGTATTCAACGATTGCTGAAGGATGGGCTTTCCCTAAGCTCGAAACGTCTGTAATAAAGAATTTTACAATACACATGGACCTTTTATGCCTTTTGTTTTCATCTTTAAACTATTCAACGGTTGGTCCTTCCAGCCCTTCTTCAAAAAATTTTAAATGTATCGGATAGAGATTTTTATATTCTCTAATATTTGTAATAACATAAATTTTCAAAAAATAATATTTAGATTTTTTTAAAGTAACCAACACAAAATCTAATCAGCTCTTCCCAGTAATGTCAGATTGAGGAAACTGTAGTTAAATATGTTTTGTCTTATAGTATTTGAGAAACCGTGGTTACAACATCCATACACACATACACATACATATATATATATATATATATATATATATATATATATATATATCATCGTAACAATGTTATAATCGGATTCTAGGGACCTTAAAACTTGTTTATCCACTAAAATCTGGATATGCGATTTTTAACATGATTCCAATACCTCTCTTAGCGAGAGGTAAAAATGATATTGTCATTAGCGTGTAACAAGGTCATGGCTATGAAAATGAAATTGTAGCCTAAAATCTGAACTGATAACTGGTGAAACGTCAAATGACAAGTCACTGATTGGTTCAGATCCAGAATTTCAAAATCGAATATAAACCCGAGAGAAATTTGTAAATTTTAAATCAAAATTTCTAAATGTAAAGTTATAAATTAAATTCATCATAACCAGCCTTCTTATTTCCTCTAAAACAGTCAAAAAAATATAGCGTTTATCATTTTATTCTTTCACGTTTAGTGTTCTCTTTACGTTCATACACCCGACCCATAATAAAAATCCATCTACTGTACAAATAGGGTAGTTGCGAAAAAAATAAATGTAATTTTTTTTTTCCAAATTAAGTATATATATTTTTAAACTCGAAAATAACTTTTTTAAAAAGTTTTATTTGTCACGAAACGATACAGTTGCACACATGTTCTTACATGCTACATGTTTTGTATAAGGTTTACAATGATTATCTCTGTGGGAAGGTATCCATTTGCACGCTTCCATAGTTGAATTTTGATATATTAGCAGAATATGGGGCGGCGTCCCTACTTGTATGTTTCGACTGCAAAGCAGTAATCATCAGTTGTACTAAAATAAAATCATAATATTAATTAATTAATTCCAAATTTTTATGTCAAAGTCACAAGTTTTATATCATACTTGGTAATTTAATTATCACTATAGAAATAAGTATTAAAATAGTTAAATTTGAGATAGGTTATATTAATATGGGGAATGTGGTTTAACAACTGGTTAACAAATTTTAGTAGTGTATTCTGTAGTGGTAACAAATAGCTTCTCTCTAAAATATAAATCTTTTCATATAAAAATGGTAGTCAACTACTGTATTAGGTACAGCGTGTACTACCGAGAGTGTACTGCTAAGACAAGAAAGACTGTGATTGGTATTACTAATACACGTCACACACGGGAAAATTTGAAACATTTTTTTAAAATTATATTTTGAGTATATACAGTTGCCAGGCTTAAAATATGTATTAAAGTGAATAACTCAAACAATTCTTTCAGAAAAATGGAAAATGCGCAACTACCCCATTGTGTGTAATTGTCTAACAAATTGTAAAGTGAAATATAACATGTTTAAACATGTTATAGCCACTTTTATTATTAGCTCAACTTGAGCCCAAATTATCTCAAAAAATGTGTAATTAAACAAATTCCTCAAATTATGAAAAGCAAAGCAATTTATTCCATATGACATATGGAACAAATTGCTTTGATATCACGTTTTTTTTTTTTTTTAATTGAAAAATCCAAAAATTATTAAAACATGATAACATTTCAATATTTAAATTTTTCGTATGAAAGTTTAAAAGAATTGTTTTAGTATGAATATGTAGCTGTAACTTAATTTCTTATACCTCAAGTGCTGTAATGGTATAGGGAACTCCAGATAAGCGCTATACCACCTGGTGGACATTTTGAGAACTATCTACTACGGGATTATTTGTGTTGGTTACGGTAAATACATAAATGAATTTTATCTTAATATACATATTTTACTGTCTTATTAATGCAAATTGTTTGTTTTTTAGTAAGAGAGATAACATAGTACTAGGGATAATTAGCTAGCATAAGTGAGACATTGAATAAAGAGTACATATAATTATATGTTTACTTTCAAATTTCTAGGTACAGGAAGCTATTCGTTTTTCATAGATATATTTTATAAATTCCCTTGATGTGTTTGTCAAGGAGAAGAAGTTTATAGTGCTGGCCGTATTTTTAAGTGTTTCAACTGAAAAACAATAGGATAGTTTAAAAATTGTTCCATCTGTTCTTGAGACAAATGCGTTACAATCACCACCAAGCAAAACTGAAAGAGTATTTTGAAATGAAAATTAAAAGCACAATTAAAAAAAAAATTAAAAGTGGTTAATAGTGGTCGTTGCGTTGGTTTCCCAAAAACTTAGTATCGTTAGTTGCTTTTTGTACGATGATCTGTACATTTTGTTTGGAAAACCTAAGACCAAAACAGAAGCACCAAAATAGTTAAATTAGGAACATATCATAATAACATAAGAATATTAATTGAAATAGCTTGATTACGATTTTGTAATACATTTTACTTCTGGTTCAATGAATTAATGTGGTTGATATACATAAGTTTTCAGCGCCACTATTACCCGCTTTATACGTACAAAGCATTTTTTAACCTGGCTTTTGTATTTTCAATTAAAAAATCTCCTTCAATTTTGTGTGATGAATCAATTTTTTCAAACTGTGATTTTGTTTTTCGGTGAAACAACAAAAAAATAATGGAATCAATATTACGAACCTCCTCTCCTTGATAAATACATCGCGATCTCTTATTTCCATAAATATAATTTACAAAATATATCAATGGAAAACGAATAGCTTCTTTAACCTAGAAATTTGAAAGTAACAATATAACGATATTTACTGTTTATTCAATATTTCACTTATACTAACTAATTACTCGTAATACTATGTCGTTTCTGTTACTAAAAAATAAATTGTTTGTGTAAATAAGGCAGAGGAAATTGTATATTCAGATAAAAGTTCAGTACATACTTCCCGTAATCTTAACCAATAGTCCCGTACTCAATAGTTCACAGAATGTACGCTGATGGCGCAGCGATCTTAAATTGTTTGCCTATCCTTATGTTATGTAAGAATATAATGTTCTTTAAATGATATCACATTGAAATTTATTTTATAAAAATCTGATGTGGTCAACACAATGCCTCCCGCTATTTAATTTTTATTAATTTAAATACATATATCTACATATTTACTACACTTGCCGTTAAGTAAATATGGACTGATGCTCAACTTTTAATCTTTTCCCCACCCTGTCTCTTACCCTGCGGTGTTGTTCTTTATATCTTTGCATTTTCAACTAGAGCTGGGCGCGGGCCGTGATTTTGTCGGGTCACGATGGGTCACGTCGTGACCCGCGGGACGGTGAATATATTTTAAATTTTGCGCCGTGATTGGGCGTGAGCGATTAAAAATATATCGTGAGTGATCGGGTGTGATTGAAACTTAATCGAGCGTCAGTGATACGTTTTGTCTTAATTTTTATTTTAAAATATCTATTTTTAATATCCGTATTTTATTTTATATTCTTATTATTATAAGTAGATACAGGCTGTCTCTAAAAAGGGGGACATGGCTTAACCACAGATTCCTGAAGCTAAAATAAGACGATTTAACTAAACTTGCTTCTTCCGGAGAGTGTACCATTTAGCCAGTATTTTGCTTGAAAGTTCATCGAAAAAAAAAAAGAAATAATTTTGCTTATAATAACAGAACGCAGATGATACTTGTTATTATTAGTGAACCACTGTTGTATGAAACTTAGGTGTCCCAACAATTATTAGACCGTAACTTTTTAATGGCCACGCCGATAATGTGATTTTTTTTTTTCAATAAGATACATTCAATAGTAAACTTTTCGTTCTCTGTGTAAAGCCTCATTTCCACCGATTGTCATAACGATTAAGGCTTAGCGATTTGTGCATAAGGCTTAAAGCTTTATGACAATTTACTAGGGTACCGTTTCCAGCTACTTTGTTTAGTGATTAATTCGACAGAACAATGTAGTGATAGTGATCTGTGGAACAATCGATATTATCGGTTGAACTGTCACCGTGACTTCAACTTTTTAAATATAATTAATTCTATTTAATTTAATTTTCATATTTATTTAAAGCAATGAGGACGAAATATCAAAGAGAAAAAAGAGAGGAAAATCTTGCATGTAAAAGTGGAGCTGGCGCATCCAATAAAAAAAAATGGATTTACAAAGATATGCTGATATTTTTAGATGATGTGATAGCACCTAGAAGAATATTAATAAGGTAACAGTGAATTTTAAATTAAATATATACAGGGTGTCTCAGGACGAGCTTACGCTATCTATATTTTCGATACTATTTAATATAATTTAATGAAATTTAGTATCTAGGGGTTATCCAACATGCCCGTTTCAACTAAAATATTTTCAAAGCAGTAGCACTTCCGGTTTGACCGGAAATTGACCTCAACTTTCTTATTTTAAATGGAATATGGTACTTTTTATTTTACCATTGAATGCAGCAGAAAATTTTACATATAAAGCATTAAAAACATTTTACTCATGATTAACTACTTCCGGCGTTATTCAACTTTTTTTGATTTTTTTTCTGAAATCCGGCACATTTTCAAAACCCTGTATCTCGGGAACGAGATCGAATTTTTATAATCTGAAAAAAGCCTTTTATAAAGGAGACTTTAAGCTACATTATCCATCCAAGAATCCTCGATTATTTATAAAATTACAGATTGACAAACTTCAAAAAAGACAATTTTTTTAAATGGAACCCCCCCTTTTTTATTACATGAATGTGTTTTACGGCAAAAAATAAGGGTACTTTATGTGACATGTCCTATGTTGAAAGTTGATAGAATTTCAGTATTTCATTAGAAAAACATGTAATCTGGGTATAATTATAAAAGTATTTATTCTATGGCTATTGTGGGGTGGAGCGCCATCATGCTGGTACCATATTAAATTCCTGTGATCCAACGGTAAATTATCTAAGAAATCAAGTAGATGAGTTTGTAAAAACATTGTTTTTCCATGGCTTACTTATCCGTATTAATAAAATAATTATACCCAGATTACATGTTTTTCTAATTTACTGAAATTCTATCAACTTTCAACATAGGACATGTTACATAAAGTACCCTTATTTTTTGCCGTAGAACATATTTATGTAATAAAAAAGGGGGGGTTCCATTTAAAAAAATTGTCTTTTTCGAAGTTTGTCAACTGTAATTTTGGTGTAACGTACGCGTCACATCTTTATAAATAATCAAAGATTCTTCTATGGATAATGTAGCTTAAAGTCTCCTTTATAAAAGGCTTTTTTCTGATTATAAAAATTCGATTTCGTTTCCGAGATACAGAGTTTTGAAAATGTGCCGGATTTCAGACAAAAAATCAAAAAAAGTTGAATAACGCCGGAAGTAGTTGATCATGGGTAAAATGTTTTTATTGCTTCATATGTAAAATTTTCCGCAGCATTCAATGGTAAAATAAAATATAGCATATTCCATTTAAAATAAGAAAGTTGAGGTTGATTTCCGGTCAAACCGGAAGTGCTACTGCCTTGAAAATATTTTAGTTAAAACGGGCATATTGGATAACCCCATTTTCTCATTCAAAATTTGGACACTATTAAAGATAAACAAGATTAAGTATTAAGTTTAAAGCTTTTCTTGTAATTACTTTCATAAATTTCCTGGATTATAAAACGTCTTTAGAATGAAAATAAAACAATAAACAATAATTAATATGTACGTATAGTAGTTAAATAATAAAAATTAATGAATAATAATAATAATAATAATAATAATAAGTAAATTCCAAATATATATATAATATAATATTATCTAATTGAAGCATTAGAGATATTTTCAAAAATTTACTGTTTGAAGCGCTGTGGCTCGCTATCTATTTGTTATAGAAAAAATATATTAGATGAAAGTTGTAGTAAATTTTATTCTCAACAAATTCAAAAATAACTATTTTTGCCATAATGCAAATAGTTGAAGAGATATTTAGAAGAAAAACACTTTTTCGCCGTTTTTTCCAAGGTGGCAGTGCTTCCCCGAAGGCCCCCGAGGGGGAAAACTTGTTTTTTTTTTATTAGGGCTTCTAAATATATAATATATCTAAAAATCAAAAATTCTCGACCTTTTGTGGAGCAAACCCTTTTTTTTCTACCTAATGACTGGACTAGAGCAATCGAAAATCATCCCAAAAATTGTGATCGCAATGGAAATTAAACAAATCGTCGGCCGACTATTGGAATGTACTATGTCCACAAATATTACTTTCGAAAAAAACTGCTTCAAACATTTAAAATTTTATTGTAAAGAATGGATAATGAATACACATGTTGCAATTTTTTTGTTTGTATAGTTTAATTTACTTTAACTTTGTATGAAATTTATATTATAATTTTTAAATATTTTCGAAATATAAAAGGACCTAGTTGGACAAAATAACATAGTAAATTTACACAAAAAATCCAATAAGACTTTTTGTACCATGTCCACACTTTTTACCTCTCGCTGAGAGAGGTATTGGTTTCATGCTAAAATTCGCATATCCAGATTTTATTGAATAAGCACGATTTAAGGTCCCTAGAATCCGATTATAACATTTTTAAAATGATGTCTCTGTGTGTGTGTGTGTGTGTGTGTGTGTGTGTGTGTGTGGATGTGTGTATGTGTGTGTGTGTGTGTGTGTGTGGATGTGTGTATGTGTGTGTGTGTATGTATGTATGTCTGGATGTTGTAGTCACGATTCCTCAAAAACTATAAGACTTAAAAAATATTTAACTGCAGTTTCCTCAATCTGACATACCTGGGAAGAGCTGAAAAGGTTTTGGTAACAATTGAACAACTGGAAGTAGTAGTTTTTTAGAAAAATTCTTCTAAATATAATTTTTTGGGAGATTTTTTTATTAAATATTGAAGAACATAAAATTCTCCATCTAATACACTTAAAATTTTTATTATATCTTGTATAGATTTAGAGATAAAGACACTAACTAATCGCAGAGGCTACGGCACTAAGGAAACCAGTTGACAAATTCCAATGTTTATAACATAATTTGTAAATGACACATGTCAGTGTCAAAAATCAATAGTTTTAGTGACATTCTGATAGCTTTTACTGGGAAGTATATTTAATTTTTCTTATTGTTTTATTAATTAAATATTTGAAATTATAGTTAAAATTGTGGTAAAATGCATATATCCATCAGAAATACCGCCAATCTGGTTAATGAATTTTAACAATCTCTGACATTTAAAAACTTCCTCATACAATGAAAAATAGATATAATTAGAATTATATGTGTGCAGAAGACATGTTAAATGTAATAAAAAAAATATTTGGGTAATGTTCTATAATATTTTGTTATAAAACGACGGTTCGAAAGCGAAGTGCAATACAATACTTATATAGCCTAATATGGAAATGGCGAGAGGTCTTGTGCTGGCCACAACAGATTTTTATGATTATTTTTACTGTACTATGGCCAGTAGTACGTGATAGAATTATGAAATCTGATTGGCTCTGGACTTGATTCAAAACAATTCTTAGTGTATGTCATTTTTAGTCACATGGTACAAAACTATAAGTCTGTTTAGAGTACAAGAAGCACTGAATTTGATGTTCTTTCTACTGGCCATGGTACAGAAAAATACCAGGAAACCGAATTTGACTATATCTAATTTTGTACCAAGTGGACTTGGTACATTCCAATAATCAGCCGACGAAATGTGTAACGGTTTATCTGACAAGTTAGGTTAGTTTATTTTTATTGATATGCATTTGAAATTTCTATTTAAGGCAACAATTATCTATTTAAATTATTATTAAAAATCTGTTGTGGCCAGCACAAGACCTCTCGCCATTTCCATATTAGGCTATAAATATTGTGCATATTTAACATTTCTGGTGCACACAAAAACACATATCTTCTTTATATAATTTTATATTTTTTAATTCATTGGTGAGATTGGCGGTATTTCTGAAGGGTATACAGGGTGTATCAAGATAATAGAACAGTGCATTTTATTCGTGTATGTGAAAAGATACAGAAAAAAGTGATTAAGATATTTTGTAAGGCATAGAGGGGGACACATTTTAGCATAAATTTTATTATCTTAAATCCAGTGGTACTCAAACTATAGGGCAATATTATATTTTTTTAAATGGCCTTATATATATTTTATTAACTCATGAAATAGAGGATTTTGTTCTGAATTTAACGATATAATAATATCATACCTTTACATTGCGAAAAATTTGATAAAAAATAAATCAAAGTTAGTATTTCATTTCTACTGTATCTAAGTAATCTGAGCAAATATTCAAGCAATAAAACAAAAAAAATATTTTAAAAGTAGAATTTATTGCCAAAATCGTAGCTTACTTGCATGATTTATGAAAATAAAGTTTATGTTAAAATGTGTCCCCCTCTATCCCTTACAAAATATCTTAATCACTTTTTTCTGTATCTTTTCACATACACGAATAAACGGCACTTTTTCATTATCTTGATACACCCTGTATATGTTATGTATCTATAATTATAAATATTTAATTAATAATAAAATAAGAAATATTAAATGGACTTCCCAGAAATACTCTTCAGTAATGATTCTGGTGTTTTGACATTTATTAGTCAAATACAAATATTTTAATTTTTCCACTTGCTTTCAGTGGGATGCAAGATTCATTGCAACATATTATTTTACATATTTATATTTCTTTAACTCTAACTCTATAGAAGATATAATAAAATTTTTAACTGGTTTAAAGGTACTTGCATGGTCCACGTGTATTGTAAAATTCTTTATTACGGACGTTTCGGGCTTCGGACAAGTCCATCTTCAGCAATCGTTGAATATACAGTATTTCACCAACTCCAAATTGATTCGGAAGTTTGTTGAAAGCTGTATTTAAAATTGTTATCGACGTAGTTCATATAGATCATCGTGTCTAATACAACTTTAAAAAATCTGTTGTGGCCAGCACAAAACCTTCCGTCAATTTGATGTATTTTATACAAATCCCATACCGAAAAGTCCTTGGAACAGATTCTATATAATATCATGTAAAATCAAACACGAACACATACTATTTCTATTCTATAAATCCAATAAAATTATAACATAAACATACACTAAGTAAAATGCACTTGACACTTCTTCTTATTCTTCAGCTTCCCCTATTTTATTAGAGGTAGCTGTTTCCTCTTTTCTTCCACTCATTCCTGTCCAACACATCTTCTTGACACAGGCATTCCTTTCAGTCTTCTGCGATACAGTCCTTCCATCTTCTCTTTGGCCTTTCTCTGCGTGTCACTTGCGAGGAGCACTATGACATACCATTTTTGTGATCCTACACTTTCCATATTTGGTTTTGCACTTGCAACTGACATCTGTCAATTAGAATTTTTTTAATATATCAGCATCAGCTGTTTCCATGATAAATAGCAAAGCTGACTAATTTTTGAAAATTAATATCTTTATAATGCTTTAAATCAACATCTACTGAATATGAAGTAAAATGTATAATCAAACTGTATAGAGAAGAATATTTTCTTTAATATGTATAATAACAAAATGTCAAAAAACAATATTTAACTGCGTTTTTTTAAGAAAAACTGTTAAAAACTTCAAATAAGGGTACTTCCGGTGGATCAATTATAACCAAAATCTAATCAACTCTTCATATGGATGTACTGAAGAGGAATACGAAAGAATTATAATTTTTAGAATTGTAGTATTGGAGTTATCGTTGGAGAAAAATTTGTCACACACGGACACACACACACACACACACACACACACACACACACGGACACACACACACACACGGACACACACACACACACACACACACACACACACGGACACACACACACACACACACACACACACACATGGACACACACACGGACACACACACACATACACATACAGACATCTTAAAAATAGTAAATTCGTATTGTAGGGACCCTAAAACGTGCTTATTCATTAAAAACTCACCACCGAATTTTTTGACCAAAGACAATACCTTCCTTACCTAATGCTGACTGAAGGTAAAAATCTGTTGTGTCCAGTACAAGATTTTCCGTCAATTTGATGTATTTTGTACAAATCCCATACCAAAAGGACCTTGGAACAGTTTCTATATAATATCATGTAAAATCGAACACGAACACATACTATTTTTTACAAATTCTACACCAAAAGTTCATTTGAAAAGGTTCTATATATCCAATAAATTATAACATAAACATACACTAAGAAAATGCACTTGACACTTCTTTCTGCTTCAGCTTTCCCCTATTTTATTAGGGGTCGCTATTTCCTCTTCTCTTCCACTCAGTCCTGTCCAACGCATCTTCTTCACACAGTCCTTCCTTTCTCAAGTCTTCTGCGATACAGTCCTTCCATCTTCTCTTTGGCCTTTTACTGCATGTCACTTGCGAGGAACACTATGACATACCAATTTTTGATCCTATACTTTCCATATTTGGTTTTGCACTTGCAACAGACATCTGTCAATTAGAATTTTTTGAATGTATCAGCTGTTTCCATGATAAATAGCAAAGCTGACTAATTTTTGAAAATTAATTTCTTTATAATGCTTTAACTCTACATCTATTGAATATGAAGGAAAATGTATAATCAAACCGTATAGAATAGAGTATTTTCTTTAATATATATAATAACAAAATGTCAAAATATAATATTTAACTGCGTTTTTTTAAGAAAAACTGTTAAAAACTTCAAATAAGGATACTTCCGGTTGATCAATTATAACCAAAATCTAATCAACTCTTTATATGGATGTACAGAAGAGGAATACGAAAGAATTATACTTTTTAGAATTGTAGTATTGCAGTTATCGTCGGAGAAAAATTTGTCACACACGGACACACGCACACGGACACACACACACACACACGGACATACACACACACGGACATACACACACACGGACATACACACACACACACGGACATACACACACACGGACACACACACACACGGACACACACGGACACACACACACACACACACACGGACACACACACACGGACACACACACACACGGACACACGGACACACACACACACACACGGACACCCACACACACACACACAGAGACATTATCTTAAAAATAGTAAATTCGTATTGTAGGGACCCTAAAACGTGCTTATTCATTAAAAACTCACCACCGAATTTTTTGACCAAAGACAATACCTTCCTTACCTAAAGGTGACGGAAGGTAAAAATTTGTAATAAATTTTAATAATTGCTGTGTATTCAACGATTGCTGAAGGATGGGCTTTCCCTAAGCTCGAAACGTCTGTAATAAAGAATTTTACAATACACATGGACCTTTTATGCCTTTTGTTTTCATCTTTAAACTATTCAACGGTTGGTCCTTCCAGCCCTTCTTCAAAAAATTTTAAATGTATCGGATAGAGATTTTTATATTCTCTAATATTTGTAATAACATAAATTTTCAAAAAATAATATTTAGATTTTTTTAAAGTAACCAACACAAAATCTAATCAGCTCTTCCCAGTAATGTCAGATTGAGGAAACTGTAGTTAAATATGTTTTGTCTTATAGTATTTGAGAAACCGTGGTTACAACATCCATACACACATACACATACATATATATATATATATATATATATATATATATATATCATCGTAACAATGTTATAATCGGATTCTAGGGACCTTAAAACTTGTTTATCCACTAAAATCTGGATATGCGATTTTTAACATGATTCCAATACCTCTCTTAGCGAGAGGTAAAAATGATATTGTCATTAGCGTGTAACAAGGTCATGGCTATGAAAATGAAATTGTAGCCTAAAATCTGAACTGATAACTGGTGAAACGTCAAATGACAAGTCACTGATTGGTTCAGATCCAGAATTTCAAAATCGAATATAAACCCGAGAGAAATTTGTAAATTTTAAATCAAAATTTCTAAATGTAAAGTTATAAATTAAATTCATCATAACCAGCCTTCTTATTTCCTCTAAAACAGTCAAAAAAATATAGCGTTTATCATTTTATTCTTTCACGTTTAGTGTTCTCTTTACGTTCATACACCCGACCCATAATAAAAATCCATCTACTGTACAAATAGGGTAGTTGCGAAAAAAATAAATGTAATTTTTTTTTTCGAAATTAAGTATATATATTTTTAAACTCGAAAATAACTTTTTTAAAAAGTTTTATTTGTCACGAAACGATACAGTTGCACACATGTTCTTACATGCTACATGTTTTGTATAAGGTTTACAATGATTATCTCTGTGGGAAGGTATCCATTTGCACGCTTCCATAGTTGAATTTTGATATATTAGCAGAATATGGGGCGGCGTCCCTACTTGTATGTTTCGACTGCAAAGCAGTAATCATCAGTTGTACTAAAATAAAATCATAATATTAATTAATTAATTCCAAATTTTTATGTCAAAGTCACAAGTTTTATATCATACTTGGTAATTTAATTATCACTATAGAAATAAGTATTAAAATAGTTAAATTTGAGATAGGTTATATTAATATGGGGAATGTGGTTTAACAACTGGTTAACAAATTTTAGTAGTGTATTCTGTAGTGGTAACAAATAGCTTCTCTCTAAAATATAAATCTTTTCATATAAAAATGGTAGTCAACTACTGTATTAGGTACAGCGTGTACTACCGAGAGTGTACTGCTAAGACAAGAAAGACTGTGATTGGTATTACTAATACACGTCACACACGGGAAAATTTGAAACATTTTTTTAAAATTATATTTTGAGTATATACAGTTGCCAGGCTTAAAATATGTATTAAAGTGAATAACTCAAACAATTCTTTCAGAAAAATGGAAAATGCGCAACTACCCCATTGTGTGTAATTGTCTAACAAATTGTAAAGTGAAATATAACATGTTTAAACATGTTATAGCCACTTTTATTATTAGCTCAACTTGAGCCCAAATTATCTCAAAAAATGTGTAATTAAACAAATTCCTCAAATTATGAAAAGCAAAGCAATTTATTCCATATGACATATGGAACAAATTGCTTTGATATCACGTTTTTTTTTTTTTTTAATTGAAAAATCCAAAAATTATTAAAACATGATAACATTTCAATATTTAAATTTTTCGTATGAAAGTTTAAAAGAATTGTTTTAGTATGAATATGTAGCTGTAACTTAATTTCTTATACCTCAAGTGCTGTAATGGTATAGGGAACTCCAGATAAGCGCTATACCACCTGGTGGACATTTTGAGAACTATCTACTACGGGATTATTTGTGTTGGTTACGGTAAATACATAAATGAATTTTATCTTAATATACATATTTTACTGTCTTATTAATGCAAATTGTTTGTTTTTTAGTAAGAGAGATAACATAGTACTAGGGATAATTAGCTAGCATAAGTGAGACATTGAATAAAGAGTACATATAATTATATGTTTACTTTCAAATTTCTAGGTACAGGAAGCTATTCGTTTTTCATAGATATATTTTATAAATTCCCTTGATGTGTTTGTCAAGGAGAAGAAGTTTATAGTGCTGGCCGTATTTTTAAGTGTTTCAACTGAAAAACAATAGGATAGTTTAAAAATTGTTCCATCTGTTCTTGAGACAAATGCGTTACAATCACCACCAAGCAAAACTGAAAGAGTATTTTGAAATGAAAATTAAAAGCACAATTAAAAAAAAAATTAAAAGTGGTTAATAGTGGTCGTTGCGTTGGTTTCCCAAAAACTTAGTATCGTTAGTTGCTTTTTGTACGATGATCTGTACATTTTGTTTGGAAAACCTAAGACCAAAACAGAAGCACCAAAATAGTTAAATTAGGAACATATCATAATAACATAAGAATATTAATTGAAATAGCTTGATTACGATTTTGTAATACATTTTACTTCTGGTTCAATGAATTAATGTGGTTGATATACATAAGTTTTCAGCGCCACTATTACCCGCTTTATACGTACAAAGCATTTTTTAACCTGGCTTTTGTATTTTCAATTAAAAAATCTCCTTCAATTTTGTGTGATGAATCAATTTTTTCAAACTGTGATTTTGTTTTTCGGTGAAACAACAAAAAAATAATGGAATCAATATTACGAACCTCCTCTCCTTGATAAATACATCGCGATCTCTTATTTCCATAAATATAATTTACAAAATATATCAATGGAAAACGAATAGCTTCTTTAACCTAGAAATTTGAAAGTAACAATATAACGATATTTACTGTTTATTCAATATTTCACTTATACTAACTAATTACTCGTAATACTATGTCGTTTCTGTTACTAAAAAATAAATTGTTTGTGTAAATAAGGCAGAGGAAATTGTATATTCAGATAAAAGTTCAGTACATACTTCCCGTAATCTTAACCAATAGTCCCGTACTCAATAGTTCACAGAATGTACGCTGATGGCGCAGCGATCTTAAATTGTTTGCCTATCCTTATGTTATGTAAGAATATAATGTTCTTTAAATGATATCACATTGAAATTTATTTTATAAAAATCTGATGTGGTCAACACAATGCCTCCCGCTATTTAATTTTTATTAATTTAAATACATATATCTACATATTTACTACACTTGCCGTTAAGTAAATATGGACTGATGCTCAACTTTTAATCTTTTCCCCACCCTGTCTCTTACCCTGCGGTGTTGTTCTTTATATCTTTGCATTTTCAACTAGAGCTGGGCGCGGGCCGTGATTTTGTCGGGTCACGATGGGTCACGTCGTGACCCGCGGGACGGTGAATATATTTTAAATTTTGCGCCGTGATTGGGCGTGAGCGATTAAAAATATATCGTGAGTGATCGGGTGTGATTGAAACTTAATCGAGCGTCAGTGATACGTTTTGTCTTAATTTTTATTTTAAAATATCTATTTTTAATATCCGTATTTTATTTTATATTCTTATTATTATAAGTAGATACAGGCTGTCTCTAAAAAGGGGGACATGGCTTAACCACAGATTCCTGAAGCTAAAATAAGACGATTTAACTAAACTTGCTTCTTCCGGAGAGTGTACCATTTAGCCAGTATTTTGCTTGAAAGTTCATCGAAAAAAAAAAAGAAATAATTTTGCTTATAATAACAGAACGCAGATGATACTTGTTATTATTAGTGAACCACTGTTGTATGAAACTTAGGTGTCCCAACAATTATTAGACCGTAACTTTTTAATGGCCACGCCGATAATGTGATTTTTTTTTTTCAATAAGATACATTCAATAGTAAACTTTTCGTTCTCTGTGTAAAGCCTCATTTCCACCGATTGTCATAACGATTAAGGCTTAGCGATTTGTGCATAAGGCTTAAAGCTTTATGACAATTTACTAGGGTACCGTTTCCAGCTACTTTGTTTAGTGATTAATTCGACAGAACAATGTAGTGATAGTGATCTGTGGAACAATCGATATTATCGGTTGAACTGTCACCGTGACTTCAACTTTTTAAATATAATTAATTCTATTTAATTTAATTTTCATATTTATTTAAAGCAATGAGGACGAAATATCAAAGAGAAAAAAGAGAGGAAAATCTTGCATGTAAAAGTGGAGCTGGCGCATCCAATAAAAAAAAATGGATTTACAAAGATATGCTGATATTTTTAGATGATGTGATAGCACCTAGAAGAATATTAATAAGGTAACAGTGAATTTTAAATTAAATATATACAGGGTGTCTCAGGACGAGCTTACGCTATCTATATTTTCGATACTATTTAATATAATTTAATGAAATTTAGTATCTAGGGGTTATCCAACATGCCCGTTTCAACTAAAATATTTTCAAAGCAGTAGCACTTCCGGTTTGACCGGAAATTGACCTCAACTTTCTTATTTTAAATGGAATATGGTACTTTTTATTTTACCATTGAATGCAGCAGAAAATTTTACATATAAAGCATTAAAAACATTTTACTCATGATTAACTACTTCCGGCGTTATTCAACTTTTTTTGATTTTTTTTCTGAAATCCGGCACATTTTCAAAACCCTGTATCTCGGGAACGAGATCGAATTTTTATAATCTGAAAAAAGCCTTTTATAAAGGAGACTTTAAGCTACATTATCCATCCAAGAATCCTCGATTATTTATAAAATTACAGATTGACAAACTTCAAAAAAGACAATTTTTTTAAATGGAACCCCCCCTTTTTTATTACATGAATGTGTTTTACGGCAAAAAATAAGGGTACTTTATGTGACATGTCCTATGTTGAAAGTTGATAGAATTTCAGTATTTCATTAGAAAAACATGTAATCTGGGTATAATTATAAAAGTATTTATTCTATGGCTATTGTGGGGTGGAGCGCCATCATGCTGGTACCATATTAAATTCCTGTGATCCAACGGTAAATTATCTAAGAAATCAAGTAGATGAGTTTGTAAAAACATTGTTTTTCCATGGCTTACTTATCCGTATTAATAAAATAATTATACCCAGATTACATGTTTTTCTAATTTACTGAAATTCTATCAACTTTCAACATAGGACATGTTACATAAAGTACCCTTATTTTTTGCCGTAGAACATATTTATGTAATAAAAAAGGGGGGGTTCCATTTAAAAAAATTGTCTTTTTCGAAGTTTGTCAACTGTAATTTTGGTGTAACGTACGCGTCACATCTTTATAAATAATCAAAGATTCTTCTATGGATAATGTAGCTTAAAGTCTCCTTTATAAAAGGCTTTTTTCTGATTATAAAAATTCGATTTCGTTTCCGAGATACAGAGTTTTGAAAATGTGCCGGATTTCAGACAAAAAATCAAAAAAAGTTGAATAACGCCGGAAGTAGTTGATCATGGGTAAAATGTTTTTATTGCTTCATATGTAAAATTTTCCGCTGCATTCAATGGTAAAATAAAATATAGCATATTCCATTTAAAATAAGAAAGTTGAGGTTGATTTCCGGTCAAACCGGAAGTGCTACTGCCTTGAAAATATTTTAGTTAAAACGGGCATATTGGATAACCCCTAGATACCAAATTTCGTTAAATTACATTAAATAGTATTTAAAATATAAATAGCGTAAGCTCGTCCTGAGACACCCTGTATATATAGAACTTTCTAATCTATCAAGATGACTGAGGTAATAGAAGACATCACCATTAATTCGGCGCGACCTGCTACTGAAAATGGGTTTATTGTTTGGAAAATGATTCCCAGGCATCGCATATATTACATGATGATGGAGAACTAATAATAGATAATTCTATTGTATTACCAGAATGCGAAATCCAAGAGACTGTTTTACTAAAAGAATCTTCAGTCCCGTTACCGGAAACAATATTGTCATCCACAGCCACAACAATTCCAAGTTGCTCAAAAAGCGCTGGTTGTTTCGAAAGAGGAGAAAAACGGAAGATAGAAACGATAACAACAAATATAGAGTGCAAGCAACTTGCAAATATAGCAGCTGCGTTGTCAGCCCCGATCATTATTCCATCTGACCAGAATGTGGACATTTGTTCTAAAAGTTTTTGTTCATATCTCATAGCGAGACTGAATAATCTCCCAGTTCCAGAAAGGAGAAAATTTGAAAGAAAAATTTTAAATTATTTAGATGAACTTGAAAATAATTTAGAAAAAAATAATGTAATAGTTTATATTTTTAATTAATTATAAATTTAATATATTTTGTAATTAGAATTGCTACTACTAAGTTTATTAACAAATACAAATTGTTTTCTTAAATTATGTTATCATGCCATGGTACTGCACCCGCAGGACTATTTAAATAATCCTTTAAATTATTCCGATATTTTTCAGCAATTGCACTTGCATTTCTTGTTCCAAGTCTTCTTTTTAATTGGCGAATGTTTTGCAATGCAGGATCATTAGGCATACTTCTGTGCCATTCTCCGGGAATTATATTTCCTGAAGTATCACATGTATCTACATAACTTGTGACGAAGTCACATTGTTTCGCCATGAAATTCCAGCACACCATCGTCCATAGGGCATCACCGGCTACTATGGGGCTGCAGAGTAGCATGTAATCGTTCTCCAAAAGCCGCTGTAGCACAAGAACAGGATTCTGCAGTCCAAACTGGCCGTACAATGTCCATGTCACATTCAGCACATGGTTAGCACGCGGAATTTTCCATGAAGCTTCACCGTCCACTTCGGGGCCGTATCACAGCGTATAAACGGTTTCCAGAGACAACTGTGACACAAGAACAGAACTTGATAGTTTAAAATTGTTCTTAACATGCTTTTAACCTAACCTGTAGCACATGGTGAGCACGCGGTAACGGCCAACGAAATATCCTCTAGTTTCCAGCCTGCCACTATCTTTCCGGGGTTTTTCGTGGACTTCAAAAGCAACCGTTCACCTAGGTTTCACAACTAGAGCACGCATTCCACACCTGTCAAGACCGCAGCGCCAATGAAAGCGGAACAAACCTACAACTTGGGATATTTGTTAATTTTTATTTTATTAAAATATTATTGTATATATTTTACCTGTTAGTTTCAAGCAAGAAAAACTGGAATTTCATATTTTCACTTGCGTATAGAATTTTCTAGAAATATTTCAATAGCCAAGCCTCACGACCAATAGTAAGCCGAGTCTGTTCTCCCACTCAGCCAATCAAATACGAATAAAACCCTTCCACATAAACCGCGCGTGTTTAAAAGAGAATTACCAAAATCCGGCTATAAAAGACGCAGCAGCAGCCCTAGAATTCATTCTGTCCTCTGGCTAGCTGTTCTAGTCAGATCCAGGAGTTCTATAGCCGGTCTATAGAATTAAGTTCCCGTACCAGCCCCAGAAGGCAGAGTCCAGATCTTCTACAGCTGTTGTGTAGAATTCTGTCACCGACAAGTCTACGTTTTACAGAGTGAAATATTACTTCACGTTTGTCTTCAAAGTAAGAATATTTCACGTACTAAGTTTCTCAGAGTTAATATTTCACGTACCAAGTTTTACGGAGTAAAGATTTCACGTACAAGTTCTCAGAGTAATGCCTCGATTCTGTATAAACAATGTATAATAATGTAAGTCTGTAAGATCTGTATCTTAAAGAATTCTGTATGTCATAACTTACAGATTGCAATAATATGCGATTCTCTATACACTTCTGTAATGTAGGTGCCTGTAATTTAAAGTTACAGTGATGCTAACTTCACAACTATTTATTGCGTACATATGGGTTGCGCGTGCTGCAGTTAGACTTTTGACATCAGAAAAAATAAATAAAATAAAATGGAAAATACGAGCTTGGAAAAGTAAGTAGAATGATTTCTAAATCAATAAAAAATAATGAAACACGTTTAAAAGTGTATATTACAATCATTTCCATAATTTACAAAATATAACCTCTAAAAGTGTTTACTTTTCAGGACGAAAAAAGGAAAAGAACAATTAACACCGGCCGAGAACAGTACGAATTATATTTAACTTATCTAGAAAGTAATTATGTATTTCGAAGCGGTACTATAAATCCCACTTTGGGAGACAATTATTTAGAAAATATGTGGGAAGAAATGACAAATCAACTAAATGCCATTGGAAATGGCCCACAATTAACCAAAGAAGAGTGGAAGAAGGTTAATATTTTGAGCTGTTTTCTTTTTCGTTTATTAATAACAATTTCCTTTAGAGGTTCACAGATTGGAAGCATTCAACCAGAGCTAAATTCAGAAAAATTAGAGAAAGTCGAAACGGAACGGGTGGGGGTGAACAAATAAAAACAAAATTAAGCGACCTAGAGGAAAGAGGTATAGCGGCTTGGGGTAAAGTAGCTGTGACGGGGACATCATCTGTTCCGGAAAGTGGAGGTCTACAAAATTTAATTGTAATAAATGCTGAAACACTGCCAACACATAATTCTCAAACTGAAATTTGTTTCATTGACGGATCGTCTCAGACAGCCCGCAATATTTATGCAGAAAACATTAGTGAAAGTGACGAAAATACTAACAATGACAATGTTCTCTTTGTGCATCAATCTACACCAGTATTACCGAAAAAAAAAAATATTGTTAGTGAGAATATTCGAAAAAGACAACCGTCGAAGCCGATACGCAAAATCTCTAGTGGTTTATCTGAACAATTTGAAAAATTTACAAACGAAAATAAAGAATTAAATGTTAATTTACGCAAGTATTGAGCAAAAAAAATTTGAATTATAGCAACAGAAATTAAAATTCGAAATAGCCAAGTATAAAGCCGAAAATAAAGATTTTTTTTATGAATATTAACCAAACAAAATAATTCTTTGTTTAAAATAAGTGTTTTATTTTTATTTCATTTCAAAAAGTGTGCTCCATATAAAAACTGTATTTACTAAGCACAATATTTGCGTATGTTTATGTTTCTGTGTCAAATAGGTATTTATTACAAGTTTTCTGTTCCTAGACAAGTGAAATGTGGCAATGTGGGTTTATAAAATATCATTGTACCGTTCTTTAACATTTATATATTTTTTTATAATTACAAAATATTATATAAGAAATTGATTTTTTTTTTAAATAAATGTTACCTTAATAAATCTTAATTTTTTCATTTATAAAGTACTTAAAAATTATTTCGAATATATTCGTCACGAGCTTCTCGTCCTAAGTTTAGATAATTTCTTTGCGCAGGAATAACTGCATCTAAGAATTATTATAAGTGATAAAAGAAATATATTACATATATTTTTATTTTACCATTATTTATTTCTGACTCTGGATCATTATCGCATTCGTTCAATATTTCGTCATCTGGTATATTTAGTCTTGCTTTTGTCATTATATTATGAAGAACGCAGCATGCGTAAATAATATAAGCTGCAGATGATGGATGGTAATGTAAAACTCTGTGTCTGGACAGGCAACGAAATCTTGCTTTCAAGATGCCATTCGTACGTTCAATTACGTTTCTGACTCTTTTATGCACATTATTAAACCTTTCTTCAGGAGAATCTTCAGCATAATTATTGCAAGGCGTGAAAAGCCAAGGTTCAAGCGCATAACCACTATCACCTGTTTATCTCAATAATTACAATAAATTACTTGAAAAAAAATACAAATATTACTTAAAATATTAAACATACCTATTAAGTGTGTCGATTTCTCTCCATTTTGGTAATTTGTCTTCAAGTAATGTCTAATATCAGACATTTTCCATATAGCAGCATCATGGGCTGAACCCGGGTATCGAGCATTCACTGCCAAAATTAAATTGTCAGAATCACATATCTGAAATAATACCAAAAATAATTTAATTAATTAAATGATTGAAATTACTTACAAGTAAAACATTAATAGAATGTCTCCCTTTTCGATTAATATAGATGAACGGTGGATGTTCTTCAACATTTTCTGCAGGAGCAACAATTTCCACATGTGTTCCGTCTATTGCGCCCACAACTCCCCGTATTCTCCATTTTTGGTAAAATCTGTTGGTTATATATATATATATATATATATATATATATATATATATATATATATATATATCATAAAAATTGTATTAATAATAATTTGTTAGGTTATTAAAAATTACCCTTGCTTAACTGAATTCTTTTCTTCATTTGTTGTTGGAAATGTTACATTATCAGGCATCATACGTACAGTAATTAATTTTGAAATTTCTGATATTGCACGACAGACACTTGTTTGGCCCATACATGTTAAATTATGTCCTGAAATTTTTCTCTGGTAGGATCCGCCTGCAAAAAAATTTAAGGTTACCAATACCTGTGGATAAAATATTACACATGAATCATACATATGTACATAAGTATAATTGAATACTTTTGGTAAATAATAGAAAAACTTTACCCTTAAATGAAATGGAATCCTTGTTCTTCGAATTCGTTGTTCCGCATTAACTTCCAATGTGTCTATTAATTCTCGTTCTATGTGCTTATTTAAACGAAAAGTGCTTATGAATTCCATATCTGGGATTTCAAATGTATTTTGCCTGTCTCTGAGTAAAAGTCTATTTCTTCTCATATAATTTCTGAAAAGGTGCAAAGCAAATGATTTTATGATACCTTTTGATACACGTACGAGGTATTTTCCACTTACCTCCTATAATCTTCTTCAAAAATTAAAGCAAAATATAAATTATTATGATTCATTTTTCACTATTCGCGGAAGTGATTTACACGAAAATGTTTCTCTTTATGAATGTCACTCTCAATTAGTACGACTTACGGTAACATTTATTTCACTATAAAATTACAGGCGTTATTTACAGGTCTGTGGCGCTTACAGTGAGATTTAAAAATTACAGAATCGGAATATGCTTACATTTCTACATTCTGGAAAGTTACAGTTCTTACAGTGCTTAAATTGGTTTACAGAATCAAGGCATAAATATTATTTCAAGTTTGTCAAGAATGTAAATAATATTTCGCGTACTAAGTTCACAAAGTTGATATATCCAGTTTTACTTGATAATAAAATTCTCAGTAGTTTGAATAACATTAGTCACAGTTTCGCATTCATTTATTAAATTGTACATAGTGTGTAAATAAACATAGTTTAGTGTACTGCATTTTTCACCGCACAAAAACAACCTAAGAATCCTGGCCTACACGACTAGCTATCCGCAAACTTTCCCCATCCTTCTCTCAGTTACACGGAGATACAAGATGGCGCCCGAGCATGAAACAACCCAGACAGCAGCGATGGAGGGTGAGGATGACGTCACAATTTGGCGACCGAATAATGACGTCACAATTTGGCGATCGAACAATGACGTTACAAAATGGCGCCAAAGCAGTGTCGTCACAAACTTTTTTGGGCAATATTTATGCTGTCCATCAGTTATTTCACTTTTTAATTAAATCCACTGTTTACGGGTTTGCATTCATAACACGATGAAAAATTTGAAAACGATACTAAAATGCCGAACGTATTTTCTATACGTTCTATATTTTCTATGATGAGCACGCGATAAGCGATAGTTAAAAATCAGTTTATCGCGACTTAATTGTGTACCACCGTACGGACGGAACAAATTTTTCTAAGCGAAAATGCTTCATCTCCTACGAAGAAATAAGGTGCACAAATATCCGTACCAATAATATTAATTTCTAGAGGTAAATTAAGTTTGTTGTTCAATAATTTGTTTCCAAATTTTGATTCACGTAGCAATCCACCATCGCTTTGTGATCCATATGCGCCGATGTATACATAAATGAATTTGTAATTCGCATCGCAAATACCAAATAAAATGATACTAAACTGTTTTTTATAATTATAATATTGTGAACCCGTATTTCTCGGTGCTTGTATCACACAGTGTTTCCCGTCAATTGCACCTATACAGTGGGACAGATTCCATTCTGTTTCGAATTCCAAAGCAATTTTTTCCCATTCCTCCTTTCATGCCGGAAACTTTAGGTATATTGGTGATATTTCCCAAATTACTTGGCAGGTTTCTCTTATAATATTACAAGCAGTAACCTTTCCAATTCGAAATGAATATGCAATTGAAGTCAATAAATCACCGGTTGAAAGATGACTAAAACAAATTTCAAATTCCAGAGTAATAATTATTTATTAATTATTTACTTAACTTACCGTAAAGTTATCGCTAATCTAGCACCTGGTGGAATAGATACCCGAAATGTATTGTTTCTAACTATTTTGTGTTGAATTAACGACAAAAGTTTATCAAATTGATGAATGTTAAGGCCTCATCTCCCGTAAAAGATTTTCCCAGTCTCCCTGTTCAAACCTTTTTTGGTTTATAGGATGAACCCACCAACGATGCTGACGGTTTTTCTTTTTGCTTATTACACAAGCAGACTTCAAAACAAATATTCCCCTTACCATTGCAGCAATTCTTCTCTTTCTTAATACTTTATAAACATAATTGTCTGTATCCATACCGAAGAAAGATAAAGACTTAAAAAATTATGACCTAGAAAGAGACTGACAGTTGACACTTGTGTAGAGTTAAGAAAATAAATTAATAACTCAACGCGAGTAAGGTTTAATATTTTTACTTTTATTTAATTATTTTTAATAGAAAGAATTGACAACTGACATATATTTTTTTACGAATCAAATCACTGAATGTCCTTTTTTAATTTTTGTTTTTCTTTAGACTTCTCTGATTTAGTCAGAGCAGCCTTAGAAATCTGAAATTATCCTTCAACACCTTCTAATTTCATATTTGTTTCAGAACAATTTTAGAATAAATACAGAGTGAAATTAATTAAAATACAATAAATTATTTAAGTAAAGTATTACAGTAAACTGCAAACTTGTTTCTTCCTAAGGGTTTTGTTAAAATATCTGCCACTTGACATCAGTAGGACAATAAATTACGTCAATATTGCAAATATTTTTCATGTATATAAAGATATCGTACATCGATATGTTTGCTCCTTCTATTCATTATTCCTGTTTTTATTAAATTTATTGAACTCTGATTGTGTACGTTCGGATATACTTTAATCTTCACTTCATTAATTTCTTCTATAAGGTGTTTTAAATACATAGCATCTTTACAACAATCAGCAGCAGCGATATACTCTACTTCCGTTGATGAAACTGCTACAATCGGCTGACCTCTAGAGCTCCAACTTACTGGTCCACTAGCAAGCATGACAACATACCCTGTAGTACTTTTTCTTGTGTCGATATCCCCGGCACAGTCAGAGTCACAGAAAACTACCAGTTGTTCAATGTCACCAAACGCATTGAATTTTATTCCTTTCTTCATACTTCCTACTAAGTATTTGAAGATACGTTTTATCGCAACAACATTTTCTTTGCTGGGGTTCTCAATATTTCTGCTAGCTATATTGACAGCATTGGCTATGTCAGGCCGAGTTCTAGTCGAAAGATAAAGAAGGCTTCTCACTGCTGCTCTATATGGAAATTTTATTATTTTCGTCGATACATCTTCGTTTTTATTAATAAATAAAAGGTGTATTAACAGGTTTTGCATCTTTCATTTGATATTTTTGAAGAATATTCTGTAGATAATTTTCTTGAGTAAGTTTTATTTCATTTGAATCTCTTCGTATTTCCATTCCAAGAAATGTAGTTGGGTTTTCTTCTTTTTTCAATAAAATTCTTGTTCTACTTTCGCTATAACTTCATACAGTTTTTCTTTATCAGGGCCAACTACTAGTCCATCGTCTACGTATGTAGCTATCATGACATCATCTGTTTTAAAAATGCATTTTTCACTCTTGATTGCATTAAATCCTTTTCCTTCATTGCATCTGCAAACTTTCTGTTCCAAGCTAGAGGAGCTTGTTTTAACCCATAAAGTGCTTTTTTAAGTTTACAAACTTTACCATCTCCAATATATCCTTTGGGTACTTTCATGTAAATATCATGAATTTCGCCATATAGAAACGCAGTTTTTATGTCAAATTTCATTATATCATAATTTCTAGCAGCTGCAATAGCAAACATTATTCTGAGTGAACTAATATTTACTACCGGACTTAATATTTCTTCACAGTCCATTTCACAATTTTGTTCGCATCCAAGTACAACCAGTCTTGCTTTATATTTTCCATCTTCTTTTACCCGAAATATCCATTTGTTTGAAAGAATTTTGTGACCGTTTGCTTCATCTTCATCGACAAGTTCCCATGTTTGATTGGTTTTCAATGAATCCTTTTCCTTATTTATTGCTTTCAGCCATTTCTCTTTCTCTCTTCCTGGCACTGCTTCTTCGTAAGTCAGCATTACATAATCTTCGAACTTCTTAGATCGCATTATTTTTCTTTCTGAAGTTGAAGTTTTTATTGGTTCCTGCGTTACATTTTCTTCATTTACTTTTTCATTTGTTTTGTTTCCAGATCCCTGCATTTTATTTTCTTTTTCATTTTTTTCGCTTACAATTTTCTTTTCCATTTTCTTCGACTACATTTTCTTTTTCTTCGATAAAATTTTGTTCTTTGTGATCTTCATTTTCATTTTCTTCTTCTCTTTCGGATTCATCTTTTTCTATTCCTTCTCCTTGTCTGCTTTTCTTTTTATTGTCATCATTTTCACATTTATTCGTAAAAATTATATCTTTTGCCAGTAATTTTTTTATTTTTTCGATTCCATAGTCGGTAGCCATTCAACGTGTAACCCAAAAATATACGTTCTTGACTTCGAGGTTGGAGTTTCTTGAGATATCCCATTACTTTTACGAGTACAATCGACCCAAAACGTTGAATGTTAGATATATTAGGTCTCCATACCATTTTTCTGCTGGGGTTAGTTCATTTACCGTATTACTAGGGCTGCGATTTATGAGATACGCAGCTGTCAACACTGCTTCACCCTAAAATTCGTTATCGAGCCCTGAGTCATATAACAAAGCACGTGCTTTTTCCATAATTGTTCTTCCCAGTCTTTCATATTTTCCATTTAACTCAGGTGTATGGCTAATAGTATAATCAAAAATTATTCCTTTATTTTTACCCCATTGATTCATTTCATTGTTGGAATATTCTCCTCCATTATCGTATCTCAATTTTGATGGTTTTAAATTTTTATTCGCTTCGACTTCAGTTACATATTCTTTTAAGAATTGGAATACCTCACTTTTTCTTTCTAGTAGATAAACTTTTGTGAAATGGGTATAGTCATCCATAAAAGATAAAATATATTTTTTATTATCCCATGTTCTTGATTCTATTGTTACTATATCTGAGTGTATGATTTGCAGAGTTTTTTCGGCTCTGCCTGACAGTTTTGAAGGGAAATCGTGTGTGTTTGGCTTTTAAACAAATGTCACATACGGCAGGTAATTTATCTACATCCTTGTCATTTATCTGGATTCCATCTACTAGTGGAATTAGTTTCTTCAATGTAGATGCACTTGGATGTCCTAATTTCTTATGTATGTCTATTGCAGTGACATTTTTAGCAACAAGAGCTGAATTTTTACAAGTATTGACGTGTACTGTGTAGAGACCAGTTTTCTTTTTTTTTCCCTGTTATTACTGTTTGTTTATTTTTCATAATTTTTACTTTTTCTTTTGTAAATACAACTACTCCATTATTTTCCGTGATTGCATTAAATTCACAGATAAATCTGGTGCGTGTAAAGTCTTTTGAAGTACAAAATTTTCTGCTTCTATCTTTCCTGTCCCATGCGATCTTCTTGAATCAGATTTTGGAGCAGTCATTGCACTCGTACTTTCACTGTTGAATTCGATGAAGAGATGTTTATTCTTACTCATATGAGTGGTACAACCTGAATCTACCACAAATTTTTCAGATATATTTTCTTTGCAGGACAAAAATGCTGTTTTTGCTTGATTATATTTTTGTCGTTTTTCTCTCAGAAGACAAAATTTTGCTATATGATTACCTTCACATATAAAACACTTTATTACACGTTCTGTATTATTTCTATTTTGTTGACATTTTTTTCTTGAGTACATTTTAAATGCTACAGCAGACTTGTCATCTTCTTTAGTTTTATTCCGTGCTTCTTCTGCCAGTAGTCTAAATGTTAAATTTGCAATTATTTTTTCCGGTATAGAAGTGGCGTCCCATGTCCCACAAAGTAGTTATAGCTTTCAGGCAATGCAGCTATAATCCGGGAAATAACCATGTTATCTCCAATGTTATGTTTTAAAGTTTTTAACTGAAAAACCATATTTTCTATCTGAGAAATGAAGGCTGTCATATTTTGTCCTTTCGTGAACTTAAAATTGAAAAAATCTTGCAATAAGTTTGATTTTTTTTAACTCTGCTTTTCTATCGAATATACTACATATTTTACTGAATATTTCTTTAGAAGTCTCACAAGTTAACATATAACTAATTAACTTTCTGTCTAATTTTTTGTGCCTGTGCATCCTTTCTTAGCCATGTTTCTCTTTTTAATTCTATTTCTTTTTTCAACTTCCTTCAACTACGCTCTGCTACCATGTACAGTTAAAAAAATAAATTAATAACTCAGCGCGAGTAAGGTTTAATATTTTTACTTTTATTTAATTATTTTTGATACACAGAATTGACAACTGACATATATTTTTTTACGAATCAAATCACTGACCTTTTTTAATTTTTTTTTTCTTTAGACTTCTCTGATTCAGTCAGAGTAGCCTTAGAAATCTGAAATTATCTTTCAACAACTTGACAGTTCAGATTAGAAAAGTAGACAAATGAAATTTACATATATCTATTTCACAATTGCGCTTAGGCATTAAGCCTAAAGCATGGAGTTTGAAAAATTTTGTTCTTATGCATTGCTCTTAGTTCTTAAGCATTAAGCCTTATACATAGCTGGAAACGGTAATAACAGTTGCCTTATGATAAACATTTTTACGCATTGCGCTTAGTCATTAATTATAGCTCTTACGCATTAAGGCAATCGGTGGAAATGAGGCTTAATTCGTAATGTCTGTTACGTTTCATACACAAAAAAATCTGAGTGTCTGCACCGCTAAATTTTTAAAATAAATTTATCTAGCAGCCTGTCCAAAAGCCAAACACCTAATTTTTAATGACAGTAACAAGTTGTCAATTTTCTCAACTTATTTAGGAGTAAGCTATGTAATCGTATTATTTATAATAATGTTAGTAATGTTACTAAGTTTAGAATATTGCGAAGGAAATTTTTTACAACCCATAAAAAATTATTACTTTCACTAAAAAGTAGTTGTTTGACATTTGGATAGATTGCTGGATATGCAGTGGGATTCTGAAACCAGCGTTAAATAACGTTCGGCGGTAAGTAACGATAGTAACGTTCACGTTTCGGAGTTAAGCTAGTATTCTGAAACTCTGGCGTGAACGTGGAACGTTAATAACGCCAGCGTTAATACACGTCGCATGCATTCATGTGGTCTTTCCCTTTTTGAATTTTCAACCAGTAAAAACTAATTAAACGTAACAAAAACTGCACATACCTGTCAATCTAAAAAGTATATGTCAAACGTCAAATAAACGTTTGTGCATTTTGTGTTAACATATTTCTGGTATATTAATAAAATACAATTCTGTGATAAAAATGGTGAACACGGTTTATTTATAGTTTAGTATTTTACAAAAAATAGAAAAAATAAACAAGAATTTAGAATATACAAGATTGGAGATTTGCGGAATTGTTTACACTTTCACAGAATAATGTTTTTAATATTACAAATATTATTAGCCAATGTGCAGTCAGTACATTTATGAAAGAAGTTACTTTTGCATTTGAAATGGGACACTACCTAATGAATTTACGGATAAGATTTCCAATAAATACTTAAGATAAAACAGTTTAAAATATTTGTTCTAGTTAGAAACATTTAGGTACTATTTTAGCATAGGTACCAGGAAACAATTACTATTCTAATAAATGAATAATTTTATGGATTTATTCCAATGGTGTATTGTTGTAATCACACAATTTTGTTCATTATAATACGAATTTCTTCTTATAATTCATACTAAAAAATCACTTTCCTTGAAAGTATTTATTGTTGTATTAAAACATAAACAATCATAAGATTTTTCAATTTTTGCAAGTAACATAAAATCGTTTTTCTTCACTTGACTTATTCTCATAGGTACATCCTCGGGTTTAGCAGTTATTTTCTGTGGTGCATTATTATACCGAGAATTCTAAACTTGATACTGTTGTTTGTAATTTGAAAATTTTATATTGCAAGGTTATGTTAACATTGTTTAATATATAAATATTAATCATTACATATAACATGAATAACAGTACTCACTGTTAATAAAATACATTTTGCAAGTGTCTAAAGCAGTACACAAAATTTTTATGGCTATTCATACCATAAAACACACATGTAATTTATATAACTGGTCTATTAACAATGATTTGCATTTGAATATTAATAAATGTAAATCGGGTAAAAACCATGAAAGACTTACGAATATTTTTTTCAGATAATTTGAGTTGTAAATTCCATTTAGATTATATAATATCCAATTGTAATAAACTTTTAGGCTTCATCTTTAGAAATTCAACATATTTTAAGAATAACTGTACACTTTTCAAACTATTTGATGCTTTTATTAGAGCTAAAGTTGAGTATTGTATAATAATTTGGTTTTCTAATTTAAATTATTGAACAAACAGCATAAATAGAGTTCACTACAAATTTCTTAGATACTGCTATTATAAAAATACAGGTAAATTTACTAATGTCAATTACTTTAAATTGTTAGAACTATATAATACGCATTGGCTGGTAGTTCGAGCTCAGTTTTAAGAAATGTCAAATTCAAATTTCAATATTTAATTTCATCCTTATGTTTAAAGACTGATTTTTTAAAAAATATTTGTTTGAATATAAACTATGTTCTGCTTAAAAATCATATTTTGATAAATTTGATATTATTTATTTTTGTTATTAAATAAAGAAATTTGACATTTCTTAAAACAGTGTTTTAGTTAAAACCGAGCTCGCACTACCAGCCATTGTGTCTAGGAAAAATAACGCCCAACATGTGTTTTTGTATAAGTTGATAAATAATGAAATAGATGACCAATATTTACTTAAATAAGCCCAAACACTAATACACTTTTCGAATCTCGAACTTTCAACAATTTTGTTTCTGCCAATACAGTTTGTGATATTTTTGGAATGACTTTTTGTTCTTACAAAAATATCATTTCACATATGTAACAATCAAATATTTAAGTTTATATATCTATGTATGTTTTTATATTTTTATTCTGTAATTGAAATCTTTTGATTTTGTTAATACTAAGTTTTAGTTAAAATTTTTGGTTTGGAGCCCCAGTTGATAGTTATTGGCGTTCTTTGTTTTTCAAAAAATCGTCATTACTCTCTTATTTTCAGGAATATTTAACAAATACAAAAACTTTCAGCATTTGCTTTCGGTTCTCTAAAACATTTCTATTTACATTTATTTTCTATTTTATTAAATAACAAAATGGCGACCGACAAAAATTTCAAAACAGATATTTTGCAAACCATTCGATCGATTTTTTGTCTGAAACATTTTTTCGATCTGTCCAAAAAAAGTTCTTATTGAAATTGAATTACAAGATAGATTTTAACAAACTGCAACAATTATTTAAAGCGAAGTAGGCTTGCTGCCATTAAACAATGAAACAAAAGCCGAATAATAAAGACGTACTTCTAATTTGAGGCGGCACGTGTTTTCTAGTTTATTCGTTCAAATTTAAATATTTTTTGATCTTGTTCTTTAGAAATATATTTATTTTCAAAAAAAAAAACTATTTACTGCTTAGTTATTTGCATAATTTATGTATGAAAATGCATAATTATCAGAACGCTGAACTTGTTGACATGCTTTTGGTTTTTGGAGAGGCAAGGAGTAATGCACAAGAAGCCCGTAGAATTCATCGGAGAAGATATCCAAATCGTCAGCAACCAATTTGCCTCATTTTTAGAAGAATATGTAGACGTTTGTCAGAGACTGGAAGTTTTCACCCAACAATTGGTGGGAATTCCAATAGATTACGTTGAACCCCTGCATTTGAAAAAGCTGTTCTTAATCTTATTGAATATGAGCCATCGACGAGCACAAGAATAATAGCAAATAGATTAGATGTAAATCACGTGAATGTTTGGCAAGTTCTGAAGGAATAAGGTCTCCATCCATTTTCTAGACAAAAAGTGCAAGCTTTGGGACCTGAAGACTTCCAGCCAAGATTGTTGTTTGGTCGTTGGTTTCTTGAACGTTGCAATCTTCAGAGGCGTTTTGAACAGCTTATTTTATTTACAGACGAAGCTTGTTTCACAAGGGACGGTGTATTTAAATCTCGCAATAATCACCTGTGGTTGATGAAAATCCCCTCGCAACATTTTTCGTGAGCATCAATGTCGTTTTTCAGTAAATGCATGGGCTGGAATCGTAGGAGAGTACGTTATTGGAACCTACATTCTCCCAAATCGACTGAATGGTGAAAATTATTTTACTTTCTTAAATAACGTTCTGCCAGAGCTTCTCGATTTATTTATTTCGTGTCCAAGCCATACAACATAATAGACATAGTGTACATAAGATTAGTGACAAGACTGATAGATGCATATATCCTACGTGCCGTCTATTGCTCTTGGAATTGTCACCATTCTTTCCAATGCTATTCATCCAGTTTTTCTATGTGTGCGAAATCAGACGGTGGTACAGCTTGGTGGTAGCAGAATTCAAGGGGTCGCGACAATACGCTTCTGCTGTGACCCGGGGGAATATATATTATAAATTTATCATTTCATCATAATAATTAGTCTTCTTTTATTACAGAGCTTCTCAAACACTTACCGCTAAACATCAAACGAAGACTTTGGTTTTAACATGATGGAGCACCGGCTCAAACAACCCGAGAAATCATAGCACTACTAAATAGAGAATATCCGAATAAGTGGGTTGGGAGAGGAGGTCCTGTTGCGTGGCTAGCCCGGAGCCCCGACCTAACTCCCCTAGATTTCTTTTTTTGTGGTCAGATAAGGACCTCTGTATATGAGACACCAGTAAACATCGAATTAGAACTGGTGGCTAGAATAGTAGCTGCAGCAGAAAATATAAAAGACAAGCAGGCAGCTCTTGCAAGTGTCTCTTCTAATATTAAAACACGCTGCCGGGGGGCTTGCGTTGCGTTTATTTGTTTCTTGTTTTTCTTGTTTAATGGCAGCAAGCCTGCTTCGTTTTAAATGATTGTTACGGTTTGTTAAAATTGTAATTCAATTTGAAAAAAACTTTTTTGAACAGATATATATATATATATATATATATATATATATATATATATATATATATATATATATATATATACAGTATGTCCCATTTAGAGGTGCCACCATTGGGATCTCTAGAACTATAAGAGATACGATGCCGGTTAAATGAAACTTTTTGTGCGCCTTTGGGAGGCCATCTCAGATATGTTTTTCCAAAAATTCTCATAGGGCACTAGATAAAGACGAAACACTGAATATTGTTGATTTTTTCTTTTTCAAATAAGTTCTAAACTATTAGTAATTGAGAAAAATATTTCAAATATAAAAGATAGATATTTTTATTAACTAACCAGTGGCGTACGAAATAAATTTTTATATCCGTAAATTTTCGAGATATAACACAAACTTATATTTTTTTAAATAGAACCCATATCTGATTTCAGTCTCAAAAAAATCATTATTTTTTTCTCTTTTCAATGATGTAAGGGTTATTATGTTTTATATTTGTTTTGCTCCTAAAATTTAATTTTTCTCTTTATTTTCCTGAACTTTCTTATTATTTCCCAAAAAAACATTATTATTTTTATTAATTATATTGTATTTGAAATAATTTGTTTTATGCCTTTATCACTTAATATTTTTATTCTAGACTCATAACTACAAATTACACTATAATGTGCCAAGGGCGACCAGATACAAAATATTATGAAAATTTGTTTGATAAGAGTTTTGAGCAAAATTTTCGAACGAAACAAATTATTTAAATAGAAGGAGTATATCTAAATAGAAATCTACCAATATTTTCAAAATAATTTTAAATTTAATAAAAAATAAGGAAAAAATAATAATTTTGATGGCAAAACAAATATAAAACATAATAACCCTTACATCGTTGAAAAGAGAAAAAAATAATTATTTTTTTGAGACTAAAATCAGATATGGGTTCCATTTAAAAAAATATAAGTTTGTGTTATACCTATCTCGAAAATTTACGGATATAAAAATTTCTTTCGTACGCCACTGGTTAGTTAATAAAAATATATATTTTTTGTATTTGAAACGTTTTTCTCAATTATTAATAGTTTATGTTATTTGAAAAAGAAAAAATCAACAATATTCAGTTTTTCGTCATTATCTAGTGCCCTATGAGAATTTTTGGAAAAACAAAAGCAAATCTGAGATGGCCTCCCAAAGGCACACAAAAAGTTCCATTTAACCGACACCGTATCTCTTATAGTTCTCGAGATCCCAATGGTGGCACCTCTAAATGGGACACACTGTATATATTTCGCAAATTTGAACAAAAAGATAAATTAATGGGAAAATGAATGAGTTTTAAAATTAATTTATGGGCCTAAAATATTGCATAATTTCTACGTATTTGGGATTTTCATTTTTTATCTTTGTATCGACATCACAACCATTGCCGTAAGTTAAATCAGGGGGGCAACAGTTTTCGAAAAACGGATTTCCGATATTAATCTCCTATGTACACCTTGACAAAAATCAGCCTATATATATATATATTGTTACAATTCAAAAAGAAAGCACAAAAAAATTATAATAAACCACAACTTAGTAAACACAACTTTTATTAATCAAAATAATTCGGCACGAATAACCAGAGCGGCAGTGAATCTGAGCGATCCGAGTCCTAATGTCTGAATGACGAGACATCGGTCGACCAGCAGTGGCTCTTTCCCTTTACATAAGAACACGTAACAGTAGGTGATAAACAAATTAATAAACAGCATAGTTGAATAACATGACAATAAATTCCTAACAATAACAATAAACTCCTAACACGGTCAGTCTGACGGATGCTTCGCACCCGAGGCTCATAACGGTGATATGCAGGGCATGCGAGACGTACTTCGGCACGGGCATGGAATACTGCGGAGCTTGCGTCACATCTCGTTGACCAACTCATCAGGAACTTCTTAAATGGAACTTAGTCGCCTTGGGTACTTGCTAGCAAAGTAAACAAAGTCAGTCAACTATTCAAGTAAACAAAATCATTTTATTATTTCGATTCTTCCACTTAAAGGAAGAAACCATCAATAAGAAAGCAAATATCAGAACTGGGGTGGGATTCCATAACTCGTAACAACTACAAAATAACCATTGCTCTTGTTAAATAACAATTACAATTCGTAATCGCAATAGCAACTGCAGATAACAGTTGCTCACGTTATTTTCCAATTTATAAATAACGACTGCAAAATACCAGCCGTTCGGCAGCCATATTGCATTGTTAAATCTAACAGTTTGCCAATTTATTTGAAATAAAACAAACAGTTTTTATGATAAATTAACATAATTTACTTATTTAAATTGGTCATATTATATTTGGATAATAATAATAATAATAATAATAATAATAATAATCTTGTACTTAATATTTTGAAATTTTTTATACATTATAATCTAATTTCTCTTGTTACGTACTAACTACAAATAACGATTACTGTTATAGAATCGGCAGTTCACTTTGTAGTTGATAATTGCAATTGATGTCATATCAAGTTCAAATTATAGCAACCGAAGTTATGGAATCCCACCTCTATTTGGATAAAACATAGATAACAACAATAACAGCGAGACCACAGCCATCGCCTCGGCTCTACCACTACAGGGTACGAGACCGGCATCTACAGCAGGACCATAGCCACTACTCTGGCTCTACCTCCCAGGGCAAGAGACCAGCGTCAACAACAATCATGACAACAATAACAACACAAATGGGACCACAGCCAACGTCTCGACTCCACCACTCCAGGGTGAGAGACCGGAAACGAAAGTTTCTGATACGTTCAACAAATTTCAATTTACAACTCACTTGTCTCATCATGATCTGCTTCCAGAAGCTCCTGCATATTACAACTCAGAGAGCAGTCAGCAGGCCACCGTCTTAACTGCTCCTTGGCCGCCTTAGTTGGATCCAACCTTCTTCAATTCATATCGCTCATTGCCAACACACATGATTATCTTGTACGGCCCCAAAAATTGGTAATCGGTTTTACTTATGTGCATTTTGGAATCTCGATGCATGATTACGAAATCGCCCACTAAAAACTGGATTCCATCTCTTCGTTTCCTGTTAATCTCGCACAATTTACTAGATTCAACATTGAGGAGTTTGCTAACTCGCTCGCGGTCTATTTGACGGTTACGTAATGGCGTCATGTCATGTGAAAGATCTCGTAAAAGAGCTTGAATTATAGGGTTGAACTATCGATTTCCAACAACATTTGGATGATTTTTTGTATTGATAAAAGTAAATTTGCTATTTTACAGGCCTCCATCTGGTAGTAGCAATCAATTTATTGACACTTTAGAAAATACATTTAGTAATATCTTTCCTACAGTTAATTTTGTGTTCTGCACAGAAGATGTGAACATCAATATGCTTAATATCTCATCTAGTGCGTCCATACGTCTTACTAATATGTATTCTCAATTTAATTCATCACAACTAATTACTGAATCTACACACATTACTCCCTATTCCGAAACTTTACTAGACGTACTAATAACTTCAGATTTTTAGATTTGTTCAGATGAAAATGTAATGGACATGCATAATTTTTCTTATCACAGACTAATCTCGTATGTAATTGATCTGCGCAATGATGTCCCCGTACCCACTACAATCAAAGATTTAAAGAATATTAATATGAACGATTTAAGATCTTATTTCAACAATGGAAACTGGGATTACATGTATCATGTGGAGAATATAAATGATAAAATTGAATTTATAAATAATAAAATAAGAGATTTTTGATATATTAGCACCAAAAAAAAACCATAACTGTTCGGAGACCACATAAGCCTTGGATAACGTATGTTATTAAAACTATGATTAAATTTAGAAACAATTATTTTGCGATTTCGGAGGAATGAAATCGATTGCCAAATGGAATTATTACAAACACCTAAGAAATGAGGTCACTAGTGCTATTAGATGGGAGAAAAAAGCCTATGTAGGATTCAAAATAATAATAATAATGATGATGTTGTTAATAATAATAATAATAATAATAATAATAATAATAATAATAATAATAATAATAATAATAATAATAATAATAAAATAATAATAAAAATAGTTTATTTGCTAAAGGCTTTGCCTATACAAAAGATTGGTAACATTTTGTTTCATTACGTATACAAGAATAATTTAAATATTGCACATATTCTTATTTCGGTATCATTTTATATACATTATATTTACATGTTCATAGCAAATGCACGTATTTTTGAAGCGTTCATTACATAATTATAAATGTCGTACATTTTGGCGACGGTATGGTCTTGTTAGAGGGTTTTCTTCATTCGTAGGGGATAGATACTTCTCCAGGTAGAATGCTCGGATTGCGGAAAAAAGTGGGCAATTAAACAGGAAGTGGGAGATATCATCAGTTACTAGACAGTTACAAATAGAACATACATTATTATTATCAAATTTATGCACGGTACCCTTTGCGTATATTTGTGCGGTGTCTCGTGTTGATGCTACCCTCAATTGGTTGTAGATCTTCGTTACATTGAAGTTGATGTTTTCTCGTAAGTAGTAGTTTTCTGTTCCGGTGTCGGTTAGTTCTTTATATATAGTGCTATATGTTGAGTTCATTATTCAATTTTGATCTTCTATTTTATTTATTATATTCACCTTGTCAATTAGTTCGTCGTTTCAAGAATAGAATGATTTTGTTCATTCCAGATATGTAGGCAGTTTATTTTATTGAACATTTCTTTTATTTGTGATACCCAATTATATTTTAGTTTATGGGGTCCCGTGGCCGCGTGCCTAAGTGTCTGGTCGCGAACCTGGGGGAACCGGGTTCGATCCCGACCGACGCCAAATATTTCCAATTTTAAATGGCACAAAAGTGACCCCTGTGGTGCACTCTACACACCAGCTATGAGTGCCCGTGAGGTGACGCCTGGTAAGCGCCCACACGGGAAAATATATCGTCATCATTACCGATGTCTACATGTGTTGTAGATACTGGCACACCCAGAAATGGGTAATATGCCGTGATGATATATTTATTTATTTATTTTATTTTAGTTTATTTTGTCTGCGTTGGTCTAGATGGATTAGTTTCTCATAGCATATTTTTGGGTATCTACGAGCGTTCGTTAGTAGAATCTTTTTACAGTATGCTAGAAGAGATTTAAATATTCTGGTTTCTAACTTGTGTTGGTTTGTTTCTGCGCGAACTATATAGTTGGGAGTATATTTCGACCCATTGTTTATATTTTTGAAAAATCGTACTTGTATCTTCTCTAGCTAGTTAATGTACTGCAAACTGTAAATTTCCGCAGCATATTATAGGGTTGGAAGGACAACTGAGTCATAAAATTTTATCCTATCTTCCCAGGTTGTTATTTTGGTCTTCATCATGAGATTTTTTACATTTCTTGAGGCACACCTTTCTTTGCTAGTCATGTGTTCTTTTGCTTTGTTGTAAAGACCTGAATTTGTGAAAGCTAATCCCAAATATATGCATGTATTCATTTGTGAATGGATTGGCAACATCTATCTACTGAGTTGTGTTGACAAAAACGTGTTTTATTGTTTATTATAAAGTTTCAAACTATTAACACACCAAATTATGAGAGCATAAAGTCCAATATTGAAGGATTACGAGATATTATTATCCAAGTGAGGGATCAAGCATCTAGAATTCAAAATAAGATCTGGTAAATCTAACATGTGGAACACTTTAAAAGAGTTTAATATTAAGAATAAATCATTACCGCCTTTACCTTCAGAACTATGCGACGTACGTAAATTAAATTCATTCTTTAATAACACCAATAACCTAAAATGCAACTCTGATTTACTAAATTACTATACTCTCATAAAATTAGTACCTCTATCTTTTCGTTTACACTAGTAACAGAACCAGAAATTCAAAAAGTATTCGATACTATCAATTCTAATTCTACTGGTGTCGATAATATAAACTTAAAGATGCTAAAATATATTTTTGTTTTTATACTTCCACAGATAACTCATATCATAAACACATGCTTATTATATGGTGTAGTGCCAGATATATGGAAAATTGCTGATAAATACCATTACCTAAATGCAAATCTTCCAATAACCTTAATGATATCAGACCTATTAGTATTCTGCCAATTATGTCAAAAATATTAGAGAAAATAGACTTTAATCAAATTTATAATTACTTGAACATTGAACCGTTACAATCTTCTACCTAGTATTCAGTCTGGTTTCAGAAAAGATTATAGCACTACGACCGCATTACTTAATGTTACTGATGATATTATGACACATATTGATAATAATAATATGGTTTATCTTCTTCTCGTTGATTTCAGCAAGGCTTTTGATACCGTAAATCATGAATTGTTAATAGCAAAGTTAAAACATATTGGCTTCGATGATATTAGCATCAACTACTTTACTAATTATCTAAATAATAGAAAATAAAGAGTATCATGCATTAATATGAAATCTGGTTTGGCTAATATATCAAAAGGTGTTCCTCAAGGGTCGGTATGTGGTCCCTTATTATTTTCCTTATATACTGTTGATCTCCCCAAAATTGTTAAGCATAGTAATATACATTTATATGCTGATGACACGCAACTTTATTTACCATTTAAACCAAGTGAATTCCAAAAATCATTAGATAATATTAATAATGATCTGCAATATGTTGCTAAGTATGCTTGCGATAACTGCCTAACTCTCATTGAACAAAAATGTTGCGTAATGCTTTTTGGAAATAAGACTGTAAGACAGTTACTTTTAAATAATAATATGATTAAAGAGTCATTAAATAATGTTGAACTACCTATTAAACATTCTTCAAAGAATTTGGGCCTAATAATGGATACAGAACTACGTTTCACTGAATATGTTACTTTGCTAATTAAAAAATCTGTTGTGGCCAGCACAAGACTGCTCGCCATTTCCATTTTATGTTATAAAAGTATTGTATTGTATTGCACTTCGCTATCGAAAAATTTACCTAAATACTATTTTTTGTTGTACTTCTGCACACATACAATTCTAATTATATCTATTTTTCATTGTATGAGGAAGTGTCTAAATGTCAGAGATTCTTCCAATTCATTAACAAGATTGGAGGTATTTTATTTTTAATGAATATGTATGTTACCTACAATTTCAAATATTTAATTAATAAAACAATAAGAAAGATTAAATGTACTTCCCAGAAAAAGATTTCAGAATGTAACTAAAACTTTTGATTTTTGACACTGACATTTGTCATTTACAAATTATGTTATAAACATTTAAATTTGTCAACTGATTTCCTTAGTGTATTTTAGCCAACTCGACTTACTACATCCCGATATTCTATGTATTATAGCGTCTTCATCTCTAAATTTATAGAAGATATAATTAAAAATGTAAATGTATCAGATGTAGAATTTTATGTTCTTCAATATTAGTATATCAAAAATTTTCAAAAAGTAACATTTAGAAGATTTTTTTTAGAAACTACTACTTCCGGTTGTCCAATTGTTACCAAAACCTTTTCAGCTCTTCCCATGAATGTCGGATTGAGGAATTTATAATTAAACTGGTCTTTTTGTCCTATAGTTTTTGAGTAATCGTCTCTCCAACATCTACACATACATACACACATACATACACATATAAATACACACACACACACACATCTTTGTAAAAATGTTAAAATCGGTTTATATGGACCTAAAATCGTGCTTATTCACTTAAATCTCGATATGTGATTTTTAGCATGAATCCAATACCTCTATTAGCGAGAGGTAAAAACCATACTTAGCGTTGAAAAATCTCTATATGAACTGCTTTCTTCTTTCGAGTAAATATAAAATAATTTTATTAAACTTGTACTTTCTGTATTCAATTATTGTGATACAATTTAGGAGCTTGCCTTAATATTCAGGATATTAAAAGAATACAGAAAGTACAAAACTCTTGCATTCGCTTCATATTTGGTTTTAGAAGACGTGACACGGTATCACCAACAAATTTAAAATTACATATACCTAAACATCGAACTATTCAAACGATCCTTCTCTTGTGCAGGACCTAGTTTATATAATCAATTGCCAGATAATTTAAAAATATCTAACACCATTATTGTTAAATTTACAAAAATACTTTTTTGTCTTGTTTTTAAGTCATGTTTATTAATACTGATTTTCATATTACATTTGTTATATTAACTTTACTACTGCTACACTGTAATGTTATTACACATTTCTTTTTCATTGAATTGATTTCCTCTTTCATCGCTTGATACCATAAATCCGCATCTGAACATTTTATAGCTTCTTTAAAATTACTGGGTTCATCTTCATTCCTCGCTTCATCTGTAACTTGAAGAATATAATTGTCAAAATGACTTTGTACAAAAATTAGATGTCTGAAACTTCAGTCAAAATATCCATATGAATATTCCTCATTTAAAATATCTGTAGCTGTTGATGAAGCAGATATAATAAAAAAACCCAGACACATGGCCTCAATATACATGCATTAATCCTTTTTTAGCGAGACTAGACAGAAGCAAAACAAAAATTTAGTGGACTACAATAATTTCAACGTAGTTCATTTCAATGTACGGTCTATTCGAAATAAAACTCATATACTTGAACACTATTTACACTGTTTGACAGAACATTGGCTTTGTGATTATGAAATAATTAGTTTTAAAATTAGTAAATTTAATGTAGCATCTGTTCAATGTCGACAGGAAGGCTATGGAGGAACTATGATTCGCATAAAAGATTCTTATGAATTTGTTAATATTAAAAACATAAAAGAATTTGGCGTTTGCGAATTAACTGGTATTAAAATCACAGTACTTAATATAATTATTATATACAGACCACCTAAAGGTAATTTTAACATTTTCATGAATATTTTGGAGAAAGTTTGTGAATCCATAACTACAAGTGCAAAACTTGTACTTTGTGGCGATTTTAACATTGCTTTTAATACAAATTCAATTGAAAATCAAATATTCACTGAATTTCTCATTTCACAAGGCTTAAATATAACAATTTTTGAAAATACTAGGCGTCATAATTGCCTTGATAATATTATTATAAATGATAATATCTATAATAATATTGCGTATGACACAAGTGTTACACACATATTTATCTGACCACTCTGGACAGTTGCTTGCATTAAAATTACCCACATCTGCTCCAACATTTTCTTCAAAATTAATAAGACCTATTACCATGTCAGAATTAAATTTATTTTATAATTACATGAACAATATTGACTGGAGTTTCGTGAATGATGATATACCCATTAATAATATTTTTGAAAAATTTATTAATATTTGTGTAGATGCTGTAAATGTCGCATTTCCTTTTAAATCCATTAAACCATACTCAAATCAGTCTCATTGGTACAATGATATATTTTTTAATTTACGTGAAAAAAATCAGTTTTTTTTCAGATCTTAAAAGAAATATACCCGACTTACAAATAGATGACCATATAAAAGAACTCAAAAGAACATACAAGTTTGAAATATTGAAAAAAGAGGTAAAAATGACAATTATATAGTACATAGTAGCAATAAAGTGAAAGCCATGTGGAACATAATAAATTCAAACCGAAAAACATTTGAAAAGCAAACATCTTTTACACCAGATACCTTTAACGATTTCTTCAATAACGTAGCAAAAAATATTATTTCCAAACAGCCTCCATCAACTATAGATCCGTTACAGATTTTAGAAAACAGGTACACTGTAAATAATTTTTCCTTTCAACTGAATGAACTTAGTTTCATTGAAGTAAGAGATATAATTAATAATCTAAGCTCTAGCAATTGTGTTGACTGTTTTAGCTTAAACAGCAAACTTATAAAATCAGTAAAAGACATTATCGTTATTCCTTTAACAAAGTTACTAAATCGAGCCATTAGTCAGAATACCTTTCCTGACATTCTGAAATTATCCCGTGTCATTCCAATTTTTAAGAAGGGGGACTGCACCGATATTAATAATTTTAGGCCTATATCAATTATCCCCATTATTGGTAAAATTTTTGAAATTGCAATTGTAAAACAACTAAAATCATATTTTGAAGTAAATAACATCTTAAATAAATCCCAATTTGGATTCAGAACAAATAAATCAACAGAATTAGCTTTAATTGAATTTGTGAATTATATAATTGAAGCAGGGCATCGAACCCGAACCTGAACCGAACCAAAACCGGAACCAAATCGTAACATTTTTGGGAACCCAAACCGAGAACCGAACCTCAGATATACTTTTAATTGAACTTGAGTCGAAACTGAACCGAGTACTAAAATTCAGGTTCGGGGTTCAACTCCGGTTCAGGTTAATTTTTAGTTCGAAATGTAAATACAGCCGATAATCGACGTCTTAGGCGTCTGCGTTGCTGTCTGGACTAACTTTTCGTGAAAATTGTGTTCGTTTCTTGTTGCGTTTTGCATAAATTCCGGCTCTCATTTTACATTATTTTGAACCTGAACCGTGAACAAAACCGCAAATTTTATTAATGCTTGAACCAGAACCGCACCAGAACCCATCTTACAAAAAACAAATTAATCTGAACCTAAACCGAACCCAGTTTTTGACGGGTTCGATGCCCTGAATTGAAGGGAATGAGAAAGGCTTTTATACCAGCGCACTATTCTGTGATTTGACCAAAGCATTTGTTGCGTCTGTCACGATATCTTAATAGAAAAATTGAAATTATATAATGTTGAAGAAAATACCATCTTATTTTTTAAATCTTACTTTTCAGACAGACACCAGTACGTAGAAATAAATGGCACTAAATCTAACTACTTGCCAATATACCACGGAGTTTTACAAGGTTCAGTCCTCGGTCAAACACTATTTATAATTTATATGAGTGATATATCCTTCTCCATCACAAACACAAATCTGATCCTGTTTGCTGATGATACGACTGCTATAAATGCCTCTCAAGACCTCAATTATGTGATTGAACTCACAGAACACATTACAAAAGATCTACAATATTGGTTCTCATTTAACAGACTCTGTATGAATGAATCCAAAACTCAACATATGATATTTTCTACAAGAGATCTTAATGCTTTCAAAAACCCTGACAGTAGTAAGTTATTAGGTTTAATCTTTGACCCTAATTTATTATGGGAAACGCATTGCAACAATCTAGCCAAAAAGTTAGCCTCGGTGCTGTACCTTTTTAAAAATTTACGTGATACAGTCTCCGAAAGTACAATAAGAATGGCCTACCATTCATTGTTTGAAAGCGTCATGTCTTATGGCATTCTAATTTGGGGTCACTCATCCCATGCAAATAGAATTTTCGGTTTGGAGAGAAAATGTATACGAATAATTTCATTTTCCTCTTTTCGTTAAGATACTAAACCTCTATTTGTAAAATTGGGTTTACTCACGTTTTCTAGTATATATATTCTAAATAGTTTGTATTATATCAAAAGTAATCTCTGTGATTTCAAATTAAACAACGTTATACATTCATACACCAGGAACAATTCAAATATTCATCATCCTTATTTACGTCTTAACAAATCAAAATATAGTGTTAATTGCTATGCTATACAGATTTATAATTCCTTGCCTAACTTTATTCGTGATTTGAATATTAAGGAATTCAAAATTACAATAAAACAAATATTTATGGAAAATGCGCCATTTACAACATTTGAATTTATGGAACTAATGAAAAACATGTAATTTGAAAATTGTTTATTAATTTTTCTTTCGATGTAATATTTCTCTCTTTACTGACTTGTGTAAATACTTGTATGTATATTAGCGCTCAGTAAATATTATTATTATTTTTTATTTTCTGGATCAAATAAGCGGCAGCCTTTTGTGTTATCCCGATAAACTATAAAAATTAACTTTTTAGATTTAGCATCTAGTTTATTTCGTTTCACCTTCGAAATATGCATATATGCAGTGCATCTAAATACAGTGTGTCCCATTTAGAGGTGCCACCATTGGGATCTCGAGAACTATAAGAGATACGATGTCGGTTAAATGGAACTTTTTATGCGCCTTTCGGAGGCCATCTCAGATGTGCTTTTGTTTTTCCAAAAATTCTCATAGGGCACTAGATAATGACGAAAAACTGAATATTGTTGATTTTTTCTTTTTCAAATAACTTCTAAACTATTAGTAATTAAGAAAAACATTTCAAATATAAAAGGTAGATATTTTTATTAGCTAACCAGTGGCGTACGAAATAAATTTTTATATCTGTAAGTTTTCGAGATATAACACAAACTTATATTTTTTTAAATGGAACCCATATCTGATTTTAGTCTCAAAAAAATCATATTTTTTTCTCTTTTCAACGATGTAAGGGTTATTATGTTTTATATTTGTTTTGCCTTCAAAATTATTATTTTTTCCTTATTTTGTATTAAATTTATAATTATTTTGAAAATATTGGTAGATTTCTATTTAGAAATACTACTTGTATTTAAATAATTTATTTCGTTAGAAAATTTTGCTCAAAACTCGTATCAAACTAATTTTTATATTTTGTATCTGGTCGCCCTTGGCACATTATAGTGTAATTTGTAATTATGAGTCTAGAATGAAAATATTAAGTAATAAAGGCATAAAACAAATTATTTCGATCAAATACAATATAATTAATAAAAATAATAATGTTTTTTTGGGAAATAATAAGAAAGTTCAGGAAATTAAAGAGAAAAATTAAATTTTAGGAGCAAAACAAATATAAAACATAATAACTCTTACATCATTGAAAAGAGAAAAAAATAATGATTTTTTTGAGACTAAAATCAGATATGGGTTCCATTTAAAAAAATATAAGTTTGTGTTATATCTCGAAAACTTACAGATATAAAAATTTATTTCGTACGCCACTGGTTAGCTAATAAAAATATCTATCTTTTATATTTGAAATGTTTTTCTTAATTACTAATAGTTTAGAAGTTATTTGAAAAAGAAAAAATCAACAATATTCAGTTTTTCGTCATTATCTAGTGCTCTATGAGAATTTTTGGAAAAATAAAAGCACATCTGAGATGGCCTCCCAAAGGCGCATAAAAAGTTCCATTTAACCGACATCGTATCTCTTATAGTTCTCGAGATCCCAATGGTGGCACCTCTAAATGGGACACACTGTATACGCAAAAGACTCAAGTTTGGTTTTGAGTTACTGCAAACCTCTTCAGGAGTTTATTCTTAACAGCTACAGTAGGACTTCTGTTTTTTAAATAACAAGCCGTGTTTACAGCTTTTGCCCATAATTGTTTGGAAACTTGAATTTTGCAACATACATAGAGCTTTTTCAATTAAAGTTCGATTGACCCTTTCAGCCACACCATTCTGTTCTGGTGCATAAACTACAGTTTTTTGATGTTTAATACCATTATCTTTCGAGAAAGTTTCAAATTTAAAATTATTGTATTCCATTCCATTATCTGTTCGAAGTGCCTTTATCTTAAGTTTTTGTTCTTTTTCTACTTGATTTTTAAATTCAACAAATTTTTCAAAAACTTCTGATTTGTGTTTGAGGAAAAATACGAATGTTTTTCGACTGTAATCGTCAGTAAATGTTAAAATATATCTTTTTCCTGATAAAAATGATATTTCTAAAGGACCACAGATATCGGAATGAATTAATTCAAGCGGTTTGGTTGCTCTGTGTTCAGATTTTTTAAGGAAAGACTGACGATGTTGCTTACCTTCTGCACACGAAGAATAAACGTTTCTAGTGATGCTTTCTGTATACTGCATGCCGGTAACCATATTCTTTAATTTTGACATGTTACCTCTACCAAGGTGAGCAAGTCTACGATGCCAAAGTTCTTCAGTATTATTCGAAGCAGTAATATACATCGCTTTTCCTTCGGCACTTTGTAAACTGTAGAGTCCTTCTGTTAAAATGGCCCCTGCTACAAGTTCATCATCTCGTCTTAATGTCACAAATATTTTTCTTGGACGTAATTACAAGATTTTTTGTAGTTGTCATTTGTATACAGGGTAACAAATTGGTTGCTGAGGCAGGGACATAACGTACATTTGAAATTCTAGTCTTTACATATTTTCCTTTTAATAATATATTGATGTATACATCACCTATCCCTTTTACAGTCAAAATTTTTCCTGAAGCTGTTCTTACTTTGACATTTTCTTCTACTTCTTTCAGATTACATAAAATTTCTTTCTGCCCTATCATGTGAAAAGTTGCATCAGTCTACATACCAGGTGTAAGGATATACTTTGGCAACAGTAAGTGTACTTACATACAGTCCCTTTGACGTACCTACTGTCATTCCTTTGTTCATCTCACGCTTCTTCTCTTTACATTTGGAAGCATTATGACCTACTTTACCACAATTATATAATTGGTAGCTAACAGTTTTAATAATTTTTTCAGAGATGCACCTCTTTCAGTGACAGCGAAAATAAATAAATCCAGTGATGCTGCTTTGCCCAGATCACAGATACAATCTTCTTCTTTCTTTCTGAATCCTTTTACTGAGGAAGAATTATCATATATAATTAACTCTAAAATCAAAAATAAACCATCAGCAGGGCCAGACGATATACCTAGTTTTCTCGTGAAGAAAGTATCATCTGCAATTATCAAACCGGTAACACATTGCATAAACCTTTCGTTTGAAACAGGTAATTTTCCAGAAACATTAAAATCAAGCAAAATTATTCCTCTTTACAAGAAAGGAAATAAACTTGATATAAATAATTATAGACCAGTGGCTATTTCATCAACTTTTTCAAAAATATTTGAATATTGTTACCTTGAAAGATTAAATGCATTTTTACAGCAAACAAATGCTATCGATAAAAATCAGTTTGGTTTTAGAAAGAACTCCTCTACAGCAAAAGCTACACACGTTTTTTATGAAAAAATTATTTCACATTTGGAAGCTGGAGAATGCCCAATAGGTGTTTTCTGTGATCTCAGCAAAGCTTTCGACTGTATAGATCATAACCGTTTATTTGACAAATTAAACAATATTGGTGTAAGAGGTGCACCTCTGAATTGGATAATAAAATTTCTTGAAAATCGTCAACAATATGTTTCTGTTCGTTTTTATTCTAGTTCTCAGTGCCAAATAGTTAATTCGAACAGCACAACTATAAACATCGGAGCACCTCAAGGAAGCATTCTTGCCCCCATACTTTTCATTATTTACATTAATGACCTTAGCCTTATTTTTCAGGATGATATAGATTCAATAATTTACGCTGATGATACATCGTTGATAGTTTCAGCAAAAGATAATAATTCATTAAAGAATAAATGTAAAAACAATTTGGATAACATGCTAAATTGGTGTAATAATAATTTACTTTACTTAAACGAATCTAAGACGAATTATATACGCTTCCATACTCATCAGAATTCAAATAATATGGATATTGATGTTGCTATTGGAAATAATCAAATCAACAGAGTCAGTTCATCCAAAATCTTAGGTTTCACATTTGATGAACACTTAAATTGGAAAAATCACTGTGAACTAATTATTACAAATTTAAACAAACTATGTTACCTAATTAAACATTTAAAACTATATTTATCTGTTTCTCAACTATTAACATTTTATTATGCTAAAACTGAATCTATCCTCAGGTACAGTGTCACTTTTTGGGGTGCCTCTACTCATTCCAAAAACGTTTTCGTAAGTCAGAAGAGAGTACTTCGATGTATTATGAACTTAAAAAGGCAAGAATCGTGCAGAAATATTTTTGTTAAGTACAAAATCTTAACTTTGACCGGTCTTTTTATTTATGAAACTTCTTTACACATATTCCAAAATAAAAACAATTTTATTCAAAATAAAGATGTTCATAATTTTAATACAAGGAGGAAAAATGAACTTAGAGCTCCTACTAATAGATTAAAAGTAAGTAGTTTATCTCCAAATACTGTGGGAGTAAAAATTTACAATCATTTGCCACCATTACTTACAGAGTCAAAATCCGTAACAACTTTTAAACAAAAACTAAAAAAATTTCTTATAGAACAGTGTTTCTATGATCTGAATGAATATTTTAATACTACACCAATGTAATAATTTTATATGTAAATGTATATAGTATTAATCCTGACGCTTCCGATAAAATGTAATCACGTTTTCAAAAGGAATAAACATATTATTATTATTATTATTATTATAGCAACGCAATATTCTTTTCTTTGAGTCAGTAACCTTTCTTCCTTTTTTGAATTTAGAATCCTTTCCATTTTTCGCTCCTGTTGTCAAAAATGCAGTAGTAACGTCATTTCGCTTATCTATACGCATTTCTATCATTCTTAAGCGTTCAATTAGTAAATAAATTGTTCTGTCTTTCAATGGAATTGATTCCCATACTGATTTGAATTCAAAATATTCAGCTGGAAGTGTAGAGAGTATGCGGCTCATAAGAAAGATGTCAGGTAGTGTTGCAAAGTCTTGTTTCTTTAATTCATCATTAACATCAGCAAATAGTTTCTGCAATTTACTTATATGAGTGGCAATATCTTTTTCGGTATACTTTGACTGTGTAAACAAGTCTTCGCTGACTTGAACTTTGCTCATAAATGGACATAAGTTTTATCCATATTTCCCTAGAAGTCTGACATGTACTAGTTAATTGTTTATTATTACTGTTCATTGACAATCGTAACAGTAACATTCCTGTTGTATCATTTTTTATAAATGAATTTAGCTTCATTTCATATTCTTGTTGTTACATCTCCACCTGGTGCTTCTGGTTTAACTGATTTACCAATGACTTCATCATAGACACCACTGTGACGTAGTAGCAATGAAACGTCAATTTTCCAGTCACGCCAATTGCCTTGATCCTGCAATTTTTCAATTTGGAGCTTTTCCATATTTCCTGATAAGAGTAGTAAATTAATTATAGTTTTAAATGCAACCTGGTGCCCATAATCTGATAAGGTATTGAAATTATATTAAAAATATATTCAGGAAAATGACAGTTTTGTTTCCAACTTGTATTATTTTATTCATCTATATCTATAGTTATAAAATATATATGACCATTTTTACCTCTCGCTAAGAAAGGTATTGGATTCATGCTAAAAATCACATATCGAGATTTAAGTGAATAAGCACGATTTAAGGTCCATATAAACCGATTTTAACATTTTTACGATGTCTCTGTGTGTGTGTGTGTGTGTGTGTGTGTGTGTGTGTGTATGTGTGTGTATGTGTATGTGTGTGTATGTGTGTGTGTATGTGTGTGTATGTGTGTGTGTATGTACGTGTGGATGTTGGAGGGACGATTATTCAAAAACTATGACATAAGAGCAGTTTAAATATGAATTCCTCAATCTCACATTCATGGGAAGAGCTAAAAAGGTTTTGGTAACAATTGGACAACCGGAATTTTTTTATTACTAATATTGAAGAACATAAAATTCTACATCTGATACATTTAAAATTTTTATTATATCTTCTATAAATTTAGAGATAAAGACACTATAATATGTAGAATAAAGGGATGTATTAAGTCTGGTAGGCTAAAATACACTAAGGAAATCAGTTGACAAATTCAAATGTTTATAACATAATTTGTAAATGACAAATATCAGTGTCAAAAATCAAAAGTTTTGTTACATTCTGAAAGATTTTTCTGGGAAGTACATTTAATCTTTCTTATTGTTTTATTAATTAAATATTTAAAATTACAGGTAACATGCATATATACATTAGAAATACCGCTAATCTTGTTAATGAATTGGAAGAATCTCTGACATTTAGAAACTGCCTCATACAGTGAAAAATAGATATAATTAGGATTGTATGTGTGCAGAAGACATGTCAAGTACAACAAAAAACAGTATTTGGGTTCTGTAATTTTTTTGTTATAAAACGACGGTTCGAAGCGAAGTGCAATACAATACTTTTATAACATAAAATGGAAATGGCGAGAGGTCTTGTACTGGCCAGAACAGATTTTTAATTTCATAGCCAAGTTGGATTATATTATTTCAACATGATATCCTTATAATAAAAATACCTGATTCAAAAACAGGAAAGCCAAGAATGTTTACAGTCATGAATGAAATTTGCGATGGAGTGAGTGCGTTGCAAATTTACCGCAAATATGCAAATATCAGACCTATTTATGTAAATCATAAAATATTTTTCATTAATTACCGTAATGACAGATGCTATAATCAAGTTGTCGGTATACATACTTTTGCTAATGTGCCAAGCATTATTGCTAAATATTTAACACAAATACAAACAGCTATACAGGACACTGCTTTAGAAGAATATCAGCTTCTTTATTAGCTGACGCAGGTACTGATATTTTAAGTTTGAAGTGTCATGGAGGATGGCGGTCTTCAACAGTGGCTGAAAATTATGTTAAGACTTCTTGTCCAATAAATTATCAATTGCTGACAAGATTTTAAATAACAATAAAAATAGTAAAAATAATCAAGATAAAATTACTGCTGCGGCAACATCAAGTAGCGCACAAATTGGTCATACAAATAATGAAGCTATATATGCCTAAATTACATCGAGTGTTAATAAAGAAAAAATGAACGTTTGTAAAGGAGTCACAAATATGTACAATTGTTCAGTTGTCAAAAATAATTATATCAATAAATAAATAAAAATCAAAGTCATTTGTAAATTTTATAGAGAAGGTCGACTAATAAATTTTGTGAACCACTGCCAAAAAGTATTATTTTGTCCTCGTCTGCTTTCTGGCCGCGGCTTATTTCGAATGATTTTACTAGGTATTTACAAATGTGATAACTTTTACAGAACAGAGTTAGTACATTTTTAATATTATGTTAGATATACAAGCACGAGAAACATGGTAGATAGAACAAGAATTATACTCTTATAATTAAAGAATGCAAGTTATTTTTCTAGAAGACTTCGCCTTTTACATGTGCTTAATATGAATAATGAATGTAAATAACGTATGAATAGTAGATGACAATAAATATATTCATTACCTATTCTGAATCTTGATTTTTGTTATATTACGAAAAAGAAGGATTCGTGATTTATGCTTTAGTGATAATTGTAATATAAATTGAAATTGTTGAACAGCTTAATTTTAAAGCATGTATCTTACTTTTCTAGAAATCTTCGCCTTTTATATGTGCTAAATCTGAATAATGAATGTAAATAACATATGAATAGTAGATGAAAATAAATATATTCAATACGCATTCTGAATCATGATTTTTATTGTATTACGAAGAAGAAGGATTCATGTTTTATACTTTAGTGTTAATTGTAATATAAATTGAAATTGTTAAGCAGCTTAATTTTAAAGAATGCATGTTATTTCTCCAGAAATCTTCGCCTTTTATATGTGCTTAATATGAATAATGAATGTAAATAACGTATGAATAGTAGATGACAATAAATATATTCATTACCCATTCTGAATCTTGATTTTTATTGTATTACGAAAAATAAGGATTCGTGATTTATGCTTTAGTGTTAATTGTAATATAAATTGAAATTGTTGAACAGCTTAAGTTTAAAGCATGCATCTTATTTTTTTTTTAGAAATCTTCGATTTATATGTGCTAAATATGAATAATGAATGTAAATAACATATGAATAGTAGATATAATAATAATTAAGAATTTAAAATTGCAAATGTATGGTTTGTAACATTAGAATACGAGCCTTAATCCATATTAGTTGGCCTAGTCGCTAAAATATTATTTTATTTAGCGCATATATAATACAAATAATAACTAACGTAATTATCAGTATTTTTACCTTCCGCTACCCTACACAGTTCGAAAATTTTACTCTTTTTAAGACTCTATTTAAGTCGGAGAGCCCTTCTACCCCTTAAGAAAAAGTAAATCTAAAAGAGTACTTTATTTGTATGCTATAAATAAGTAAAATGTACTTTTTAATATGAGTAACAATATGCACTTATTAATAATAAAAATAAAATATACTCTTTAACCGAAGTAAAATGTACACTTAATGAGTAGTAAAAAATGATTGCTTTTTAGAGTAAATATTTACTACTTTTATAGATAAATATTATAGTTTTTTTGAATAAAAAGTACTCTTGCAAAATAATAATTTTTAATCCTTTAATTAATAATATTGTTTACTAATATATGTGTAAAATTTATTTCTCATAATTGTGCTAAAATTTACAATCAAGAAGGGTAAATGTGAAATAATTTTCTCTATACATAGAAGTAAATTTAAAATCATTTATTTAATAATAAAAATAAAAATACAATTCACTGTATCAAAAACGATTATTTTTATAATTACGTGCTAAAGATAATAACTTAATTAGAAACTATTCTTACATATGTATTTTAATAATTGTGTCACTCTGCTTGAGTGACACAATTATTATTGCTTGTAAAAGTAAATCTGCTAACAATATATTCACTATTTGTAATTCTGCATTCATGTTTTTCGAAAGAATTCTTATAAATTAAATCGCTTTGTGCAGTCAAAAACAAATCATCTGTAGGGTCAATTATTTCGAAACAGTGCAATAAGGTATTAAATTTAGAATTATAAGGTTGAATTAAAAAGTATGCATTATTTTCAATCATTACTATTTCTTTAATGAAACCAAATTTAAATTTTGTTAAATAAACAAAAAAGCCAATTTTATAATAAAATTCTTTCTTAAACCAAGTAAGTATTGATATTTCTTTATTACAAAATTGTTTGTTATAGGTAATTATTTCATTTTTGAAATAAATTTCTTCTATGTTGCTTAAATCTAGTGTTTTCCATTGTGTCCACATATACTGTTGATGCCTAAAGGCTGCTAATTTGCAAACGTTATTGTAGTTGTGTATTTTATTTAACAATGACTTAAAATAAAAAATCTGTTGTGGCCAGCACAAGACCTCTCGCCATTTCCATATTAGACTATACAGTGTGTCCCATTTAGAAGTGCCACCATTGGGATCTCGAGAACTATAAGAGATACGATGTCGGTTAAATGGAACTTTTTGTGCGCGTTTGGGAGGCCATCTCAGATGTGCTTTTGTTTTTCCAAAACTTCTCATAGGCCACTAGATAATGACGAAAAACTGAATATTGTTGATTTTTTCTTTTTCAAATAACTTCTAAACTATTAGTAATTGAGAAAAACGTTCCAAATATAAAGGGACCGTGAAGTTAGCGACCACTTTTAGGCACAAACAATGAAACATATACGAGAGGTTTGTGCTTCGTTTGTACCTGTTTGTGATCTATAAACAAAACCAGCGAACCCAAAGATTAAAAAGTAATAAACATTTTAAAAGTGGTCGCTGACTTCACGCCCAGCGACCACATATAAAGCACAAACGTCGAGTTATGTATCAAACGTTTGTGCTTCGTTTGTGCTTTCAGAATATATGACTGAAAATACAGCGAACCCAATTATACAAGAAATATGAACAATTTAAAAGAGGTCGCTGACTTCACGCCCAGCGACCACATATAAAGCACAAACGTCGAGTTATGTATCAAACGATTGTGCTTCGTTTGTGCTTTCAGAAGATATGACTGAAAATACAGCGAACCCAATTATACAAGAAATATGAATAATTTAAAAGTGGTTGCTGACTTCACGCCCACCGACCACATAGCACAAACGTCGAGTTATGTCTCAAACGTTTGTGTTTCGTTTGTGCTTTCAGAATGTATGACTGAAAATACAGCGACTCCAATTATACAAGAAATATGGACAATTTAAAAGTGGTCACTAATTTCACGCCCAGCGTGAACTGACGGAATGTGATGTGCTAGTCACATCAGATTATTCCATATACACATTTGAATAATAGAAGTACCGAAAGAAGTTAAGGGAAGTTCAAAATTTTAATTTATATCTGCATTTTCAAAATAAAAATGAATTTTTCTCGTTGGGAAAATATGATATGTTGAGTTGTTACATTCGTTGTCAAAGTTCGTTTATTACTCGTAATAATCTACTATTGTCAAGTAAAATTCAGAAATTCAATTGTTGCACTTTTTCGTTGTTCGTTGTTTCCATAGCAGCTTTCGATTTACTTTTTTAATTTAATTTTAGTATAAATAACAATTTTTGTTAATTTTTCTGCTAATTATAAAAATAAATTATTATTGTTTTATATCATTGTAAAGCTAAAAAAATCTCTATTTAAAAATGCCATAGCTTAATATGACCTCCATATGAAAAATAAAAGTTGCTATCAGTAACTCGTAAATGGTTAGATATAAAAAAAAAATTGAGTACTTCTGCAAATTCAACATACAAAAGTGCCTTAAGAAAATGCAAACCAGAATCTCGTATTATTTCATATAACAAAGTTATAAGCAAAAAAAGAAAATCGCGAAATTTACATTTTCACCTGTATCTAGTGACCTATGCATTTTTTTCGCAAATAACAAAACACCATTAAAATAGCCTCCTAATGGGGCAACTTTTGTCTAACTTAACCAACCTCGTAGTTCTTACGGTTCTCGAGATACCAATGCATTCGTACCTTAAATGGGACACCCTGTATATATATATATATATATATATATATATATATATATATATATATATATATATATATATATATATAAAATGGTGAAATCCTCCATTCTCAATTTGAAAATGCTGATCTAAATTAAAATTTTGAACTTCCCTTAACTTCTTTCGGTACTTTTATTATTCAAATGTGTACATGGAATAATCTGATGTGGCTAGCACATCATCTTCCGTCAGTTCTACGTAAATAAATAAATATCACGTTCCTCTATGCTGAGTGAGCCAGTCTGATTTGTACACAGATTTCGGCAATATTTGTACCGGACGGGCGTTTACGAGGTGTCACCTCACGGACAAACATTGCTGACTGGTTCCCCAAATTCACGACCAGACACTCCATTCATATTGTACAAATTCCATGCTAAAAAATTATTTTAAAAGATTCTGTATTTCCAGTAAAATTTTTAATACATATTATGTAAATTGCACTTTGAAATCTAATTTCTTTATAATTTTTTTAATTATGTGTCCATTGAAAATAAAGGATAAAATGAAATGAAACGATGGCCACATACACGCGTGTGCCCACATACACACACACACACACATACACACACACACACACACACACACACACACACACACACACAGAGAGAGAGAGAGAGAGAGAGAGAGAGAGAGAGAGAGAGAGAGAGATAGGTTATCAAAAAAATAGTAAATTCGTGTACTAGGGACCCCAATATGAGCTCATTCATAAAAACTCACCATCGAATTTTTTAACCAAAGAGAATAACTCTTTATGTTAAGGTGGCGGTAGGTAGAATGTATACAACAAAAAAGTGCAGCTCTAAATTTTCCAAATGATATCTTATATAACTTCTCTGTTTTTACTTTATAGTTTCTACTGATGATGAGAACTTAGTTCTCGGAATATATATATATATATATATATATATATATATATATATATATATATATATATATATATAGAGTTTTTAAAATTATTGTTAAGTTTAAGGGGTTTTTTCTTTAGTTATATCCCCTAAAGTTTAGTGCTTTATATTTATCACTTTCTAAGCATGAAATGGGCGACCATATTATCATTTTTGTATCCACCTTATGTTTTATTGGGAAAGCTAATAATATCTTCTGAAAGCACAAACGTTTGATACGTAACTCGACGTTTGTGCTTTATATGTGGTCGCTGGGCGTGAAGTCAGCGACCACTTTTAAATTGTTCATATTTCTTGTATAATTGGGTTCGCTGTATTTTCAGTCATATATTCTGAAAGCACAAAAGAAGCACAAACGTTTGATACATAACTCGACGTTTGTGCTTTATATGTGGTCGCTGGGCGTGAAGTCAGCGACCACTTTTAAATTGTTCATATTTCTTGTATAATTGGGTTCGCTCTATTTTCAGTCATATATTCTGAAAGCACAAACGAAGCACAAACGTTTGATACATAACTCGACGTTTGTGCTTTATATGTGGTCGCTGGGCGTGAAGTCAGCGACCACTTTTAAAATGTTTATTACTTTTTAATCTTTGGGTTCGCTGGTTTTGTTTATAGATCACAAACAGGCACAAACGAAGCACAAACCTCTGGTATATGTTTCATTGTTTGTGCTTAATAGTGGTCGCTAACTTCACGGACCCAAATATAAAAGATAGATATTTTTATTAACTAACCAGCGGCGTACGAAATAAATTTTTATATCCGTAAATTTTCGAGATATAACACAAACTTATATTTTTTTAAATGGAACCTATATCTTATTTTAGTCTCAAAAAAATAATAATTTTTTTCTTTTTTCAATGATGTAAGGGTTATTATGTTTTATATTTGTTTTGCTCCTAAAGTTTAATTTTTTTCTTTATTTTTGTGAATTTTCTTATTATTTCTCAAAAAAAAAATTATTATTTTTATTAATTACATTGTATTTGATCGATATAATTTATTTTATGCCTTTATTACTTAATATTTTTATTCTAGACTTATAATTACAAATTACACTATAATGTGCCAAGGTCGACCTGATATACAATATTATAAAAATTAATTTGATACGAGTTTTGAGCAAATTTTTCTAACGAAATAAATTATTTAAAAACAAGGAGTATTTCTAAATAGAAATCTACCAATATTTTCAAAATAATTGTAAATTTAATACAAAATAAGGAAAAAATAATAATTTTGAAGGCAAAACAAATATAAAACATAATAACTCTTACAACATTGAAAAGAGAAAAAAATAGTAGTTTGTTTTTGGAAAAACAAAAGCACATCTGAGATAGCCTCCCAAAGGCGCACAAAAAGTTCCATTTAACCGACATCGTATCTCTTATAGTTATCGAGATCACAATGGGACAGACTGTTTAAGTATTGTATTGCACTTTGCTATCGAACCGTCGTTTTATAACAAAATATTACAGGACTTTACCCAAATATTGTTTTTTATTCTATTTAACATGTCTTCTGCACACATATAATTCTAATTATATATATTTTTCATTGTATGAGGGAGTTTCTAATTGTCACAAATTCTTCCAATTCATTAACCAGATTGGCGGTATTTCTGATGGATATATGCATATTACCTATAATTTCAAATATTTAATTAATAAAACAATAAGAAAGATTAAATGTGCTTCCCAGAAAATGCTATCAAAATGTCACTAAAACTGAAGATTTTTGACACTGAAATCTGTCATTTACAAATTATATTATAAACATTTGACTTTGTCAACTGGTTTCCTTAGTGTAGTTTCGCCTACTCGACTTGTTATATCCCGATATTCTATATATTATAGCGTCTTTATCTCTAATTTTATAGAAGATATAATAAAAAATTTAAATGTATCAGGTGTAGAATTTTGTTCTTCAAAATTAGTAATATCAAAAATTTTCAAAAATTAATATTTGGAAGAATTTCTTTTAAAAACTACTACTTCCGGTTGTTCAATTGTTACCAAAACCTTTTCAGGTCTTCCCGGGAATGTCAGATTGAGGAATCTATAGTTAAACAGTTCTTAAGTCTTATAGTTTTTGAGGAATCGTGGCTACAACATCCAGACATACACACATATACACATACACACATACACACATCCACACACACACACAGACATCATTTTAAAAATGTTAAAAACGGATTATAGGGACCTTAAATCGTGCTTATTCACTAAAATCTGGGTATGCGAATTTTAGCATGAATCCAATACCTCTCTTAGCGAGAGGTAAAAAGTGTTTACTTTCGTAAAGCATGCTCCAAAAATGAATGGGATTTCCTAAATTATTCATTACTTGCGGATAATGTGTAAGGAACTGCAATTTTGGAGTCAGTTTGCAATTGTATGTGCTCATTAGACATTCTAAATATATTTTGATATTTTCTGACAATAATTCTGGTGACATCAGTTGTAAATGGAGCGAATATTATATCTATACAATTGAGTAAATATTCTACAGGTTTCCACTGAAATTTAACATTTTCTGTCTGCAGGAAATCAGAAAAAATTAATGATGCATAAATAACCAGACACCAGTTTTGTGATGCTCTTAACCCTAAAGATGTTTTACTTTTACTTATTGAAATTGCTGTGGGTTTATTTTTAGACATTAGTATTCCATACGTGTAGGATGTAATTCTTTCATTAATTTCATATAAGGAACATACTTTATTTTCAATTAAAAACGAGAAAAAGTATCTTAATGTAAATGGAACCGCACCCTCCAGTATATCGTGCATAGCATCCACTGACATATTTCTAAAAATATCGTAATGTGACAAATCATGAAAAAAACAATTTTTTTAACATCCTTTACATGATTTGCATCATTAAATTCCTGATTTCTCGTTCATCTGAATAATACGAGTCTGTTGTTCGCAATAAATTAATATTTTCAAAAACAGTGTACTGAGTTTCATTTTTTGTCATACTACAGAATCTACAAAAATAATTACCAGAAAATGATTCTACAAAACCAAAAATAGCATTTCCACCCAGATTGTCATGGGAAACAGCAACTAAACTGCCTTTTAAAAGTTTGCTATCTACAAGTATACCATTATTTTCCAAATTTTTAATATCTTTGTATATTGGTCTTAATATATCATTGAAATCAGATCCTTTTTTCATATCATTTACAAAAAACAAGGATAGTAAATGTATGTTATGAAGCAAAGAATTTTGTTCCGGAGGAATATTCAAAATTGTAAAATATATTGCACCAAGTTTATGTATACCAGTCTTACTTCCTAAAGGGTTCACACAGTCAAAATCGTCAGAATATAGTTGAAGTTGTATTGCATGTGGGTTATTTTGGTAAAATTCTGATTGTTTAAAAAATTCTGTATCACTAAATTTTGATATGAAATCTGAATTAAGATGCTTTTAAAAAAACATTTTTTTAAATGAAATATTGGAAAATAATGCATTCAAAGTATCTATTATAGAAACAAAAATAAAAGTTGATTGAACTGGGGTAACTTCATATTTACTGGATCTTTTATTATATTTTCTTTCAAGTCTTGTAGAAATACTGATTTCCTTAGGTTTTACATAATCTGTATTTGCTTCAAAAAATTGTTTTCTTTTGTAGGATGTACTATATTCTTCAAACGGATTTTGAAATTGACGTATTATTCTTAATACATTTGTTTTAATTGAATTTGTATCACTACGATCAACAGACTGCTCTATTTGATTTAAAGTTGAATTCATGTATAGGTTCATATTTGATAAAATTAAATCTACCGTTGTGTCTGGAATACCGAATGCCAAAAATTGAGAAACTGTATTGAAATTTACAAAATTATTTAATATTAAATTTGGTGCTGCATTATTTATTTCGATTTCAACATTTTCATTACCTACATCGTAGTTACCGTTAACAGAAAAATTCATCGACCTTTAAACTAATGGACCAAGTGTCTCTTATTCTTTTATTGTTAGAATAATGCTCCCACATAAAAGGATGGAAATATATATTCTGTCTTTCAACAGTACGGAAGTTCTCAATTAAAGTATACTGCGCATACGTTCGTACTCATTGTACATCTTTTTCAGACATGTGTGAACCACTTTACATCGCTCTCTATCACTAAATAGGTGTCAAAATCTAGCAGTACGTACGCGGTTCAGCTGTATCATTTCATATGTAAGTTCTTATTAATTATTACGTGTCCTCTGTAATATACATATGTATATAAAGATTATATTAAAAATATATAATAAAACGAATTATATGCTAAAAAAAATAAATAAATAAATGCTCTTAGCGATTATGCAATAACAAGTAGGGACAAATCAAATTTTTTTTTTTTCCGTGTTTTCTTAATTTCCGTACTGTTGAAGGATAGAGATACTGTGTCTGCACCGTCATGGCGGGACAAGCGTTTTGATCGCACGCTGCGTCTATTAGTTTAAAGGTCGATGGAAAAATTATTCGTTGTTAAATTTTCTTTGGAATAAAATTTATTGAATTGACATATTTTAATACGTCTTCTTACGCCACTAATTGTTGAAAAAACCTTATTGCATTCTTTGTTAAGAAAACATTTTAATTTTGACCCTTTACCGCATAATAAATGAAAATTTTGCAAATGTTTAATTATTAGAGAAGTAGATGTTTGCACTGAGTGACACAAGTAACAATTGTAATTAGTTTGATTCATGCTTTAATTTTTTTGCACTTAATCTTATGTGTATATCTTTTATGCGCGATGTGGGTACTCCCGCAATATTAAAAATTTTAATTTGGATATAATTCCAAAATACCTTTAAAGCCTTATCATATTCTGTATTAAATACAAAGTGAGCCTTAAATAAAATATCGACTGCTTCTATAAAGTTGGCGGCTTCTGTAAGGAGTAACTTTCCATCCAGGCTGATAAAATATTTTGAAACAGCATTTCTGTTTACACCAGTGGCCACTAAATAAGGTTGTTTGTTTATTTTTCTATCTTCTAACAATTCGTCGTCTGTAGAAGAACTCTGTAAATAACAAAAAAAATTCAAAAGAATATGTAGAGCAACCTGTTTGTAGTATACAATCGAATAATTATTATATGAAAACGTACCAATTAAAAAACTACGAGTTTATTAATAGTGTTAAGTCCACTTATTCGTGTTTCTTTAATTGGACCACTTGATGTCGGAGGCAGCAGAAGTAGCAAACATAAAATATTTTTTGTTACTTCGTCCCACTCTAAATATATATATATATATATATATATATATATATATATATATATATATATATATTATATAATCATGTATTTATTGTTTTAGAACCTATTTCACCTGGTATATAATCAATAGTTGTATTTGAACATTCAAGATAAACTTCTTGAATATATTTACTGTATTCTGGCCAGACTTCTATAAATTTATTCTCTTTTCCAGGGTATAATAAACTGAAATCTATGTTGATCTAAAATTTGTTATTAATTTGTTAGATTTAAAAAAAATTGTAGTATTTAAATACTTACTAATTTTGGACAGTCTAGAAATCTTGGATATGTATTTAATACGTCTGAAGTATTGCAGTTTTTTCTTAATATATATGTTTTTTTGTGCCTTTCTATTATTTCGTCAAATTGTTCTCTAACGACAGCATTTTTCATGAATTCGATGTCATTATCTAATTCCCAGTTTTCTGATGGCGTACTAACTGAAGAAGAATCATCCACTTGTATCTTCCTTTTTTTATTTTTACGCCCTTTGGACAGCCGATATTTTTTTTGATAATATTTCAAACCGAAATATAAATAGCCGTTTTGATTTGTAGGATCATAAAAAAATGACTGAAATTGAATAAGAAATTTTAAGTAGATAATCTATATATATAAAAAAATAAGGTTTTTCTTTGGGGCCTTAGTTATGGACTTCTACCGACCCGATTTTGATGATTCTTTTTTTAAATGAAAGCTATTAGCATGTAGATGTGCACAAAAATCTAAAATGTTAAGATTTTTAATTCCGTCTATTTTTATAAGGCGTTAAAGATTTTTTATTAAGTACCGCTGTCAAGCGATAGATGGCAGCACTGAACAACATGCAGATGAAGAAAATGATGTAAAATACATACAATTTGTGAAAATTGCTACAAGAATAATATTTTGTGTTATTTAGGGCTGGTTTATCAATGCAAAGTTAAAAAATTTAACAGGTAAATATCTTGAAACATGCAATGTTTTTATCATTCAACAGTCAAAAGTTAACCTTAAATATGACAGATAAATATGTGTACATGTCAAATTACAAGTGAAAATATAAGAAGGAATTTTTGCCCCAAAAATTAATAAATATAATAGTTAATTCATTAATTCATATTTAGTAAGTAATTTAATAATATTGAGCAAAATGATTAGGGCGATGTATTTTGTATTACAATATAATATGTATGTTATAATAAATAAGTTGGATGTTCCTATTTTCCCGCTATTAAACGCTACTTCTCAATGCTGCCTTTTACAGTATGTTTTCACACATTTGAAAAATGATTTCACATTAAGAAAATATGAATTCACATTAAAGAAAACTGATTCCACACAAATAAAAAGTGAATTCACAATTCACAGTAACGATATATGATTTCACATTAACGAAAACTGATTTCACGTAAAGGAAAACTGAATTCACACTAATGAAAACTAATTTCAACTAAACGAAAACAGATTTCAAACCCTCGGGTTACTTATTCTCGCTTCTAGCGTAGCTAACATTGTTGTAATCAACTTTTATCATTGTTGTAATCACGATTCATCAATGTTTTAATCAAGTCCTCTCATTGTTGTAACAATCACATTCTTTCATTGTTGTAATCGAATCTTTAGTAAAGTTTCTTAAAAATACTATTCGTTATTTATTTAATATTTTATATGTTCAGAAAGATATTTTAATTTATTTTAGAGGCAATAGATTTGCTTTATTTTTTGCCTCCCCTAGAGGTGGCAACTGCTCCTTCTTTCTCTTTCTTCGCGGTGCCCATTTAAATTTCCCATGTAAAATCTGTTTTCATTAAGTTGAAACTGGTTTTTACAAGTGTGAATTCTGTTTGTAAAATTGGTATTCAGGTATTCAGGAGTGATAAATTAGTTTTCGTTACTGTGAATTCAGATTTCCTTTGTGTGAAATTAAGCTTCATTAATTGGAAATCATATTTTGTTAACCTAAAATAGAATTTCAAAAGTGTGAAATTATACCGTAAAAGGTATAGGCATACCATGGTTATACATATTGTTTTAAACCGAATGAAGATATTAATTTGCAAAATAGAAACACGTTAATCCCTCATAGATTACAATAATGTATAAAAATTTTCTGTACAATAAAATATTCATTATTACTACAATAATTGAACTTCAAATCATAAATGAAACACATTGATTACGACAATAACAATATTTGTTGGTGAGAATAAATTAAATACATTGTAAAATGGAATGAAATGAAGTCAGAATGATTGCATTTGCAACATTGATTCATAATTATAATTTATAATAATAAAATATAACATTGAAGACGTTGAATATGCGGATAATCTCTATTAGATGTTTTACCTTTCTCTTCTTTAAAAAAAATTAAAATGAAATGCCGAATTTACCATTAGCATCAAATATTCAAATCATAAACGAGTTCATTAAATGAACACCTACTGTGGTTCCTATAGAATTATTATTATAATTATTATTATTATTTTCTATATCAATTGCATATTTTTAATAGGTATGTTTAGATGTTAGAAAATTTAATATTACTGGAGTTTGTTGTAAAATTTGTACAATAATATCCAAAGTTCCTCATCAAATAATTACCGAGCAATAAAATCCATTCTGTGCCTGTGGTACAAGAGCTGTATTTTTATCTGTTAAAACAGTTTCAGTTCGCAATTTAGAGTTAACTATAAGTTTATAAACTGGTAGATAGACTGTAACCTTGCATTAACAAACCGACCCTAAATAACTTACTTTTTATTACCAGTGTTGTATCAAATAATCTCCCTATTCCTATGTGCCCAACAAAGCACCGGTGGTTAAAAAAGTGTTGAAGAGTACCAAACATTGAATATAAATACAGAAAATATATAATTTAATAACTTTACCCCATAATTTTGTTGCAAATATTTGCAACGGGTACAGCTATATATATATAAAAAAATAAGGTTTTTCTTTGGGGCCTTAGTTATGGACTTCTACCGAACCGATTTTGATGATTCTTTTTTTAAATGAAAGCTATTAGCATGCAGATGTGCACAAAAATCTAAAATGTTAAGATTTTCAATTCCGTCTATTTTTATAAGGCCTTAAAGATTTTTTATTAAGTACCGATGTCAAGCGATAGATGGCAGCACTGAATAACATGCAGATGAAGAGAATGATGTAAAATACATACAATTTGTGAAAATTGCTACAAGAATAATATTTTGTGTTATTTAGGGCTGGTTTATTAATGCAAAGTTAAATAATTTAACAGGTAAATATCATGAAACATGCAAAGCTTTTATCATTCAACAGTCAAAAGTTGACCTTAAATGACAGATAAATATGTTAACATGTCAAATTGCAAGTGAAAATATAAGAAGGAATTTTTGCCCCAAAAATTAATAAATATAATAGTTAATTTATTAATTCAAAGTTAGTAAGTAATTTAATAATATTGAGCAAAATTATTAGGGAGACATATTTTGTATTACAATATAATAATTTTTTTAACCTAAAGTTTAAAAATTTATTGAATTATATATCCCTTACCTAAAATGCAGCATTTTTACCTATTTAAAATGGACAAGAGACAGGTGTAAATTTATAGGTTTTCAAAAAACGAAATCATTATTTACAAAAGAGTATGTTAGAATGAATAAGTTGGATGTTCCTATTTTCCCGCTCCCGCTCTTAAACGCTACCCTCAATGCTGCCTTTTACAGTATGTTTTCACACTTTTGAAAAATGATTTCTCATTCACAAAATATGAATTCACATTAAAGAAAACTGGTTCCACACAAATGAAAAGTGAATTCACAATTCACAATAACGAAATATGATTTCACATTAACGAAAACAGATTTTAATGATTCTTTTTTTTAAATGAAAGCTGTTAGCATGTAGATGTGCACAAAAATCTAAAATGTTACAATTATGATTCCGGCTATTTTTTATAAGGCCTTAAAGATTTTTTATTAAGTACCGCTGTCAAGCGATAGATGGCAGCACTGAACAAAATGAAGATTAAGAGAATGATGTAAAATATATACAATTTGTGAAAATTGCTACAAAAATAATATTTTGTGTTATTTTAGAGCTGGTTTATCAATGCAAGGTTAACTAATGTAACAGGTAAATAATGTGCAAAGCTTTTATCATACAAAAATTAAAAGTTAACCTTAAATGACAGATAAATATGTCAACATGTCAACTTATAGTGAAACCACAATAAGCAATTTTTGCCCTCAAAAATTAATAAATATAAAAGTTAATTCATTAATTCAATTATGGTAAGTAATTTAATAATATTGAGCAAAATTAATAGAGATACATATTTTGTAATAATTTTTTTTAACCTAAATTTTAAAAATTTATTGAATTATATACCTATCCTTTATCTAAAATACAGCATTATTACCTATTTAAAAATGCACAAGAGATAGGTGTACATTTACAGGTTTTTAAAAAATAACGAAATCATTAAATACAAAAGAGTATTATATTATAATCTACCAGTTAGATAACCCTATTTTCCCGCTCTTAAACGCTACCTCTTAGGGAAAAAAAAAACTGAATTCACACCAATGGAAACTAATTTTAACTAAAGAAAACAGATTTTAAACCGTCGGGTTACATATTCTCGCTTCTAACGTATCTAACATTGTTGTAATAAACTTTTATCATTGTTGTAATCAAGTTTCATTATTGTTGTTAAGTTTCTAAAAAATGTTATTCGTTATTTATTTAATATTTTATAAGGCCAAAAAGACATTTTAATATATTTTAGAGACAATAAAAATGCTTATTTTTTTGCCTCTCCAAGAGGTGGCTACTGTCCCTCCTGCCCTTCCTTGGAGGTGCCCATTTAAAGTTTCTATATAAAATCTGTTTTCATTTAGTTGAAACTGGTGTTTAAAATTGTGATTTCTGTTTTCATTGTTACAAAATCGGTATTCAGGTTCAGGAGTGATAAATTAGTTTTCGTTACTGTGAATTCAAGTTTCCTTTGTGTGAAATCAAGGTTCGTTAATGTGAAATCATATTTTGTTAACGTGAAATAGAATTTCAAAAGTGTGAAATCATGCTGTAAAAGGTATAGACATGCAATGATTATGCATATTGTTTTAAATCGAATAAAGATGTTAATTTGCATAATAGAAGCACGTTAATCCCTCATAGATTACAATAATGCATACATTTTTTGTGGACAATAAAACTTTTAAAAAAATTACTACAATAATTGAACTTGAAATCATAAATGAAACACATTGATTACAACAATAACAATATTTGTTGGTGACTATAAATTATTTACATTATAAAATGAAATGAATGAACATCGTTACCCCGTATTTTTGTTGCAAATATTTGCAACGGGTACAGCTAGTCTATATATATAAAAAAATAAGGTTTTTCTTTGGGGCCTTAGTTATGGACTTCTACCGAACCGATTTTAATGATTCTTTTTTTAAATGAAAGCTATTATCATGTAGATGTGCACAAAAATCTAAAATGTTACAGTTTTGATTCCGTCTATTTTTTATAAGGCCTTAAAGATTTTTTATTAAGTACCGCTGTCAACCGATAGATGGCAGCACTGAGCAACATGAAGAAGAAGAGAATGATTTAGAATACATACAATTTATGAAAACTGCTACAAAATAATATTTTGCATTATTTAGGGCTGGTTTATCAATGCAAAGTTAAATAATTTAACAGGTAAATATCTTAAATCATGCAAAGATTTTATAATACAAAAGTCAAAAGTTGATCTTAAATGACAGATAAATATGTCAACATGTCAACTTACAATGAAAACAGAAGGAATTTTTTCCCTCAAAAATTAATAAATATAATAGTTAATTCATTAATTTAAATATGGTAAGTAATTTAATAATATTGAGCAAAATTAATAGAGATACATATTTTGTAATAATTTTTTTTTAACCTAAATTTTAAAAATTTATTGAATTATATATCCTTTATCTAAAATACTGCATTATTACCTATTTAAAAATGCACAAGAGATAGGTGTACATTTACAGGTTTTTAAATAACGAAATCATTAAATACAAAAGAGTATTATATTATAATCAACCAGTTGGATAACCCTATTTTCCCGCTCTTAAACGCTACCTCTTAAGGAAAAAAAACTGAATTCACACCAATGGAAACTAATTTTAACTAAAGAAAACAGATTTTAAACCGTCGGGTTACATATTCTCGCTTCTAACGTAGCTAACTTTGTTGTAATAAACTTTTATCATTGTTGTAATCAAGTTTCATTATTGTTGTTAAGTTTCTAAAAAATGCTATTCGTTATTTATTTAATATTTTATAAGGCCAAAAAGACATTTTAATATATTTTAGAGACAATAAAAATGCTTATTTTTTTGCCTCTCCAAGAGGTGGCTACTGTCCCTCCTGCCCTTCCTTGGAGGTGCCCATTTAAAGTTTCTATATAAAATCTGTTTTCATTTAGTTGAAACTGGTGTTTAAAATTGTGAATTCTGTTTTCATTGTTACAAAATCGGTATTCAGGAGTGATAAATTAGTTTTCGTTACTGTGAATTCAAGTTTCCTTTGTGTGAAATCAAGGTTCGTTAATGTGAAATCATATTTTGTTAACGTGAAATAGAATTTCAAAAGTGTGAAATCATACTGTAAAAGGTATAGACATGCAATGATTATGCATATTGTTTTAAATCGAATAAAGACGTTAATTTGCATAATAGAAGCACGTTAATTCCTCATAGATTACAATAATGCATAAATTTTTTGTGGACAATAAAACAGTCATTATTCTACAATAATTGAACTTGAAATCATAAATGAAACACATTGATTACAACAATAACAATATTTGTTGGTGACTATAAATTATTTACATTATAAAATGAAATGAATGAATATCGTTACCCCGTATTTTTGTTGCAAATATTTGCAACGGGTACAGCTAGTCTATATATATAAAAAAAAAGGTTTTTCTTTGGGGCCTTAGTTATGGACTTCTACCGAACCGATTTTAATGATTCTTTTTTTAAATGAAAGCTATTAGCATGTAGATGTGCACAAAAATCTAAAATGTTACAGTTTCAATTCCGTCTATTTTTATAAGGCCTTAAAGATTTTTTATTAAGTACCACTGTCAAGCGATAGATGGCAGCACTGAACATAAAGATGAGAATGATGAAAAATACATACAATTTGTGAAAATTGCTACAAGAATAATATTTTGTGTTATTTACGGCTGGTTTATCAATGCAAGGTTAAATAATGTAACAGGTAAATAACGTGCAAAGCTTTTATCATACAAAAGTCAAAAGTTAACCTTAACAGATATATGTCAACTTATAGTGAAACCATAATAAGGAATTTTTGCCCTCAAAAATTAATATATATATAATACAATAGTTAATTCATTAATTATAATATGGTAAGTAATTTAATAATATTGAGTAAAATTAATAAAGATATATATTTTGTATTATATTATAATAATTTTTTTAACCTAAAGTTTAAAAATTTATTGAATTATATATCCCGTATCTAAAATACAGCATTATTACCTATTTAAAAATGAACAAGAGACAGATGTACATTTACAGATTTTTAAATAACTAAATCATTAAATACAAAAGAGTATATTATAATCAACCACTTGGATGCCCCTATTTTCCCATTCTTAAACGCTATCGCTTAATGCTACCTTTTGCAATATGTTTTCTAACTTTTGAAACATGATTTTACATTAACCAAATATGAATTCACATTAACGAAAACTGATTTCACACAAATTAGAAGTGAATTCTCAGTAAAGAAATACGATTTCACATTAGGGAAAACTGATTTCATGTAAAAGAAAACTGATTTCATGTAAAAGAAAACTGAATTCACACCAATGAAAACTATACCAACGAAAGTATTAAATACAACTGAGTTGGATGTCTCTATTTTCCCGCTCTTTAACACCCCTTAATTTTACATTTTACAATATGGTTTCACATTAACGAAACCTGATTTCACGTAAAAGAAAACTGAATTCACACCCATGAAAACTAATTTCAACTAAACGAAAACAGATTTCAAACCCTCGGGTTACTTATTCTCACTTCTAGCGTAGCGAACATTGTTGTAATCAAATTTTATCATTGTTGTAATCAAGTTACATCATTGTTTTAATCAAGCTTTTTTGTTGTTGTAATCAAATTTAATCTTTAGTTGTTTCTTAAAAATACTATTCCCTATTTATTTAATATTTTATAAGTTCAGAAAAATATTTTAATATATTTTAGGGGCAATACATTTGCCTTATTTTTTTACCTCTCCAAAGGTGACTATTGCCCCTTCTTGCCTTTTCTTGGCGGCGCCTATTTAAGATTACTATGTAAAATCTGTTTTCATTTAGCTGAAAATGGTTTTTAAAATTGTGAATTCTGTTTTCATTATTACAAAATCGGTATTCAGGAGTGATAAATTAGTTTTCGTTACTGTGAATTCAGGTTTCCTTTGTGTGGCATCAAGTTTCGTTAATGTGTAATTATACTGTAGAAGGTATAGATATGCACTGATTATGCATATTGTTTTAAACCGAATAAAGATGGTAATTTGAAAAATAGATATACGTTGATTCCTCATAGATTACAGTAATGCATAATTTTTTTGTGTACAATAAATTATTACTACAATAATTGAACTTGAAATCATAAATGAAACACATTGATTACGACAATAACAATATTTGTTGGTGACAATAAATTTTATACATTATACAATGGAATTAAATGAAGTAAGAATAATTACAAAATTGATTCATAATTATAATTTATAATAATAAAATATAACATTGAAAGACATTGAATATGCGGATAATCTCTATTAGATGTTTTACCTTTTTCTTCATTTAAATTTATAACAGTAAAAAAAAAATCATAAACTGGTCAATTAAATGAATACTTACTGTAGTTTCTATAGAATTTTTATTATTATTTTTCTGTATAAATTACATATTTTTAATAGGTATGTTTATCTGTTACAAAATTTAACATTGCTGCAGTTTGTAGTACAATTTGTACGATAATATCCAAAGTTCCTCATCAAATAATTACGTGTAGCTATAAAATCCATCCTGGTCTTGTGTTACAAGACCTGTATCAAAACAGTTTCAGTTCCCAATTTACAGTTTTTATTTATAAACAGTCAATCAAACATTTAATTTACCTAACTAACAGTTACCATTACTTTTAACTTTGCATTAACACACCGACCCTAAATAATTTACTTATTATTACCAGTGTTGTGTCAAATAATCTCCCTATTTCTATGTGCTCAACAAAGCAGCGGTAGTTAAAAAAGTGTGGAAAAGTACCAAACATTAAATACAAGTACAGAAAATTTATAATTTAATAATGTTACCTCATATTGTTTGTTGCAAATATTTGCAACGGGTACAGCTAGTCTATATATATAAAAAAATAAGGTTTTTCTTTGGGGCCTTAGTTATAGACTTCTACCGAACCGATTTTGATGATTATTTTTTTAAATGAAAGCTATTATCATGTAGATGTGCACAAAAATCTAAAATGTTAAGATTTTCAACTCCGTCTATTTTTATAAGGCCTTAAATATTTTTTATTAAGTACCGCTGTCAAGCGATAGATGGCGGCACTGAACAACATGAAGATGAAGAGAATGATTAATGTAAAATACATACAATTTGTGACCTTGCTACAAGAATAATATTTTGTATTATTTAGGGCTGGTTTATCAGTGAAATATTAAATAATTTAACAGGTAAATATCTTGAAACATGCAAAGCTTTTAACATACAACAGTCAAAAGTTAACCTTAAATGACATAAATATGTCAACACGTCAACTTACAATGAAAATATAAAAAGGTATTTTGGCCCTCAAAAATTAATAAATATAATAGTTATTTCATTCATTCAAATATGGTAAGTATTTTAATAATATTGAGCAAAATTAATACGTATTTCGTATTATAATTTAATAATTTTTTTAACCTAAAGTGTAAAAATTTATTGAATTATATATCCCTTATCTAAAAATCAGTATTATTACCTACTTAGAAATAGACAAGAGACAGGTGTACATTTACATGTTTTTAAATAAAGAAATCATTAAATACAAAAGAGTATATTATAATCAACCAGTTGGATTTTTATCCCGCTCTTAAACGCTACCCTTTAATGCTACCTTTTACAATGTTTTCACACTTTTGAAACATGATTTCACATTAACAAAATATGAATTCGCATTAACGAAAACTGATTTCACATAAGTGAAAAGTGAATTCCCAGTAATGAAATATAATTTCACATTAACGAAAACTGATTTCACGTAAAAGAAAACTGAATCCACACCAACAATCCCTCGTGTTATTTACTCTCGCTTCTAGCGTAGCTAACATTGTTGTAATCAACTTTTATAATTGTTTTAATCAAGCTCTCTCATTGTTATAATTAAATTCTTTCATTGTTGTAATCAAATTTAATCTTTAGTTAAGTTTCTTAAGAATACTATTCGTTATTTATTTAACATTTCATAACTTCAGAAAAATATTTTAATATATTTTAGAGACAATACATTTGTTTTATTATTTTGTCTCTCCAAAGGTGGCTACCGCCCCTTCTTGGCGTTTCTTGGCGGTGCCCATTTAAGATCCCTAGGTACAATCTGTTTTTATTTAGTTGAAACTGGTTTTTAAAATTATGAATTCTGTTTTCATTATTGCAAAATCGGTATTTAGGAGTGATAAATTAGTTTTCGTTACTGTGAATTCAGGTTTCCTTTGTGTCAAATCAAGTTTCGTTAATGTGCAGTCATACTGTAGAAGGTGTATATAAGAAATGATAATGCATATTGTTTTAAACCGAATAAAGATGTTAATTTGAATATAGAAACATAGAAATGTCGAATTTACCACTAGCATCAAATCTTCAAATCATATACTGGCAATTAAATGAATACCTACTGTTGTTCCTATAAAATATTTATTATCATTATTTTTCTATATAAATAGCATATTTTTATTAGGTATGTTTATCTGGTGGAAAATATAACAATGCTACAGTTTGTTGTAAAATTTGTACAATATTATCCAAAGTTCCTCATCAAATAATAAGCAATAAAATCCATCCCGTGCCTGTATAGAAGACCTGTATTATTTATCTGTCAAAACAGTTTCAGTTTTCAGTTCCCAATTTTCAGTTAACTATAAGTTTATAAACTGATACATAGACTTTAACTATTTATTTATAAACAGTCAATAAATCATTTAATTTACATAACTAACAGTTAGCATTACTTCACTTTTAACTTTGCATTAGCAAACCGTCCCTAAATAATTTACTTATTATTACCAGTGTTGTGTCAAATAATCGTCCCATTCAGGGCCGGATTAAGGTATTTTCGGGCCTGAGGCGCTCATAATTTTCGGGCCTGAGGCGCTCACAAATTTCGGGCCTGAGGCGCTCACAATTTTAGGGCCCCTAGAATAAAATATGACCCCAAAATATAATTTATATTATAAATGAACCAGAAAAATAATTACAGCTGAAATATACTCATAAAATAAATAAATAAAACTCTAAAAAAATAAAAACTCGACAAAATGGTGCCGTAGCCGGGCCCCTAGCAGGCCCGGGCCCTGAGGCGCGCGCCTCATGCGCGTCATGGTTAATCCGGCACTGGTCCCATTCCTATGTGCCCAACAAAGCACCGGTGGTTAAAAAACATTGAATATAAGTACAGATAATTTATAATTTAATAACTTTACTCTTTACCCCATATTTTTGTTGCAAATTTTTGCAACGGGTACAGCTAGTAATTATTAAAAAAATATAATTTTCTTACATATTCAACTCCTCCACTGGTGTCTTTATATATGTGAAAAATCTCTAAACTTATTTGCGCAAATTCTGCAATCTGTTTTCTGTCAGGATAAGGTCCATATGTAGTTACCATACACTTTATTATTTCCCTTATAACAGCTCTTCGTTCGGTATCTGACAATTTATTATCTATAAGATATTTTTTCATGAGCTGTGGAATGTTACTTTTCAAATAATCCAACAATAATTCTTTCGTTATTTTTGCTATTGTTTCCTTCTTCTTAGAGTCAAAGTCTTGCAAAAATTCGTCAAGTTCGTTGTCTATTGAATTCTCTAAAGACTAAATCATAATATGAAGTAAATAATTTTAAATAAATATATGTAAAAATTTACCGAAGTCAAAGACACTGTATCTGTACTGATACTAGTCAGAGATGTCTCGTGAACTGTAGGTTCTAAAATGTAATAAATTATTGTAATCTGTAATCTAAAACATTTTAAATTTTACCAAGCTCTGTGAATGATATTTCTTGAGTTATAATTTTAACAGCAAAATTTATGTCACTTTTACATTGATTCAAAAATACATTAAGAATTTTTTTTCTTCAAATATGTTGCCTTGTATATCGGCGAATCCAATAAAATTGTGTAAATTTAGGTGAGATATAACTAAAAAATATATATAAGTATGTAGTTATTAGAACCGCAAATAAAATTTTTAATTATTACTAAATTTTATACCTGATTGAACGAAGTCTTGATATGTAACCGTGTCTCCTAATTGTATCACAGGTACATAATACTTTTTATTATTATAAATACACGGTAATAATGCCATTTTTACCTTTATATAAGTTTCGTGGACTTCAAGTACGAAATACTGCACTACACTTTACGCTATATCTATTGCGTTGTCTGATCTTGTCCAAACGCGTTCACTTACGTTTACCCTTTTGAAGAGCAAATAATACAATTTTATGGAGCAAAAATACCCTTTTGATAATAAATCCTACATTGAAAAGAGTATGTTTTACTCAAATAATTTGTTAAAAAAGCATTTTACTTAACAAGAGTGTAAAATGTATTCAAATTAGAGCAATTTAAAATATTTTATTTATTTTGGGTGTAAATTTGTAAAAATAAATGAGTAAAAAGAAATAATATAAAGAGTATTATTTCGATTTACTACTAAAGTTGTAAATATTACTCCTTCTAAAATTTTACTCTTTTAATAATAGTAATTAATACCAAACGTGATAGTAAAAAATTACTGTTAAAAGATTAAAAATGCAGTTACTCCAACGAAATATTTCACTTTTACTTACTTTACACATATAGAGATTTTAGTGAATAACCACGTTTTGATGTCCCCAGAATCCGATTTTAACATTTTTACAATGATGTCTGTAGGTATGTATGTATGTTTGTGTCTGTGTGTGTGTGTGTGTGTGTGTGGATCTTGTGGACACGATTACTCAAATACTATCAATCAGAAAAATTTGAAATTTTGTATACCCATTCTATATTAATGTGGGAAGAGCTCATTAGTTTTTAGTATATATCGGATAACCGGAAGTACCATTTATACAAGCTTTTAACAGTTTTTTTTTTTTTGTAAAAAATTAATTGAATTTAATTTTTTAACAACTTTTACTAATTGTAATCGAATAGAATGATACAATCTTAAATTCTACGATAATAACATTTAGTAAATAACTCTAAATAACTTTAAATATGAATATATAATATAATTTATTTTCATATATCGTCTTGCCTATGCGTCAAACAAAAACATAATTTTAATAACAATTTTGACATATTTAAATGCCACTGACTGGAAGCAATTACAGTAAAATTAATAATGAAACCGTGTTAAGGAGAATATAATAGTAAAATAATTAATTCTAAAGAATTTAAGGTTTGTAAAAATAATATATTTTCCATCATACATAAATGTTAGATGTACAGGATGATCTGATTTAAATTTGCTCTATTTTGCAGCACTATGAATTAATATTAATTTACAATTACACATTTACAAAATGGATCATGTACGGCGAAGAATTTACAAAGATTGCGTTTTAGAGCACCCAGAAGTTCATGCTGATTTTTATAAGAATATGTGTGTGACGATTTTTCCTTAAAGTCTTTTAAAATATCATACAAAACTTCTCAAATTTGGTATTTAAAACTCATATATAATTTGAAACAACATATTAAGTTTTAACCATATATGATAAATCGGATGTAGTACTTAATTTGGAGCTCTAACAGATTTTTGAGGAGAAACAATAAAACAATCCAAAATTTCGTATTACAGACTTTTCTATTTATTGAACAACAAATTAAATTTTATTTATAAACGATCAACCGGAAGTGATACTTTACTTAAAGCTCACTGCTATTTTAAACATGGAATTGGCGGGAGGTCATGTGCTGGCCACATCAGATTTTTTTTGTAATAATATAGATATTTTGGGGTTCTTGTGCTATATAGGAAGATATACTTTCGGAAATATTTCTGTATTTTAATGTCAAACTAAGAATACAAGAAAAACAAATAAAGTTTGAAAACAATTGGCGTTATTTGTTTGTCACAGCTTAGAAATAAGACACCATAAATAAAATTTGGCAATTTTTAAGAATAATCGGCGAATTATCCAATCTTGATAAATAATAGAAATTTACTAACAAATTTGTGTTATTATTAAACTGTTAAATGTTTAGCTAGAAATATAATTTAAAGTTAACGTTATAATGTGGAAATATCTGTAAATAAAAAATAACTTCCAACATTATTCGTCGCTTGTCAGATAATATCAATCCTTCATATTAACTTTAGATTGGATTATATACTAAATTTTTATTGAAAAGAATGTATTTTACAACCAATACATTGATGTATTGATAGATCAAGAAACACTTGAATGGTCACTCTAATAGCCGAGACAGACGACAAAAAATAATGATCATTAAGGGTTAGTTATAGTATGCGTACCCGAAGGTGATACTGTTGACAGATGTCAAAATTGCGTCTTTTAACAAGCCTGGAAATATTGAATGTAGTAAGCACGTGCTACTTATTGTTTTGTACTGTACGAGTATAATACAATAAGTAGTATGTGCTTACTATATTCAATATTTTCAGGTTTGTTAATAGACGCAATTTTGACATCTATCAACAGTATCACCTTAGGGTACGCATACTATATCTAACCTTTAATGATCATTAATTTTTGTCGTCTGTCTCGGCTATAACAGAAAAATAACAAAATGCTGAAATTGAGAAATCACAATTCATTATAATATTTATTTTGCCCTCTGTTTATTTACTTCCTTTGAACATCTTGAACATCTGTGGTATGAAATGAAGTGATAAGGTAAATAAAATCGGTTCAACTAATGTTATTCAGTTTATAGCAATGTTTTACAAAAACTAATGTAATTGTGACGAAGTCACAGTGTTTCCTCATGAAATTCCAGCATGCCATCGTCCAGAGAACATCACCGGCCACTGTGGAGCTGCAGAGTAGCATGTAATCGTTCTCCAGAAGCTGCTGTAGCACAAGAACAGGATTCTGCAGTCCAAACTGGCCGTAAAATGTCCATAACCTCACATTCAGCACATGGCTAGCACGCGGTATTTTCCATGAAACTTCACCGTCCACTTCGGGGCCTTATCGCAGCGTTTAATTGGTTTACCAGAGACAGCTGTGACACGAAAACGGAATTCGATAGTTTAAAATTGTTCTTATCATGCTTTTAACCTTACCTGTAGCACATGGTGAGCACGCGGTAACGGCCAACGGAAAATCCTCTAGTTTGCAGCCTACCATTATAATTCCGGGGTTTTCGTGGCCGGCATTTCACTCTGCGCATCACACGGCAACTTCAAAAGCAACCGTTCACCTAGATTTCACAACTAGAGCACGCTTTCCACACCTGTCAAGACCGCAGCGCCAAACCCAGGCGGAATAAACTAGAACTTGAGATATTTGTTAATTTCTATTTTATTGTAATAATTATTTATATATTTTACCTGTTAGTTTCAAGCAAGAAAAACTGGATTTTCGCATTTTCACTTGCGTATAGAATTTTCTAGAAATATTTTAAGAGCCCAGCCTCTCGACCAATAGTAAGCCGAGTCTGTTCTCCCACTCGGCCAATCAAATACGAATAAAACCCTTCCACATAAACCGCGCGCGTTTAAACGAGAATTACCAAAATCCGGCTATAAAAGAAGCAGCAGCAGCCCTAGAATTGATTCTGTCTTCTGGCTAGCCGTTCTAGTCAGAACCAAGAGTTCTATAGCCGTTCTATAGAATTAAGTTCCAGTACCAGCCCCAGAAGGCAGAGTCCAGATCTTCTACAGCTGTTCTGTAGAATTCAGTCACCAAGTGTCGTTGTTCGACAAGTCTACGTTTTACAGAGTGAATATTACTTCACGTTTGTCTTCAGAGTAAGAATATTTCACGTACTAAGTTTCTCAGAGTTAGTATTTCACGTACCAAGTTTCACGGAGTAAAGATTTCACGTACAAGTTCTGAGTAAATATTATTTCAAGTTTGTCAAGAATATAAATAATATTTCGCGTACTAAGTTCACAAAGTTGATATATCCAGTTTTACTTGATAATAAAGTTTCGCATTCATTTATTAAAGTGTACAAAGTGTGTAAATAAACATAGTCTTAGTGTACTGCATTTTTCACTGCACAATAACAACCTAAGAATCCTGGCCTACACGACTAGCTATCCGCGAACTTTCCTCATCCTTCTCTCAGTTACACGGAGATACAAGATTGCGCCCGAGCATGAAACAACCCAGACAGCAGTGATAGAGGATGAGATTGACATCACAATTTGGCGACCGAATAATGTCGTCACAATTTGGCGATCGAACAATGACGTTACAAAATGGTGCCAGAGCAGGGACGTCGTCACAAATGGCGCCCGAGCAGGGACATCAAAATGCGGAGCAGGGACTCGAAAGTGCAGAGCAGGGACATCAAAATGCAGAGCAGGGACCTCATAGTACCGTCCAGGGACACGAAAATGCAAAGCAGGGATATCATAGTGCCGTCCAGGCACTCGAAAATGCAGAACAGGAATCTGACATGTACACCGCGCCGACAAGATCTGAAACAGCAGAGACAGCCAAGAGAAAGAACAGCTCCACAAGCAGCAGACTCACGAACAGCACAGGCAGCGGCCTCAGTAACAGGCCCCAGTGTTGACTCCAGTAGCGACAATCGACTGCGTGATCTCCCCCCGTAATCCTCCAGTAATCCAGGATCATTTCCATGGTCAGGCCGTATACCGACACGAGCGATGTCACTGTCTTCAGCAGCAGCAGCCAACAGAAAACCCAGGAACAGCACAGGCAGCGGCCTCAGTAACAGGCCCCAGTATTGGCTCCAGTAGCGACAGTCGACTGCGTGATCTTCCGCCGGCCCGACCTCCAGTAACCCAGGACCGTGTCCATGGTCAGGCCGTATACCGACACGAGCGATGTCGCTGTCTTCAGCAGCAGCAGCCAACAGCAACAGGAACAGCCACAAGTATGGCCACAGGTATGGCCTCTATAAAGGCCACGGTAATAGCTTCAGTATGGCCTCCTAATGGCCACAGTAAAGGCCTTCGTAGCAGCATCAGTAATGGCCTCGTAATAGTCTCAGTACAGGCTTTCGTAAGGGCCTCAGTAATGGCCTAGTAACAGTTATCACAGTGAGGCTCCAACAGCAGCAGCAGCAACAACAGCAGCAGAAGTATTGTATTGCACTTCGCTATCGAACCGTCGTTTTATAACAAAAAAAAAAAATACAGAACTTTACCCAAATATTGTTTTTATTGTATTTAACATGTCTTCTGCACACATATAATTTTAATTATATCTATTTTTCATTGTATGAGGAAGTTTCTATATGTCAGAGATTCTTCTAATTCATTAACAAGATTGGCGGTATTTCTGATGGATATATGGATTTTACCTATAATTTTAAATATTTAATTAATAAAACAATAAGAATGATTAAATATACTTCCCAGAAAAAGCTATCAGAATATCACTAAAACTTTTGATTTTTGACACTGACATCTGTTATTTACAAACTATGTTATAAACATTTGATATTTTGCCTTACAGGCCTATTCTGTAACTCAGTGGTTAATTTTTAACAACGGGTTAAAAATTTCAACCAATCAAGTATGTTGATATAGTAGTCCAGTCATTAGGTAGATTTACCCTGCAAAAGGTCGGGTATTTTTGATTTTTTTATATATTATATATTTAGGGGTCCTAATAAAAAATGCAAGTTTTCCCCCTAGGGGGCCTTCGGGAAGGACCGCCAACTTGGGAAAAAGTGCAAATAAACGGTTTTTTCAAAATATCTCTTCACCTATTTGCATTAGGGCAAAAATAGTAATTTTTCAATTTGTTTATATTAAAATTTCCTGCAACTTTTATCTAATACATTTTTTTCTATAATCAATAGATAGCAAGCTACAGAGCTTCAAACAGAAATTCCTCTAAAATATTAAACATCTGAAAATCGGTTCATTTCTCATTTTCTCATTCAAAATTTCGACACGATTAAAGATAAACAATATTAAGTATTTAATATGTGTCAAAGTGGTTGATGAAAAATTGAGAAATGAGCCGATTTTCAGATGTTTAAAATTTTAGAGGAATTTCATGTGAGTTTAATTTGGTAGTAACTAGCAAATTGCTCATCGGAAAAATTGTGTAATACTTTATGTTAAACAGTGTTATCGTATCTTTAACAAGATCAGAGTGGTGGATGAAAAAATAAAAAATTGCAGGAAAACATTGACAATTATTATAAAAAAGGTATCAATAATTTACTTTTTTCGATGACACGACGACTGTAAACTGTTATAAATAATGAAATCTATTAGACTATGTATTAAATATGTAATATTATTTGTTTTTTTTTTTTAAGTAATTTTAATATCTTTCATAATTGTTTTGAGCAAATGGCCAAAATCATAAATATGCCGCCATTTTTCCCAATTGGCAGGAGGTTCCCGTGCTCCGATTTCCGGAATTTTTATATATGTTATTCAGTGCATTTTCTGGATAGGATTCCGTTTAAAAGCTTTTCTTGTAATTACTTTGAAGTAAAATCATAAATTTCCTGGACTATAAAACGTTTTTAGAATGAAAATAAAACAATAAGCAATAACTAATATGTATGTATAGTAGTTAAATACTAATAATTAATGAATAATAATATGTAATTTGAAAAAAAAAATAATTAAAAAAATGATGTAAATGAAGCATTAGAGCAATTTTCAAAAATTAGCTCTGTTTGAAGCTCTGTGGCTTGCTATCTATTGGATATAGAAAAAAATGTATTAGATGAAAGTTGTAAGAAATTTTATTCTCAAAAAATTGAAAAATAACTATTTTTGCCCTAATGCAAATAGGTGAAGAGATATTTAGAAAAAACCGTTTATTTGCACCTTTTTTATTAGGACCCCTAAATATATAATATATCCAAAAATCAAAAATACCCGACCTTTTGTGGAATAAACCCTTATTTTTCTACCAAATGATTGGACTATATAACAAAAAATTAATTTTTAGTTGTCATATCAATGTCTATTGGATAAAAAAATTAATCAGTTGTTAAAAATGAACCACTGAGTTACAGAATAGGCCCGTTAGTGTAGTTTAGCCTCTGCGATGTATTACATCCGATTATTCTATGTATTATAGTGTCTTTATCTATAAATCTATTCAAGATAAAATAAAAAGGTCAATTCTGAACATTTATCTGTAAAATCGTAAATTCGTAAATCTGTAGGCTACGATAAATCTGTAACTGCACAACTTACAGATTTACAGACTTGGAAATTCTGAACACAAATCTGTAACGAGCCGAGTTATAGACGATCTCGTAACGTTTTGACATGTTGTGTAACTAACTTCACAAATATTTTGTACTCAATGTGACAAGCTGTCATAGAACTGTATTTTTCACTAAATAAGTAAAAATAATGTAGGTATACACTAATTATTATTGTTTTTAAGGCCTAGATTACTAATTATTGATAAAATATTAGTATTTCCAAAAAACCGAATGAAATATACCTGGCAACTTTAGAAGAGGATTATGCGTTGAAAAGTAATACCATCAACTTCTTAGCGGATATACTACTTTTACACCAGTCTGTTCTGCGTCTCTTTTCAGCCCCTTGTAATTCTCTCCACTTTTAACATCTTTTAATATTTCGAAGTTTCCTCCACCTTTTCTCCAATGCATTTTTCCTTCAACTATAATTTTCTGGAGACAATCCCTCCTTAAAATATGTCCAATCCATTTATCTTCCTCTTTCCTATTTCTCTCAAATTTCTTATCTCTTCTCCACCTCATTTCTTTATACGTTTTTCTCCTTCTTCTTTTAGTAAAGATTGTCGTTCCCTAGGCGATTCTGCTTCTAATATATTCCTTACTATTTCCATTCCAAGTCACTATACTTTGAACTTCCATGTTATTTGAAGGACCATACTTGTTCTACATTCTCTCCTAACCATATGGATGCGGATCCTTCCTACCTAGGTATTCCCATTACTTTTGATATCTTTATTCTTATTCTCCAAATTCGTCCAAATTTATAGAAAATTATAACATTTGCAATTCCCTGTAAACTATTATTTTTGTAAAAAAAAAAGTTACTAAACTGACTTTTATTATACGGATTTACTTATTTGCATAATTTTGTAACAAAATACCAATTAAAGAACCGTTGTTGTTCATTCACTTTTATTAAAAATTATCTGTAAGCTTACAGCCAATTTTTCACTCACCGTAAGAATTTACGAGAACTGTTAGTGTTTACAGATTTTCTGTAAGCTACAAATGTGATCAGAATTGCAATTCTATTGTAAGTTGTTTCAGGCCTTACGGATCGTAAGAATTTACGAGAACTGTAAGTACTTACAGGTTTTCTGTAAGCTACAGATATGGTCAGAATTGCAATTTTGAACGTAAGCTGTTACATGCCTTACAGATTTGCTTACAGGTCTTACAGATTTGTTCAGAATTGTCCTATTAAATGTGTATTAGATGGAGAATTTTATGTTCTTCAATATTTGTAATAACAAAAATTTCGAAAAAGTTATTTTAAACTACTACTTCCGGTTGTCCAATTGTTACCAAAACCTTTTCAGCTTTTCCTAGGAATGTCAGATTAAGGAATTCATAGTTAAACAGGTATTAAGTCTAATAGTTTTAGAAGAATCGTCCTTCCAACATCCGCACGTATACACACACACGCACACTCACACACACGCACACACACACGCACACACACACAC
>OW964825.1:27820143-27929559 GCA_943142095.1 Ophonus ardosiacus | reverse complement strand
GTATAACCATGGTATGCCTATACCTTTTACGGTATAATTTCACACTTTTGAAATTCTATTTTAGGTTAACAAAATATGATTTCCAATTAATGAAGCTTAATTTCACACAAAGGAAATCTGAATTCACAGTAACGAAAACTAATTTATCACTCCTGAATACCTGAATACCAATTTTACAAACAGAATTCACACTTGTAAAAACCAGTTTCAACTTAATGAAAACAGATTTTACATGGGAAATTTAAATGGGCACCGCGAAGAAAGAGAAAGAAGGAGCAGTTGCCACCTCTAGGGGAGGCAAAAAATAAAGCAAATCTATTGCCTCTAAAATAAATTAAAATATCTTTCTGAACATATAAAATATTAAATAAATAACGAATAGTATTTTTAAGAAACTTTACTAAAGATTCGATTACAACAATGAAAGAATGTGATTGTTACAACAATGAGAGGACTTGATTAAAACATTGATGAATCGTGATTACAACAATGATAAAAGTTGATTACAACAATGTTAGCTACGCTAGAAGCGAGAATAAGTAACCCGAGGGTTTGAAATCTGTTTTCGTTTAGTTGAAATTAGTTTTCATTAGTGTGAATTCAGTTTTCCTTTACGTGAAATCAGTTTTCGTTAATGTGAAATCATATATCGTTACTGTGAATTGTTAATTCACTTTTTATTTGTGTGGAATCAGTTTTCTTTAATGTGAATTCATATTTTCTTAATGTGAAATCATTTTTCAAATGTGTGAAAACATACTGTAAAAGGCAGCATTGAGAAGTAGCGTTTAATAGCGGGAAAATAGGAACATCCAACTTATTTATTATAACATACATATTATATTGTAATACAAAATACATCGCCCTAATCATTTTGCTCAATATTATTAAATTACTTACTAAATATGAATTAATGAATTAACTATTATATTTATTAATTTTTGGGGCAAAAATTCCTTCTTATATTTTCACTTGTAATTTGACATGTACACATATTTATCTGTCATATTTAAGGTTAACTTTTGACTGTTGAATGATAAAAACATTGCATGTTTCAAGATATTTACCTGTTAAATTTTTTAACTTTGCATTGATAAACCAGCCCTAAATAACACAAAATATTATTCTTGTAGCAATTTTCACAAATTGTATGTATTTTACATCATTTTCTTCATCTGCATGTTGTTCAGTGCTGCCATCTATCGCTTGACAGCGGTACTTAATAAAAAATCTTTAACGCCTTATAAAAATAGACGGAATTAAAAATCTTAACATTTTAGATTTTTGTGCACATCTACATGCTAATAGCTTTCATTTAAAAAAAGAATCATCAAAATCGGGTCGGTAGAAGTCCATAACTAAGGCCCCAAAGAAAAACCTTATTTTTTTATATATATAGATTATCTACTTAAAATTTCTTATTCAATTTCAGTCATTTTTTTATGATCCTACAAATCAAAACGGCTATTTATATTTCGGTTTGAAATATTATCAAAAAAAATATCGGCTGTCCAAAGGGCGTAAAAATAAAAAAAGGAAGATACAAGTGGATGATTCTTCTTCAGTTAGTACGCCATCAGAAAACTGGGAATTAGATAATGACATCGAATTCATGAAAAATGCTGTCGTTAGAGAACAATTTGACGAAATAATAGAAAGGCACAAAAAAACATATATATTAAGAAAAAACTGCAATACTTCAGACGTATTAAATACATATCCAAGATTTCTAGACTGTCCAAAATTAGTAAGTATTTAAATACTACAATTTTTTTTAAATCTAACAAATTAATAACAAATTTTAGATCAACATAGATTTCAGTTTATTATACCCTGGAAAAGAGAATAAATTTATAGAAGTCTGGCCAGAATACAGTAAATATATTCAAGAAGTTTATCATGAATGTTCAAATACAACTATTGATTATATACCAGGTGAAATAGGTTCTAAAACAATAAATACATGATTATATAATATATATATATACATATATATATATTTAGAGTGGGACGAAGTAACAAAAAATATTTTATGTTTGCTACTTCTGCTGCCTCCGACATCAAGTGGTCCAATTAAAGAAACACGAATAAGTGGACTTAACACTATTAATAAACTCGTAGTTTTTTAATTGGTACGTTTTCATATAATAATTATTCGATTGTATACTACAAACAGGTTGCTCTACATATTCTTTTGAATTTTTTTTGTTATTTACAGAGTTCTTCTACAGACGACGAATTGTTAGAAGATAGAAAAATAAACAAACAACCTTATTTAGTGGCCACTGGTGTAAACAGAAATGCTGTTTCAAAATATTTTATCAGCCTGGATGGAAAGTTACTCCTTACAGAAGCCGCCAACTTTATAGAAGCAGTCGATATTTTATTTAAGGCTCACTTTGTATTTAATACAGAATATGATAAGGCTTTAAAGGTATTTTGGAATTATATCCAAATTAAAATTTTTAATATTGCGGGAGTACCCACATCGCGCATAAAAGATATACACATAAGATTAAGTGCAAAAAAATTAAAGCATGAATCAAACTAATTACAATTGTTACTTGTGTCACTCAGTGCAAACATCTACTTCTCTAATAATTAAACATTTGCAAAATTTTCATTTATTATGCGGTAAAGGGTCAAAATTAAAATGTTTTCTTAACAAAGAATGCAATAAGGTTTTTTCAACAATTAGTGGCGTAAGAAGACGTATTAAAATATGTCAATTCAATAAATTTTATTCCAAAGAAAATTTAACAACGAATAATTTTTCCATCGACCTTTAAACTAATAGACGCAGCGTGCGATCAAAACGCTTGTCCCGCCATGACGGTGCAGACACAGTATCTCTATCCTTCAACAGTACGGAAATTAAGAAAACACGGAAAAAAAAAAAATTTGATTTGTCCCTACTTGTTATTGCATAATCGCTAAGAGCATTTATTTATTTATTTTTTTTAGCATATAATTCGTTTTATTATATATTTTTAATATAATCTTTATATACATATGTATATTACAGAGGACACGTAATAATTAATAAGAACTTACATATGAAATGATACAGCTGAACCGCGTACGTACTGCTAGATTTTGACACCTATTTAGTGATAGAGAGCGATGTAAAGTGGTTCACACATGTCTGAAAAAGATGTACAATGAGTACGAACGTATGCGCAGTATACTTTAATTGAGAACTTCCGTACTGTTGAAAGACAGAATATATATTTCCATCCTTTTATGTGGGAGCATTATTCTAACAATAAAAGAATAAGAGACACTTGGTCCATTAGTTTAAAGGTCGATGAATTTTTCTGTTAACGGTAACTACGATGTAGGTAATGAAAATGTTGAAATCGAAATAAATAATGCAGCACCAAATTTAATATTAAATAATTTTGTAAATTTCAATACAGTTTCTCAATTTTTGGCATTCGGTATTCCAGACACAACGGTAGATTTAATTTTATCAAATATGAACCTATACATGAATTCAACTTTAAATCAAATAGAGCAGTCTGTTGATCGTAGTGATACAAATTCAATTAAAACAAATGTATTAAGAATAATACGTCAATTTCAAAATCCGTTTGAAGAATATAGTACATCCTACAAAAGAAAACAATTTTTTGAAGCAAATACAGATTATGTAAAACCTAAGGAAATCAGTATTTCTACAAGACTTGAAAGAAAATATAATAAAAGATCCAGTAAATATGAAGTTACCCCAGTTCAATCAACTTTTATTTTTGTTTCTATAATAGATACTTTGAATGCATTATTTTCCAATATTTCATTTAAAAAAATGTTTTTTTAAAAGCATCTTAATTCAGATTTCATATCAAAATTTAGTGATACAGAATTTTTTAAACAATCAGAATTTTACCAAAATAACCCACATGCAATACAACTTCAACTATATTCTGACGATTTTGACTGTGTGAACCCTTTAGGAAGTAAGACTGGTATACATAAACTTGGTGCAATATATTTTACAATTTTGAATATTCCTCCGGAACAAAATTCTTTGCTTCATAACATACATTTACTATCCTTGTTTTTTGTAAATGATATGAAAAAAGGATCTGATTTCAATGATATATTAAGACCAATATACAAAGATATTAAAAATTTGGAAAATAATGGTATACTTGTAGATAGCAAACTTTTAAAAGGCAGTTTAGTTGCTGTTTCCCATGACAATCTGGGTGGAAATGCTATTTTTGGTTTTGTAGAATCATTTTCTGGTAATTATTTTTGTAGATTCTGTAGTATGACAAAAAATGAAACTCAGTACACTGTTTTTGAAAATATTAATTTATTGCGAACAACAGACTCGTATTATTCAGATGAACGAGAAATCAGGAATTTAATGATGCAAATCATGTAAAGGATGTTAAAAAAATTGTTTTTTTCATGATTTGTCACATTACGATATTTTTAGAAATATGTCAGTGGATGCTATGCACGATATACTGGAGGGTGCGGTTCCATTTACATTAAGATACTTTTTCTCGTTTTTAATTGAAAATAAAGTATGTTCCTTATATGAAATTAATGAAAGAATTACATCCTACACGTATGGAATACTAATGTCTAAAAATAAACCCACAGCAATTTCAATAAGTAAAAGTAAAACATCTTTAGGGTTAAGAGCATCACAAAACTGGTGTCTGGTTATTTATGCATCATTAATTTTTTCTGATTTCCTGCAGACAGAAAATGTTAAATTTCAGTGGAAACCTGTAGAATATTTACTCAATTGTATAGATATAATATTCGCTCCATTTACAACTGATGTCACCAGAATTATTGTCAGAAAATATCAAAATATATTTAGAATGTCTAATGAGCACATACAATTGCAAACTGACTCCAAAATTGCAGTTCCTTACACATTATCCGCAAGTAATGAATAATTTAGGAAATCCCATTCATTTTTGGAGCATGCTTTACGAAAGTAAACACTTTTTACCTCTCGCTAAGAGAGGTATTGGATTCATGCTAAAATTCGCATACCCAGATTTTAGTGAATAAGCACGATTTAAGGTCCCTATAATCCGTTTTTAACATTTTTAAAATGATGTCTGTGTGTGTGTGTGGATGTGTGTATGTGTGTATGTGTATATGTGTGTATGTCTGGATGTTGTAGCCACGATTCCTCAAAAACTATAAGACTTAAGAACTGTTTAACTATAGATTCCTCAATCTGACATTCCCGGGAAGACCTGAAAAGGTTTTGGTAACAATTGAACAACCGGAAGTAGTAGTTTTTAAAAGAAATTCTTCCAAATATTAATTTTTGAAAATTTTTGATATTACTAATTTTGAAGAACAAAATTCTACACCTGATACATTTAAATTTTTTATTATATCTTCTATAAAATTAGAGATAAAGACGCTATAATATATAGAATATCGGGATATAACAAGTCGAGTAGGCGAAACTACACTAAGGAAACCAGTTGACAAAGTCAAATGTTTATAATATAATTTGTAAATGACAGATTTCAGTGTCAAAAATCTTCAGTTTTAGTGACATTTTGATAGCATTTTCTGGGAAGCACATTTAATCTTTCTTATTGTTTTATTAATTAAATATTTGAAATTATAGGTAATATGCATATATCCATCAGAAATACCGCCAATCTGGTTAATGAATTGGAAGAATTTGTGACAATTAGAAACTCCCTCATACAATGAAAAATATATATAATTAGAATTATATGTGTGCAGAAGACATGTTAAATAGAATAAAAAACAATATTTGGGTAAAGTCCTGTAATATTTTGTTATAAAACGACGGTTCGATAGCAAAGTGCAATACAATACTTAAACAGTCTGTCCCATTGTGATCTCGATAACTATAAGAGATACGATGTCGGTTAAATGGAACTTTTTGTGCGCCTTTGGGAGGCTATCTCAGATGTGCTTTTGTTTTTCCAAAAACAAACTACTATTTTTTTCTCTTTTCAATGTTGTAAGAGTTATTATGTTTTATATTTGTTTTGCCTTCAAAATTATTATTTTTTCCTTATTTTGTATTAAATTTACAATTATTTTGAAAATATTGGTAGATTTCTATTTAGAAATACTCCTTGTTTTTAAATAATTTATTTCGTTAGAAAAATTTGCTCAAAACTCGTATCAAATTAATTTTTATAATATTGTATATCAGGTCGACCTTGGCACATTATAGTGTAATTTGTAATTATAAGTCTAGAATAAAAATATTAAGTAATAAAGGCATAAAATAAATTATATCGATCAAATACAATGTAATTAATAAAAATAATAATTTTTTTTTTGAGAAATAATAAGAAAATTCACAAAAATAAAGAAAAAAATTAAACTTTAGGAGCAAAACAAATATAAAACATAATAACCCTTACATCATTGAAAAAAGAAAAAAATTATTATTTTTTTGAGACTAAAATAAGATATAGGTTCCATTTAAAAAAATATAAGTTTGTGTTATATCTCGAAAATTTACGGATATAAAAATTTATTTCGTACGCCGCTGGTTAGTTAATAAAAATATCTATCTTTTATATTTGGGTCCGTGAAGTTAGCGACCACTATTAAGCACAAACAATGAAACATATACCAGAGGTTTGTGCTTCGTTTGTGCCTGTTTGTGATCTATAAACAAAACCAGCGAACCCAAAGATTAAAAAGTAATAAACATTTTAAAAGTGGTCGCTGACTTCACGCCCAGCGACCACATATAAAGCACAAACGTCGAGTTATGTATCAAACGTTTGTGCTTCGTTTGTGCTTTCAGAATATATGACTGAAAATAGAGCGAACCCAATTATACAAGAAATATGAACAATTTAAAAGTGGTCGCTGACTTCACGCCCAGCGACCACATATAAAGCACAAACGTCGAGTTATGTATCAAACGTTTGTGCTTCTTTTGTGCTTTCAGAATATATGACTGAAAATACAGCGAACCCAATTATACAAGAAATATGAACAATTTAAAAGTGGTCGCTGACTTCACGCCCAGCGACCACATATAAAGCACAAACGTCGAGTTACGTATCAAACGTTTGTGCTTTCAGAAGATATTATTAGCTTTCCCAATAAAACATAAGGTGGATACAAAAATGATAATATGGTCGCCCATTTCATGCTTAGAAAGTGATAAATATAAAGCACTAAACTTTAGGGGATATAACTAAAGAAAAAACCCCTTAAACTTAACAATAATTTTAAAAACTCTATATATATATATATATATATATATATATATATATATATATATATTCCGAGAACTAAGTTCTCATCATCAGTAGAAACTATAAAGTAAAAACAGAGAAGTTATATAAGATATCATTTGGAAAATTTAGAGCTGCACTTTTTTGTTGTATACATTCTACCTACCGCCACCTTAACATAAAGAGTTATTCTCTTTGGTTAAAAAATTCGATGGTGAGTTTTTATGAATGAGCTCATATTGGGGTCCCTAGTACACGAATTTACTATTTTTTTGATAACCTATCTCTCTCTCTCTCTCTCTCTCTCTCTCTCTCTCTCTCTCTCTCTCTCTCTGTGTGTGTGTGTGTGTGTGTGTGTGTGTGTGTGTGTGTGTGTGTGTGTGTGTATGTGTGTGTGTGTGTGTATGTGGGCACACGCGTGTATGTGGCCATCGTTTCATTTCATTTTATCCTTTATTTTCAATGGACACATAATTAAAAAAATTATAAAGAAATTAGATTTCAAAGTGCAATTTACATAATATGTATTAAAAATTTTACTGGAAATACAGAATCTTTTAAAATAATTTTTTAGCATGGAATTTGTACAATATGAATGGAGTGTCTGGTCGTGAATTTGGGGAACCAGTCAGCAATGTTTGTCCGTGAGGTGACACCTCGTAAACGCCCGTCCGGTACAAATATTGCCGAAATCTGTGTACAAATCAGACTGGCTCACTCAGCATAGAGGAACGTGATATTTATTTATTTACGTAGAACTGACGGAAGATGATGTGCTAGCCACATCAGATTATTCCATGTACACATTTGAATAATAAAAGTACCGAAAGAAGTTAAGGGAAGTTCAAAATTTTAATTTAGATCAGCATTTTCAAATTGAGAATGGAGGATTTCACCATTTTATATATATATATATATATATATATACAGGGTGTCCCATTTAAGGTACGAATGCATTGGTATCTCGAGAACCGTAAGAACTACGAGGTTGGTTAAGTTAGACAAAAGTTGCCCCATTAGGAGGCTATTTTAATGGTGTTTTGTTATTTGCGAAAAAAATGCATAGGTCACTAGATACAGGTGAAAATGTAAATTTCGCGATTTTCTTTTTTTGCTTATAACTTTGTTATATGAAATAATACGAGATTCTGGTTTGCATTTTCTTAAGGCACTTTTGTATGTTGAATTTGCAGAAGTACTCAATTTTTTTTTTATATCTAACCATTTACGAGTTACTGATAGCAACTTTTATTTTTCATATGGAGGTCATATTAAGCTATGGCATTTTTAAATAGAGATTTTTTTAGCTTTACAATGATATAAAACAATAATAATTTATTTTTATAATTAGCAGAAAAATTAACAAAAATTGTTATTTATACTAAAATTAAATTAAAAAAGTAAATCGAAAGCTGCTATGGAAACAACGAACAACGAAAAAGTGCAACAATTGAATTTCTGAATTTTACTTGACAATAGTAGATTATTACGAGTAATAAACGAACTTTGACAACGAATGTAACAACTCAACATATCATATTTTCCCAACGAGAAAAATTCATTTTTATTTTGAAAATGCAGATATAAATTAAAATTTTGAACTTCCCTTAACTTCTTTCGGTACTTCTATTATTCAAATGTGTATATGGAATAATCTGATGTGACTAGCACATCACATTCCGTCAGTTCACGCTGGGCGTGAAATTAGTGACCACTTTTAAATTGTCCATATTTCTTGTATAATTGGAGTCGCTGTATTTTCAGTCATACATTCTGAAAGCACAAACGAAACACAAACGTTTGAGACATAACTCGACGTTTGTGCTATGTGGTCGGTGGGCGTGAAGTCAGCAACCACTTTTAAATTATTCATATTTCTTGTATAATTGGGTTCGCTGTATTTTCAGTCATATCTTCTGAAAGCACAAACGAAGCACAATCGTTTGATACATAACTCGACGTTTGTGCTTTATATGTGGTCGCTGGGCGTGAAGTCAGCGACCTCTTTTAAATTGTTCATATTTCTTGTATAATTGGGTTCGCTGTATTTTCAGTCATATATTCTGAAAGCACAAACGAAGCACAAACGTTTGATACATAACTCGACGTTTGTGCTTTATATGTGGTCGCTGGGCGTGAAGTCAGCGACCACTTTTAAAATGTTTATTACTTTTTAATCTTTGGGTTCGCTGGTTTTGTTTATAGATCACAAACAGGTACAAACGAAGCACAAACCTCTCGTATATGTTTCATTGTTTGTGCCTAAAAGTGGTCGCTAACTTCACGGTCCCTTTATATTTGGAACGTTTTTCTCAATTACTAATAGTTTAGAAGTTATTTGAAAAAGAAAAAATCAACAATATTCAGTTTTTCGTCATTATCTAGTGGCCTATGAGAAGTTTTGGAAAAACAAAAGCACATCTGAGATGGCCTCCCAAACGCGCACAAAAAGTTCCATTTAACCGACATCGTATCTCTTATAGTTCTCGAGATCCCAATGGTGGCACTTCTAAATGGGACACACTGTATAGTCTAATATGGAAATGGCGAGAGGTCTTGTGCTGGCCACAACAGATTTTTTATTTTAAGTCATTGTTAAATAAAATACACAACTACAATAACGTTTGCAAATTAGCAGCCTTTAGGCATCAACAGTATATGTGGACACAATGGAAAACACTAGATTTAAGCAACATAGAAGAAATTTATTTCAAAAATGAAATAATTACCTATAACAAACAATTTTGTAATAAAGAAATATCAATACTTACTTGGTTTAAGAAAGAATTTTATTATAAAATTGGCTTTTTTGTTTATTTAACAAAATTTAAATTTGGTTTCATTAAAGAAATAGTAATGATTGAAAATAATGCATACTTTTTAATTCAACCTTATAATTCTAAATTTAATACCTTATTGCACTGTTTCGAAATAATTGACCCTACAGATGATTTGTTTTTGACTGCACAAAGCGATTTAATTTATAAGAATTCTTTCGAAAAACATGAATGCAGAATTACAAATAGTGAATATATTGTTAGCAGATTTACTTTTACAAGCAATAATAATTGTGTCACTCAAGCAGAGTGACACAATTATTAAAATACATATGTAAGAATAGTTTCTAATTAAGTTATTATCTTTAGCACGTAATTATAAAAATAATCGTTTTTGATACAGTGAATTGTATTTTTATTTTTATTATTAAATAAATGATTTTAAATTTACTTCTATGTATAGAGAAAATTATTTCACATTTACCCTTCTTGATTGTAAATTTTAGCACAATTATGAGAAATAAATTTTACACATATATTAGTAAACAATATTATTAATTAAAGGATTAAAAATTATTATTTTGCAAGAGTACTTTTTATTCAAAAAAACTATAATATTTATCTATAAAAGTAGTAAATATTTACTCTAAAAAGCAATCATTTTTTACTACTCATTAAGTGTACATTTTACTTCGGTTAAAGAGTATATTTTATTTTTATTATTAATAAGTGCATATTGTTACTCATATTAAAAAGTACATTTTACTTATTTATAGCATACAAATAAAGTACTCTTTTAGATTTACTTTTTCTTAAGGGGTAGAAGGGCTCTCCGACTTAAATAGAGTCTTAAAAAGAGTAAAATTTTCGAACTGTGTAGGGTAGCGGAAGGTAAAAATACTGATAATTACGTTAGTTATTATTTGTATTATATATGCGCTAAATAAAATAATATTTTAGCGACTAGGCCAACTAATATGGATTAAGGCTCGTATTCTAATGTTACAAACCATACATTTGCAATTTTAAATTCTTAATTATTATTATATCTACTATTCATATGTTATTTACATTCATTATTCATATTTAGCACATATAAATCGAAGATTTCTAAAAAAAAAATAAGATGCATGCTTTAAACTTAAGCTGTTCAACAATTTCAATTTATATTACAATTAACACTAAAGCATAAATCACGAATCCTTATTTTTCGTAATACAATAAAAATCAAGATTCAGAATGGGTAATGAATATATTTATTGTCATCTACTATTCATACGTTATTTACATTCATTATTCATATTAAGCACATATAAAAGGCGAAGATTTCTGGAGAAATAACATGCATTCTTTAAAATTAAGCTGCTTAACAATTTCAATTTATATTACAATTAACACTAAAGTATAAAACATGAATCCTTCTTCTTCGTAATACAATAAAAATCATGATTCAGAATGCGTATTGAATATATTTATTTTCATCTACTATTCATATGTTATTTACATTCATTATTCAGATTTAGCACATATAAAAGGCGAAGATTTCTAGAAAAGTAAGATACATGCTTTAAAATTAAGCTGTTCAACAATTTCAATTTATATTACAATTATCACTAAAGCATAAATCACGAATCCTTCTTTTTCGTAATATAACAAAAATCAAGATTCAGAATAGGTAATGAATATATTTATTGTCATCTACTATTCATACGTTATTTACATTCATTATTCATATTAAGCACATGTAAAAGGCGAAGTCTTCTAGAAAAATAACTTGCATTCTTTAATTATAAGAGTATAATTCTTGTTCTATCTACCATGTTTCTCGTGCTTGTATATCTAACATAATATTAAAAATGTACTAACTCTGTTCTGTAAAAGTTATCACATTTGTAAATACCTAGTAAAATCATTCGAAATAAGCCGCGGCCAGAAAGCAGACGAGGACAAAATAATACTTTTTGGCAGTGGTTCACAAAATTTATTAGTCGACCTTCTCTATAAAATTTACAAATGACTTTGATTTTTATTTATTTATTGATATAATTATTTTTGACAACTGAACAATTGTACATATTTGTGACTCCTTTACAAACGTTCATTTTTTCTTTATTAACACTCGATGTAATTTAGGCATATATAGCTTCATTATTTGTATGACCAATTTGTGCGCTACTTGATGTTGCCGCAGCAGTAATTTTATCTTGATTATTTTTACTATTTTTATTGTTATTTAAAATCTTGTCAGCAATTGATAATTTATTGGACAAGAAGTCTTAACATAATTTTCAGCCACTGTTGAAGACCGCCATCCTCCATGACACTTCAAACTTAAAATATCAGTACCTGCGTCAGCTAATAAAGAAGCTGATATTCTTCTAAAGCAGTGTCCTGTATAGCTGTTTGTATTTGTGTTAAATATTTAGCAATAATGCTTGGCACATTAGCAAAAGTATGTATACCGACAACTTGATTATAGCATCTGTCATTACGGTAATTAATGAAAAATATTTTATGATTTACATAAATAGGTCTGATATTTGCATATTTGCGGTAAATTTGCAACGCACTCACTCCATCGCAAATTTCATTCATGACTGTAAACATTCTTGGCTTTCCTGTTTTTGAATCAGGTATTTTTATTATAAGGATATCATGTTGAAATAATATAATCCAACTTGGCTATGAAATTAAAAATCTGTTCTGGCCAGTACAAGACCTCTCGCCATTTCCATTTTATGTTATAAAAGTATTGTATTGCACTTCGCTTCGAACCGTCGTTTTATAACAAAAAAATTACAGAACCCAAATACTGTTTTTTGTTGTACTTGACATGTCTTCTGCACACATACAATCCTAATTATATCTATTTTTCACTGTATGAGGCAGTTTCTAAATGTCAGAGATTCTTCCAATTCATTAACAAGATTAGCGGTATTTCTAATGTATATATGCATGTTACCTGTAATTTTAAATATTTAATTAATAAAACAATAAGAAAGATTAAATGTACTTCCCAGAAAAATCTTTCAGAATGTAACAAAACTTTTGATTTTTGACACTGATATTTGTCATTTACAAATTATGTTATAAACATTTGAATTTGTCAACTGATTTCCTTAGTGTATTTTAGCCTACCAGACTTAATACATCCCTTTATTCTACATATTATAGTGTCTTTATCTCTAAATTTATAGAAGATATAATAAAAATTTTAAATGTATCAGATGTAGAATTTTATGTTCTTCAATATTAGTAATAAAAAAATTCCGGTTGTCCAATTGTTACCAAAACCTTTTTAGCTCTTCCCATGAATGTGAGATTGAGGAATTCATATTTAAACTGCTCTTATGTCATAGTTTTTGAATAATCGTCCCTCCAACATCCACACGTACATACACACACACATACACACACATACACACACACATACACACACATACACATACACACACATACACACACACACACACACACACACACACACACACACACACACACACAGAGACATCGTAAAAATGTTAAAATCGGTTTATATGGACCTTAAATCGTGCTTATTCACTTAAATCTCGATATGTGATTTTTAGCATGAATCCAATACCTTTCTTAGCGAGAGGTAAAAATGGTCATATATATTTTATAACTATAGATATAGATGAATAAAATAATACAAGTTGGAAACAAAACTGTCATTTTCCTGAATATATTTTTAATATAATTTCAATACCTTATCAGATTATGGGCACCAGGTTGCATTTAAAACTATAATTAATTTACTACTCTTATCAGGAAATATGGAAAAGCTCCAAATTGAAAAATTGCAGGATCAAGGCAATTGGCGTGACTGGAAAATTGACGTTTCATTGCTACTACGTCACAGTGGTGTCTATGATGAAGTCATTGGTAAATCAGTTAAACCAGAAGCACCAGGTGGAGATGTAACAACAAGAATATGAAATGAAGCTAAATTCATTTATAAAAAATGATACAACAGGAATGTTACTGTTACGATTGTCAATGAACAGTAATAATAAACAATTAACTAGTACATGTCAGACTTCTAGGGAAATATGGATAAAACTTATGTCCATTTATGAGCAAAGTTCAAGTCAGCGAAGACTTGTTTACACAGTCAAAGTATACCGAAAAAGATATTGCCACTCATATAAGTAAATTGCAGAAACTATTTGCTGATGTTAATGATGAATTAAAGAAACAAGACTTTGCAACACTACCTGACATCTTTCTTATGAGCCGCATACTCTCTACACTTCCAGCTGAATATTTTGAATTCAAATCAGTATGGGAATCAATTCCATTGAAAGACAGAACAATTTATTTACTAATTGAACGCTTAAGAATGATAGAAATGCGTATAGATAAGCGAAATGACGTTACTACTGCATTTTTGACAACAGGAGCGAAAAATGGAAAGGATTCTAAATTCAAAAAAGGAAGAAAGGTTACTGACTCAAAGAAAAGAATATTGCGTTGCTATAATAATAATAATAATAATAATATGTTTATTCCTTTTGAAAACGTGATTACATTTTATCGGAAGCGTCAGGATTAATACTATATACATTTACATATAAAATTATTACATTGGTGTAGTATTAAAATATTCATTCAGATCATAGAAACACTGTTCTATAAGAAATTTTTTTAGTTTTTGTTTAAAAGTTGTTACGGATTTTGACTCTGTAAGTAATGGTGGCAAATGATTGTAAATTTTTACTCCCACAGTATTTGGAGATAAACTACTTACTTTTAATCTATTAGTAGGAGCTCTAAGTTCATTTTTCCTCCTTGTATTAAAATTATGAACATCTTTATTTTGAATAAAATTGTTTTTATTTTGGAATATGTGTAAAGAAGTTTCATAAATAAAAAGACCGGTCAAAGTTAAGATTTTGTACTTAACAAAAATATTTCTGCACGATTCTTGCCTTTTTAAGTTCATAATACATCGAAGTACTCTCTTCTGACTTACGAAAACGTTTTTGGAATGAGTAGAGGCACCCCAAAAAGTGACACTGTACCTGAGGATAGATTCAGTTTTAGCATAATAAAATGTTAATAGTTGAGAAACAGATAAATATAGTTTTAAATGTTTAATTAGGTAACATAGTTTGTTTAAATTTGTAATAATTAGTTCACAGTGATTTTTCCAATTTAAGTGTTCATCAAATGTGAAACCTAAGATTTTGGATGAACTGACTCTGTTGATTTGATTATTTCCAATAGCAACATCAATATCCATATTATTTGAATTCTGATGAGTATGGAAGCGTATATAATTCGTCTTAGATTCGTTTAAGTAAAGTAAATTATTATTACACCAATTTAGCATGTTATCCAAATTGTTTTTACATTTATTCTTTAATGAATTATTATCTTTTGCTGAAACTATCAACGATGTATCATCAGCGTAAATTATTGAATCTATATCATCCTGAAAAATAAGGCTAAGGTCATTAATGTAAATAATGAAAAGTATGGGGGCAAGAATGCTTCCTTGAGGTGCTCCGATGTTTATAGTTGTGCTGTTCGAATTAACTATTTGGCACTGAGAACTAGAATAAAAACGAACAGAAACATATTGTTGACGATTTTCAAGAAATTTTATTATCCAATTCAGAGGTGCACCTCTTACACCAATATTGTTTAATTTGTCAAATAAACGGTTATGATCTATACAGTCGAAAGCTTTGCTGAGATCACAGAAAACACCTATTGGGCATTCTCCAGCTTCCAAATGTGAAATAATTTTTTCATAAAAAACGTGTGTAGCTTTTGCTGTAGAGGAGTTCTTTCTAAAACCAAACTGATTTTTATCGATAGCATTTGTTTGCTGTAAAAATGCATTTAATCTTTCAAGGTAACAATATTCAAATATTTTTGAAAAAGTTGATGAAATAGCCACTGGTCTATAATTATTTATATCAAGTTTATTTCCTTTCTTGTAAAGAGGAATAATTTTGCTTGATTTTAATGTTTCTGGAAAATTACCTGTTTCAAACGAAAGGTTTATGCAATGTGTTACCGGTTTGATAATTGCAGATGATACTTTCTTCACGAGAAAACTAGGTATATCGTCTGGCCCTGCTGATGGTTTATTTTTGATTTTAGAGTTAATTATATATGATAATTCTTCCTCAGTAAAAGGATTCAGAAAGAAAGAAGAAGATTGTATCTGTGATCTGGGCAAAGCAGCATCACTGGATTTATTTATTTTCGCTGTCACTGAAAGAGGTGCATCTCTGAAAAAATTATTAAAACTGTTAGCTACCAATTATATAATTGTGGTAAAGTAGGTCATAATGCTTCCAAATGTAAAGAGAAGAAGCGTGAGATGAACAAAGGAATGACAGTAGGTACGTCAAAGGGACTGTATGTAAGTACACTTACTGTTGCCAAAGTATATCCTTACACCTGGTATGTAGACTGATGCAACTTTTCACATGATAGGGCAGAAAGAAATTTTATGTAATCTGAAAGAAGTAGAAGAAAATGTCAAAGTAAGAACAGCTTCAGGAAAAATTTTGACTGTAAAAGGGATAGGTGATGTATACATCAATATATTATTAAAAGGAAAATATGTAAAGACTAGAATTTCAAATGTACGTTATGTCCCTGCCTCAGCAACCAATTTGTTACCCTGTATACAAATGACAACTACAAAAAATCTTGTAATTACGTCCAAGAAAAATATTTGTGACATTAAGACGAGATGATGAACTTGTAGCAGGGGCCATTTTAACAGAAGGACTCTACAGTTTACAAAGTGCCGAAGGAAAAGCGATGTATATTACTGCTTCGAATAATACTGAAGAACTTTGGCATCGTAGACTTGCTCACCTTGGTAGAGGTAACATGTCAAAATTAAAGAATATGGTTACCGGCATGCAGTATACAGAAAGCATCACTAGAAACGTTTATTCTTCGTGTGCAGAAGGTAAGCAACATCGTCAGTCTTTCCTTAAAAAATCTGAACACAGAGCAACCAAACCGCTTGAATTAATTCATTCCGATATCTGTGGTCCTTTAGAAATATCATTTTTATCAGGAAAAAGATATATTTTAACATTTACTGACGATTACAGTCGAAAAACATTCGTATTTTTCCTCAAACACAAATCAGAAGTTTTTGAAAAATTTGTTGAATTTAAAAATCAAGTAGAAAAAGAACAAAAACTTAAGATAAAGGCACTTCGAACAGATAATGGAATGGAATACAATAATTTTAAATTTGAAACTTTCTCGAAAGATAATGGTATTAAACATCAAAAAACTGTAGTTTATGCACCAGAACAGAATGGTGTGGCTGAAAGGGTCAATCGAACTTTAATTGAAAAAGCTCTATGTATGTTGCAAAATTCAAGTTTCCAAACAATTATGGGCAAAAGCTGTAAACACGGCTTGTTATTTAAAAAACAGAAGTCCTACTGTAGCTGTTAAGAATAAACTCCTGAAGAGGTTTGCAGTAACTCAAAACCAAACTTGAGTCTTTTGCGTATACAGTGTGTCCCATTTAGAGGTGCCACCATTGGGATCTCGAGAACTATAAGAGATACGATGTCGGTTAAATGGAACTTTTTATGCGCCTTTGGGAGGCCATCTCAGATGTGCTTTTATTTTTCCAAAAATTCTCATAGAGCACTAGATAATGACGAAAAACTGAATATTGTTGATTTTTTCTTTTTCAAATAACTTCTAAACTATTAGTAATTAAGAAAAACATTTCAAATATAAAAGATAGATATTTTTATTAGCTAACCAGTGGCGTACGAAATAAATTTTTATATCTGTAAGTTTTCGAGATATAACACAAACTTATATTTTTTTAAATGGAACCCATATCTGATTTTAGTCTCAAAAAAATCATTATTTTTTTCTCTTTTCAATGATGTAAGAGTTATTATGTTTTATATTTGTTTTGCTCCTAAAATTTAATTTTTCTCTTTAATTTCCTGAACTTTCTTATTATTTCCCAAAAAAACATTATTATTTTTATTAATTATATTGTATTTGATCGAAATAATTTGTTTTATGCCTTTATTACTTAATATTTTCATTCTAGACTCATAATTACAAATTACACTATAATGTGCCAAGGGCGACCAGATACAAAATATAAAAATTAGTTTGATACGAGTTTTGAGCAAAATTTTCTAACGAAATAAATTATTTAAATACAAGTAGTATTTCTAAATAGAAATCTACCAATATTTTCAAAATAATTATAAATTTAATACAAAATAAGGAAAAAATAATAATTTTGAAGGCAAAACAAATATAAAACATAATAACCCTTACATCGTTGAAAAGAGAAAAAAATATGATTTTTTTGAGACTAAAATCAGATATGGGTTCCATTTAAAAAAATATAAGTTTGTGTTATATCTCGAAAACTTACAGATATAAAAATTTATTTCGTACGCCACTGGTTAGCTAATAAAAATATCTACCTTTTATATTTGAAATGTTTTTCTTAATTACTAATAGTTTAGAAGTTATTTGAAAAAGAAAAAATCAACAATATTCAGTTTTTCGTCATTATCTAGTGCCCTATGAGAATTTTTGGAAAAACAAAAGCACATCTGAGATGGCCTCCGAAAGGCGCATAAAAAGTTCCATTTAACCGACATCGTATCTCTTATAGTTCTCGAGATCCCAATGGTGGCACCTCTAAATGGGACACACTGTATTTAGATGCACTGCATATATGCATATTTCGAAGGTGAAACGAAATAAACTAGATGCTAAATCTAAAAAGTTAATTTTTATAGTTTATCGGGATAACACAAAAGGCTGCCGCTTATTTGATCCAGAAAATAAAAAATAATAATAATATTTACTGAGCGCTAATATACATACAAGTATTTACACAAGTCAGTAAAGAGAGAAATATTACATCGAAAGAAAAATTAATAAACAATTTTCAAATTACAAGTTTTTCATTAGTTCCATAAATTCAAATGTTGTAAATGGCGCATTTTCCATAAATATTTGTTTTATTGTAATTTTGAATTCCTTAATATTCAAATCACGAATAAAGTTAGGCAAGGAATTATAAATCTGTATAGCATAGCAATTAACACTATATTTTGATTTGTTAAGACGTAAATAAGGATGATGAATATTTGAATTGTTCCTGGTGTATGAATGTATAACGTTGTTTAATTTGAAATCACAGAGATTACTTTTGATATAATACAAACTATTTAGAATATATATACTAGAAAACGTGAGTAAACCCAATTTTACAAATAGAGGTTTAGTATCTTAACGAAAAGAGGAAAATGAAATTATTCGTATACATTTTCTCTCCAAACCGAAAATTCTATTTGCATGGGATGAGTGACCCCAAATTAGAATGCCATAAGACATGACGCTTTCAAACAATGAATGGTAGGCCATTCTTATTGTACTTTCGGAGACTGTATCACGTAAATTTTTAAAAAGGTACAGCACCGAGGCTAACTTTTTGGCTAGATTGTTGCAATGCGTTTCCCATAATAAATTAGGGTCAAAGATTAAACCTAATAACTTACTACTGTCAGGGTTTTTGAAAGCATTAAGATCTCTTGTAGAAAATATCATATGTTGAGTTTTGGATTCATTCATACAGAGTCTGTTAAATGAGAACCAATATTGTAGATCTTTTGTAATGTGTTCTGTGAGTTCAATCACATAATTGAGGTCTTGAGAGGCATTTATAGCAGTCGTATCATCAGCAAACAGGATCAGATTTGTGTTTGTGATGGAGAAGGATATATCACTCATATAAATTATAAATAGTGTTTGACCGAGGACTGAACCTTGTAAAACTCCGTGGTATATTGGCAAGTAGTTAGATTTAGTGCCATTTATTTCTACGTACTGGTGTCTGTCTGAAAAGTAAGATTTAAAAAATAAGATGGTATTTTCTTCAACATTATATAATTTCAATTTTTCTATTAAGATATCGTGACAGACGCAACAAATGCTTTGGTCAAATCACAGAATAGTGCGCTGGTATAAAAGCCTTTCTCATTCCCTTCAATTCAGGGCATCGAACCCGTCAAAAACTGGGTTCGGTTTAGGTTCAGATTAATTTGTTTTTTGTAAGATGGGTTCTGGTGCGGTTCTGGTTCAAGCATTAATAAAATTTGCGGTTTTGTTCACGGTTCAGGTTCAAAATAATGTAAAATGAGAGCCGGAATTTATGCAAAACGCAACAAGAAACGAACACAATTTTCACGAAAAGTTAGTCCAGACAGCAACGCAGACGCCTAAGACGTCGATTATCGGCTGTATTTACATTTCGAACTAAAAATTAACCTGAACCGGAGTTGAACCCCGAACCTGAATTTTAGTACTCGGTTCAGTTTCGACTCAAGTTCAATTAAAAGTATATCTGAGGTTCGGTTCTCGGTTTGGGTTCCCAAAAATGTTACGATTTGGTTCCGGTTTTGGTTCGGTTCAGGTTCGGGTTCGATGCCCTGCTTCAATTATATAATTCACAAATTCAATTAAAGCTAATTCTGTTGATTTATTTGTTCTGAATCCAAATTGGGATTTATTTAAGATGTTATTTACTTCAAAATATGATTTTAGTTGTTTTACAATTGCAATTTCAAAAATTTTACCAATAATGGGGATAATTGATATAGGCCTAAAATTATTAATATCGGTGCAGTCCCCCTTCTTAAAAATTGGAATGACACGGGATAATTTCAGAATGTCAGGAAAGGTATTCTGACTAATGGCTCGATTTAGTAACTTTGTTAAAGGAATAACGATAATGTCTTTTACTGATTTTATAAGTTTGCTGTTTAAGCTAAAACAGTCAACACAATTGCTAGAGCTTAGATTATTAATTATATCTCTTACTTCAATGAAACTAAGTTCATTCAGTTGAAAGGAAAAATTATTTACAGTGTACCTGTTTTCTAAAATCTGTAACGGATCTATAGTTGATGGAGGCTGTTTGGAAATAATATTTTTTGCTACGTTATTGAAGAAATCGTTAAAGGTATCTGGTGTAAAAGATGTTTGCTTTTCAAATGTTTTTCGGTTTGAATTTATTATGTTCCACATGGCTTTCACTTTATTGCTACTATGTACTATATAATTGTCATTTTTACCTCTTTTTTCAATATTTCAAACTTGTATGTTCTTTTGAGTTCTTTTATATGGTCATCTATTTGTAAGTCGGGTATATTTCTTTTAAGATCTGAAAAAAAACTGATTTTTTTCACGTAAATTAAAAAATATATCATTGTACCAATGAGACTGATTTGAGTATGGTTTAATGGATTTAAAAGGAAATGCGACATTTACAGCATCTACACAAATATTAATAAATTTTTCAAAAATATTATTAATGGGTATATCATCATTCACGAAACTCCAGTCAATATTGTTCATGTAATTATAAAATAAATTTAATTCTGACATGGTAATAGGTCTTATTAATTTTGAAGAAAATGTTGGAGCAGATGTGGGTAATTTTAATGCAAGCAACTGTCCAGAGTGGTCAGATAAATATGTGTGTAACACTTGTGTCATACGCAATATTATTATAGATATTATCATTTATAATAATATTATCAAGGCAATTATGACGCCTAGTATTTTCAAAAATTGTTATATTTAAGCCTTGTGAAATGAGAAATTCAGTGAATATTTGATTTTCAATTGAATTTGTATTAAAAGCAATGTTAAAATCGCCACAAAGTACAAGTTTTGCACTTGTAGTTATGGATTCACAAACTTTCTCCAAAATATTCATGAAAATGTTAAAATTACCTTTAGGTGGTCTGTATATAATAATTATATTAAGTACTGTGATTTTAATACCAGTTAATTCGCAAACGCCAAATTCTTTTATGTTTTTAATATTAACAAATTCATAAGAATCTTTTATGCGAATCATAGTTCCTCCATAGCCTTCCTGTCGACATTGAACAGATGCTACATTAAATTTACTAATTTTAAAACTAATTATTTCATAATCACAAAGCCAATGTTCTGTCAAACAGTGTAAATAGTGTTCAAGTATATGAGTTTTATTTCGAATAGACCGTACATTGAAATGAACTACGTTGAAATTATTGTAGTCCACTAAATTTTTGTTTTGCTTCTGTCTAGTCTCGCTAAAAAAGGATTAATGCATGTATATTGAGGCCATGTGTCTGGGTTTTTTTATTATATCTGCTTCATCAACAGCTACAGATATTTTAAATGAGGAATATTCATATGGATATTTTGACTGAAGTTTCAGACATCTAATTTTTGTACAAAGTCATTTTGACAATTATATTCTTCAAGTTACAGATGAAGCGAGGAATGAAGATGAACCCAGTAATTTTAAAGAAGCTATAAAATGTTCAGATGCGGATTTATGGTATCAAGCGATGAAAGAGGAAATCAATTCAATGAAAAAGAAATGTGTAATAACATTACAGTGTAGCAGTAGTAAAGTTAATATAACAAATGTAATATGAAAATCAGTATTAATAAACATGACTTAAAAACAAGACAAAAAAGTATTTTTGTAAATTTAACAATAATGGTGTTAGATATTTTTAAATTATCTGGCAATTGATTATATAAACTAGGTCCTGCACAAGAGAAGGATCGTTTGAATAGTTCGATGTTTAGGTATATGTAATTTTAAATTTGTTGGTGATACCGTGTCACGTCTTCTAAAACCAAATATGAAGCGAATGCAAGAGTTTTGTACTTTCTGTATTCTTTTAATATCCTGAATATTAAGGCAAGCTCCTAAATTGTATCACAATAATTGAATACAGAAAGTACAAGTTTAATAAAATTATTTTATATTTACTCGAAAGAAGAAAGCAGTTCATATAGAGATTTTTCAACGCTAAGTATGGTTTTTACCTCTCGCTAATAGAGGTATTGGATTCATGCTAAAAATCACATATCGAGATTTAAGTGAATAAGCACGATTTTAGGTCCATATAAACCGATTTTAACATTTTTACAAAGATGTGTGTGTGTGTGTGTATTTATATGTGTATGTATGTGTGTATGTATGTGTAGATGTTGGAGAGACGATTACTCAAAAACTATAGGACAAAAAGACCAGTTTAATTATAAATTCCTCAATCCGACATTCATGGGAAGAGCTGAAAAGGTTTTGGTAACAATTGGACAACCGGAAGTAGTAGTTTCTAAAAAAAATCTTCTAAATGTTACTTTTTGAAAATTTTTGATATACTAATATTGAAGAACATAAAATTCTACATCTGATACATTTACATTTTTAATTATATCTTCTATAAATTTAGAGATGAAGACGCTATAATACATAGAATATCGGGATGTAGTAAGTCGAGTTGGCTAAAATACACTAAGGAAATCAGTTGACAAATTTAAATGTTTATAACATAATTTGTAAATGACAAATGTCAGTGTCAAAAATCAAAAGTTTTAGTTACATTCTGAAATCTTTTTCTGGGAAGTACATTTAATCTTTCTTATTGTTTTATTAATTAAATATTTGAAATTGTAGGTAACATACATATTCATTAAAAATAAAATACCTCCAATCTTGTTAATGAATTGGAAGAATCTCTGACATTTAGACACTTCCTCATACAATGAAAAATAGATATAATTAGAATTGTATGTGTGCAGAAGTACAACAAAAAATAGTATTTAGGTAAATTTTTCGATAGCGAAGTGCAATACAATACAATACTTTTATAACATAAAATGGAAATGGCGAGCAGTCTTGTGCTGGCCACAACAGATTTTTTAATTAGCAAAGTAACATATTCAGTGAAACGTAGTTCTGTATCCATTATTAGGCCCAAATTCTTTGAAGAATGTTTAATAGGTAGTTCAACATTATTTAATGACTCTTTAATCATATTATTATTTAAAAGTAACTGTCTTACAGTCTTATTTCCAAAAAGCATTACGCAACATTTTTGTTCAATGAGAGTTAGGCAGTTATCGCAAGCATACTTAGCAACATATTGCAGATCATTATTAATATTATCTAATGATTTTTGGAATTCACTTGGTTTAAATGGTAAATAAAGTTGCGTGTCATCAGCATATAAATGTATATTACTATGCTTAACAATTTTGGGGAGATCAACAGTATATAAGGAAAATAATAAGGGACCACATACCGACCCTTGAGGAACACCTTTTGATATATTAGCCAAACCAGATTTCATATTAATGCATGATACTCTTTATTTTCTATTATTTAGATAATTAGTAAAGTAGTTGATGCTAATATCATCGAAGCCAATATGTTTTAACTTTGCTATTAACAATTCATGATTTACGGTATCAAAAGCCTTGCTGAAATCAACGAGAAGAAGATAAACCATATTATTATTATCAATATGTGTCATAATATCATCAGTAACATTAAGTAATGCGGTCGTAGTGCTATAATCTTTTCTGAAACCAGACTGAATACTAGGTAGAAGATTGTAACGGTTCAATGTTCAAGTAATTATAAATTTGATTAAAGTCTATTTTCTCTAATATTTTTGACATAATTGGCAGAATACTAATAGGTCTGATATCATTAAGGTTATTGGAAGATTTGCATTTAGGTAATGGTATTTATCAGCAATTTTCCATATATCTGGCACTACACCATATAATAAGCATGTGTTTATGATATGAGTTATCTGTGGAAGTATAAAAACAAAAATATATTTTAGCATCTTTAAGTTTATATTATCGACACCAGTAGAATTAGAATTGATAGTATCGAATACTTTTTGAATTTCTGGTTCTGTTACTAGTGTAAACGAAAAGATAGAGGTACTAATTTTATGAGAGTATAGTAATTTAGTAAATCAGAGTTGCATTTTAGGTTATTGGTGTTATTAAAGAATGAATTTAATTTACGTACGTCGCATAGTTCTGAAGGTAAAGGCGGTAATGATTTATTCTTAATATTAAACTCTTTTAAAGTGTTCCACATGTTAGATTTACCAGATCTTATTTTGAATTCTAGATGCTTGATCCCTCACTTGGATAATAATATCTCGTAATCCTTCAATATTGGACTTTATGCTCTCATAATTTGGTGTGTTAATAGTTTGAAACTTTATAATAAACAATAAAACACGTTTTTGTCAACACAACTCAGTAGATAGATGTTGCCAATCCATTCACAAATGAATACATGCATATATTTGGGATTAGCTTTCACAAATTCAGGTCTTTACAACAAAGCAAAAGAACACATGACTAGCAAAGAAAGGTGTGCCTCAAGAAATGTAAAAAATCTCATGATGAAGACCAAAATAACAACCTGGGAAGATAGGATAAAATTTTATGACTCAGTTGTCCTTCCAACCCTATAATATGCTGCGGAAATTTACAGTTTGCAGTACATTAACTAGCTAGAGAAGATACAAGTACGATTTTTCAAAAATATAAACAATGGGTCGAAATATACTCCCAACTATATAGTTCGCGCAGAAACAAACCAACACAAGTTAGAAACCAGAATATTTAAATCTCTTCTAGCATACTGTAAAAAGATTCTACTAACGAACGCTCGTAGATACCCAAAAATATGCTATGAGAAACTAATCCATCTAGACCAACGCAGACAAAATAAACTAAAATAAAATAAATAAATAAATATATCATCACGGCATATTACCCATTTCTGGGTGTGCCAGTATCTACAACACATGTAGACATCGGTAATGATGACGATATATTTTCCCGTGTGGGCGCTTACCAGGCGTCACCTCACGGGCACTCATAGCTGGTGTGTAGAGTGCACCACAGGGGTCACTTTTGTGCCATTTAAAATTGGAAATATTTGGCGTCGGTCGGGATCGAACCCGGTTCCCCCAGGTTCGCGACCAGACACTTAGGCACGCGGCCACGGGACCCCATAAACTAAAATATAATTGGGTATCACAAATAAAAGAAATGTTCAATAAAATAAACTGCCTACATATCTGGAATGAACAAAATCATTCTATTCTTGAAACGACGAACTAATTGACAAGGTGAATATAATAAATAAAATAGAAGATCAAAATTGAATAATGAACTCAACATATAGCACTATATATAAAGAACTAACCGACACCGGAACAGAAAACTACTACTTACGAGAAAACATCAACTTCAATGTAACGAAGATCTACAACCAATTGAGGGTAGCATCAACACGAGACACCGCACAAATATACGCAAAGGGTACCGTGCATAAATTTGATAATAATAATGTATGTTCTATTTGTAACTGTCTAGTAACTGATGATATCTCCCACTTCCTGTTTAATTGCCCACTTTTTTCCGCAATCCGAGCATTCTACCTGGAGAAGTATCTATCCCCTACGAATGAAGAAAACCCTCTAACAAGACCATACCGTCGCCAAAATGTACGACTAAATCAACTGAAATCGCTCAATAGCAGCTGTAGACACGTGTTTCGCTCTTATTTGAGCTCATCAGTACAGCATAGCTAGTTAATAGATGGACATTAACTAGAGATAGTAATTAGAAAACCGACAAATTGTAACAGCACTAGTAAGCAGCCAAATACACATTTGTTGCTTCGGTCAGCATTTCCACGGATTTGTGGATAAATACAACGTCGCAGCGGCGGTAATTTATAACCACCCACCAGACCCGTTACTTGGACCCCAAGGTAAATAAACGAAAATATACATATATCGTGAGCGTAAAGTTATAAAAACTAGAAAAATATTGTTCGTAGGGTAATCGCTCAATAGCAGCTGTAGACACGTGTTTCGCTCTTATTTGAGCTCATCAGTACAGCATAGCTAGTTAATAGATGGACATTAACTAGAGATAGTAATTAGAAAACCGACAAATTGTAACAGCACTAGTAAGCAGCCAAATACACATTTGTTGCTTCGGTCAGCATTTCCACGGATTTGTGGATAAATACAACGTCGCAGCGGCGGTAATTTATAACCACCCACCAGACCCGTTACTTGGACCCCAAGGTAAATAAACGAAAATATACATATATCGTGAGCGTAAAGTTATAAAAACTAGAAAAATATTGTTCGTAGGGTAATCGCTCAATAGCAGCTGTAGACACGTGTTTCGCTCTTATTTGAGCTCATCAGTACAGCATAGCTAGTTAATAGATGGACATTAACTAGAGATAGTAATTAGAAAACCGACAAATTGTAACAGCACTAGTAAGCAGCCAAATACACATTTGTTGCTTCGGTCAGCATTTCCACGGATTTGTGGATAAATACAACGTCGCAGCGGCGGTAATTTATAACCACCCACCAGACCCGTTACTTGGACCCCAAGGTAAATAAACGAAAATATACATATATCGTGAGCGTAAAGTTATAAAAACTAGAAAAATATTGTTCGTAGGGTAATCGCTCAATAGCAGCTGTAGACACGTGTTTCGCTCTTATTTGAGCTCATCAGTACAGCATAGCTAGTTAATAGATGGACATTAACTAGAGATAGTAATTAGAAAACCGACAAATTGTAACAGCACTAGTAAGCAGCCAAATACACATTTGTTGCTTCGGTCAGCATTTCCACGGATTTGTGGATAAATACAACGTCGCAGCGGCGGTAATTTATAACCACCCACCAGACCCGTTACTTGGACCCCAAGGTAAATAAACGAAAATATACATATATCGTGAGCGTAAAGTTATAAAAACTAGAAAAATATTGTTCGTAGGGTAATCGCTCAATAGCAGCTGTAGACACGTGTTTCGCTCTTATTTGAGCTCATCAGTACAGCATAGCTAGTTAATAGATGGACATTAACTAGAGATAGTAATTAGAAAACCGACAAATTGTAACAGCACTAGTAAGCAGCCAAATACACATTTGTTGCTTCGGTCAGCATTTCCACGGATTTGTGGATAAATACAACGTCGCAGCGGCGGTAATTTATAACCACCCACCAGACCCGTTACTTGGACCCCAAGGTAAATAAACGAAAATATACATATATCGTGAGCGTAAAGTTATAAAAACTAGAAAAATATTGTTCGTAGGGTAATCGCTCAATAGCAGCTGTAGACACGTGTTTCGCTCTTATTTGAGCTCATCAGTACAGCATAGCTAGTTAATAGATGGACATTAACTAGAGATAGTAATTAGAAAACCGACAAATTGTAACAGCACTAGTAAGCAGCCAAATACACATTTGTTGCTTCGGTCAGCATTTCCACGGATTTGTGGATAAATACAACGTCGCAGCGGCGGTAATTTATAACCACCCACCAGACCCGTTACTTGGACCCCAAGGTAAATAAACGAAAATATACATATATCGTGAGCGTAAAGTTATAAAAACTAGAAAAATATTGTTCGTAGGGTAATCGCTCAATAGCAGCTGTAGACACGTGTTTCGCTCTTATTTGAGCTCATCAGTACAGCATAGCTAGTTAATAGATGGACATTAACTAGAGATAGTAATTAGAAAACCGACAAATTGTAACAGCACTAGTAAGCAGCCAAATACACATTTGTTGCTTCGGTCAGCATTTCCACGGATTTGTGGATAAATACAACGTCGCAGCGGCGGTAATTTATAACCACCCACCAGACCCGTTACTTGGACCCCAAGGTAAATAAACGAAAATATACATATATCGTGAGCGTAAAGTTATAAAAACTAGAAAAATATTGTTCGTAGGGTAATCGCTCAATAGCAGCTGTAGACACGTGTTTCGCTCTTATTTGAGCTCATCAGTACAGCATAGCTAGTTAATAGATGGACATTAACTAGAGATAGTAATTAGAAAACCGACAAATTGTAACAGCACTAGTAAGCAGCCAAATACACATTTGTTGCTTCGGTCAGCATTTCCACGGATTTGTGGATAAATACAACGTCGCAGCGGCGGTAATTTATAACCACCCACCAGACCCGTTACTTGGACCCCAAGGTAAATAAACGAAAATATACATATATCGTGAGCGTAAAGTTATAAAAACTAGAAAAATATTGTTCGTAGGGTAATCGCTCAATAGCAGCTGTAGACACGTGTTTCGCTCTTATTTGAGCTCATCAGTACAGCATAGCTAGTTAATAGATGGACATTAACTAGAGATAGTAATTAGAAAACCGACAAATTGTAACAGCACTAGTAAGCAGCCAAATACACATTTGTTGCTTCGGTCAGCATTTCCACGGATTTGTGGATAAATACAACGTCGCAGCGGCGGTAATTTATAACCACCCACCAGACCCGTTACTTGGACCCCAAGGTAAATAAACGAAAATATACATATATCGTGAGCGTAAAGTTATAAAAACTAGAAAAATATTGTTCGTAGGGTAATCGCTCAATAGCAGCTGTAGACACGTGTTTCGCTCTTATTTGAGCTCATCAGTACAGCATAGCTAGTTAATAGATGGACATTAACTAGAGATAGTAATTAGAAAACCGACAAATTGTAACAGCACTAGTAAGCAGCCAAATACACATTTGTTGCTTCGGTCAGCATTTCCACGGATTTGTGGATAAATACAACGTCGCAGCGGCGGTAATTTATAACCACCCACCAGACCCGTTACTTGGACCCCAAGGTAAATAAACGAAAATATACATATATCGTGAGCGTAAAGTTATAAAAACTAGAAAAATATTGTTCGTAGGGTAATCGCTCAATAGCAGCTGTAGACACGTGTTTCGCTCTTATTTGAGCTCATCAGTACAGCATAGCTAGTTAATAGATGGACATTAACTAGAGATAGTAATTAGAAAACCGACAAATTGTAACAGCACTAGTAAGCAGCCAAATACACATTTGTTGCTTCGGTCAGCATTTCCACGGATTTGTGGATAAATACAACGTCGCAGCGGCGGTAATTTATAACCACCCACCAGACCCGTTACTTGGACCCCAAGGTAAATAAACGAAAATATACATATATCGTGAGCGTAAAGTTATAAAAACTAGAAAAATATTGTTCGTAGGGTAATCGCTCAATAGCAGCTGTAGACACGTGTTTCGCTCTTATTTGAGCTCATCAGTACAGCATAGCTAGTTAATAGATGGACATTAACTAGAGATAGTAATTAGAAAACCGACAAATTGTAACAGCACTAGTAAGCAGCCAAATACACATTTGTTGCTTCGGTCAGCATTTCCACGGATTTGTGGATAAATACAACGTCGCAGCGGCGGTAATTTATAACCACCCACCAGACCCGTTACTTGGACCCCAAGGTAAATAAACGAAAATATACATATATCGTGAGCGTAAAGTTATAAAAACTAGAAAAATATTGTTCGTAGGGTAATCGCTCAATAGCAGCTGTAGACACGTGTTTCGCTCTTATTTGAGCTCATCAGTACAGCATAGCTAGTTAATAGATGGACATTAACTAGAGATAGTAATTAGAAAACCGACAAATTGTAACAGCACTAGTAAGCAGCCAAATACACATTTGTTGCTTCGGTCAGCATTTCCACGGATTTGTGGATAAATACAACGTCGCAGCGGCGGTAATTTATAACCACCCACCAGACCCGTTACTTGGACCCAAGGTAAATAAACGAAAATATACATATATCGTGAGCGTAAAGTTATAAAAACTAGAAAAATATTGTTCGTAGGGTAATCGCTCAATAGCAGCTGTAGACACGTGTTTCGCTCTTATTTGAGCTCATCAGTACAGCATAGCTAGTTAATAGATGGACATTAACTAGAGATAGTAATTAGAAAACCGACAAATTGTAACAGCACTAGTAAGCAGCCAAATACACATTTGTTGCTTCGGTCAGCATTTCCACGGATTTGTGGATAAATACAACGTCGCAGCGGCGGTAATTTATAACCACCCACCAGACCCGTTACTTGGACCCCAAGGTAAATAAACGAAAATATACATATATCGTGAGCGTAAAGTTATAAAAACTAGAAAAATATTGTTCGTAGGGTAATCGCTCAATAGCAGCTGTAGACACGTGTTTCGCTCTTATTTGAGCTCATCAGTACAGCATAGCTAGTTAATAGATGGACATTAACTAGAGATAGTAATTAGAAAACCGACAAATTGTAACAGCACTAGTAAGCAGCCAAATACACATTTGTTGCTTCGGTCAGCATTTCCACGGATTTGTGGATAAATACAACGTCGCAGCGGCGGTAATTTATAACCACCCACCAGACCCGTTACTTGGACCCCAAGGTAAATAAACGAAAATATACATATATCGTGAGCGTAAAGTTATAAAAACTAGAAAAATATTGTTCGTAGGGTAATCGCTCAATAGCAGCTGTAGACACGTGTTTCGCTCTTATTTGAGCTCATCAGTACAGCATAGCTAGTTAATAGATGGACATTAACTAGAGATAGTAATTAGAAAACCGACAAATTGTAACAGCACTAGTAAGCAGCCAAATACACATTTGTTGCTTCGGTCAGCATTTCCACGGATTTGTGGATAAATACAACGTCGCAGCGGCGGTAATTTATAACCACCCACCAGACCCGTTACTTGGACCCCAAGGTAAATAAACGAAAATATACATATATCGTGAGCGTAAAGTTATAAAAACTAGAAAAATATTGTTCGTAGGGTAATCGCTCAATAGCAGCTGTAGACACGTGTTTCGCTCTTATTTGAGCTCATCAGTACAGCATAGCTAGTTAATAGATGGACATTAACTAGAGATAGTAATTAGAAAACCGACAAATTGTAACAGCACTAGTAAGCAGCCAAATACACATTTGTTGCTTCTGTCAGCATTTCCACGGATTTGTGGATAAATACAACGTCGCAGCGGCGGTAATTTATAACCACCCACCAGACCCGTTACTTGGACCCCAAGGTAAATAAACGAAAATATACATATATCGTGAGCGTAAAGTTATAAAAACTAGAAAAATATTGTTCGTAGGGTAATCGCTCAATAGCAGCTGTAGACACGTGTTTCGCTCTTATTTGAGCTCATCAGTACAGCATAGCTAGTTAATAGATGGACATTAACTAGAGATAGTAATTAGAAAACCGACAAATTGTAACAGCACTAGTAAGCAGCCAAATACACATTTGTTGCTTCGGTCAGCATTTCCACGGATTTGTGGATAAATACAACGTCGCAGCGGCGGTAATTTATAACCACCCACCAGACCCGTTACTTGGACCCCAAGGTAAATAAACGAAAATATACATATATCGTGAGCGTAAAGTTATAAAAACTAGAAAAATATTGTTCGTAGGGTAATCGCTCAATAGCAGCTGTAGACACGTGTTTCGCTCTTATTTGAGCTCATCAGTACAGCATAGCTAGTTAATAGATGGACATTAACTAGAGATAGTAATTAGAAAACCGACAAATTGTAACAGCACTAGTAAGCAGCCAAATACACATTTGTTGCTTCGGTCAGCATTTCCACGGATTTGTGGATAAATACAACGTCGCAGCGGCGGTAATTTATAACCACCCACCAGACCCGTTACTTGGACCCCAAGGTAAATAAACGAAAATATACATATATCGTGAGCGTAAAGTTATAAAAACTAGAAAAATATTGTTCGTAGGGTAATCGCTCAATAGCAGCTGTAGACACGTGTTTCGCTCTTATTTGAGCTCATCAGTACAGCATAGCTAGTTAATAGATGGACATTAACTAGAGATAGTAATTAGAAAACCGACAAATTGTAACAGCACTAGTAAGCAGCCAAATACACATTTGTTGCTTCGGTCAGCATTTCCACGGATTTGTGGATAAATACAACGTCGCAGCGGCGGTAATTTATAACCACCCACCAGACCCGTTACTTGGACCCCAAGGTAAATAAACGAAAATATACATATATCGTGAGCGTAAAGTTATAAAAACTAGAAAAATATTGTTCGTAGGGTAATCGCTCAATAGCAGCTGTAGACACGTGTTTCGCTCTTATTTGAGCTCATCAGTACAGCATAGCTAGTTAATAGATGGACATTAACTAGAGATAGTAATTAGAAAACCGACAAATTGTAACAGCACTAGTAAGCAGCCAAATACACATTTGTTGCTTCTGTCAGCATTTCCACGGATTTGTGGATAAATACAACGTCGCAGCGGCGGTAATTTATAACCACCCACCAGACCCGTTACTTGGACCCCAAGGTAAATAAACGAAAATATACATATATCGTGAGCGTAAAGTTATAAAAACTAGAAAAATATTGTTCGTAGGGTAATCGCTCAATAGCAGCTGTAGACACGTGTTTCGCTCTTATTTGAGCTCATCAGTACAGCATAGCTAGTTAATAGATGGACATTAACTAGAGATAGTAATTAGAAAACCGACAAATTATAACAGCACTAGTAAGCAGCCAAATACACATTTGTTGCTTCGGTCAGCATTTCCACGGATTTGTGGATAAATACAACGTCGCAGCGGCGGTAATTTATAACCACCCACCAGACCCGTTACTTGGACCCCAAGGTAAATAAACGAAAATATACATATATCGTGAGCGTAAAGTTATAAAAACTAGAAAAATATTGTTCGTAGGGTAATCGCTCAATAGCAGCTGTAGACACGTGTTTCGCTCTTATTTGAGCTCATCAGTACAGCATAGCTAGTTAATAGATGGACATTAACTAGAGATAGTAATTAGAAAACCGACAAATTGTAACAGCACTAGTAAGCAGCCAAATACACATTTGTTGCTTCGGTCAGCATTTCCACGGATTTGTGGATAAATACAACGTCGCAGCGGCGGTAATTTATAACCACCCACCAGACCCGTTACTTGGACCCCAAGGTAAATAAACGAAAATATACATATATCGTGAGCGTAAAGTTATAAAAACTAGAAAAATATTGTTCGTAGGGTAATCGCTCAATAGCAGCTGTAGACACGTGTTTCGCTCTTATTTGAGCTCATCAGTACAGCATAGCTAGTTAATAGATGGACATTAACTAGAGATAGTAATTAGAAAACCGACAAATTGTAACAGCACTAGTAAGCAGCCAAATACACATTTGTTGCTTCGGTCAGCATTTCCACGGATTTGTGGATAAATACAACGTCGCAGCGGCGGTAATTTATAACCACCCACCAGACCCGTTACTTGGACCCCAAGGTAAATAAACGAAAATATACATATATCGTGAGCGTAAAGTTATAAAAACTAGAAAAATATTGTTCGTAGGGTAATCGCTCAATAGCAGCTGTAGACACGTGTTTCGCTCTTATTTGAGCTCATCAGTACAGCATAGCTAGTTAATAGATGGACATTAACTAGAGATAGTAATTAGAAAACCGACAAATTGTAACAGCACTAGTAAGCAGCCAAATACACATTTGTTGCTTCTGTCAGCATTTCCACGGATTTGTGGATAAATACAACGTCGCAGCGGCGGTAATTTATAACCACCCACCAGACCCGTTACTTGGACCCCAAGGTAAATAAACGAAAATATACATATATCGTGAGCGTAAAGTTATAAAAACTAGAAAAATATTGTTCGTAGGGTAATCGCTCAATAGCAGCTGTAGACACGTGTTTCGCTCTTATTTGAGCTCATCAGTACAGCATAGCTAGTTAATAGATGGACATTAACTAGAGATAGTAATTAGAAAACCGACAAATTGTAACAGCACTAGTAAGCAGCCAAATACACATTTGTTGCTTCGGTCAGCATTTCCACGGATTTGTGGATAAATACAACGTCGCAGCGGCGGTAATTTATAACCACCCACCAGACCCGTTACTTGGACCCCAAGGTAAATAAACGAAAATATACATATATCGTGAGCGTAAAGTTATAAAAACTAGAAAAATATTGTTCGTAGGGTAATCGCTCAATAGCAGCTGTAGACACGTGTTTCGCTCTTATTTGAGCTCATCAGTACAGCATAGCTAGTTAATAGATGGACATTAACTAGAGATAGTAATTAGAAAACCGACAAATTGTAACAGCACTAGTAAGCAGCCAAATACACATTTGTTGCTTCGGTCAGCATTTCCACGGATTTGTGGATAAATACAACGTCGCAGCGGCGGTAATTTATAACCACCCACCAGACCCGTTACTTGGACCCCAAGGTAAATAAACGAAAATATACATATATCGTGAGCGTAAAGTTATAAAAACTAGAAAAATATTGTTCGTAGGGTAATCGCTCAATAGCAGCTGTAGACACGTGTTTCGCTCTTATTTGAGCTCATCAGTACAGCATAGCTAGTTAATAGATGGACATTAACTAGAGATAGTAATTAGAAAACCGACAAATTGTAACAGCACTAGTAAGCAGCCAAATACACATTTGTTGCTTCGGTCAGCATTTCCACGGATTTGTGGATAAATACAACGTCGCAGCGGCGGTAATTTATAACCACCCACCAGACCCGTTACTTGGACCCCAAGGTAAATAAACGAAAATATACATATATCGTGAGCGTAAAGTTATAAAAACTAGAAAAATATTGTTCGTAGGGTAATCGCTCAATAGCAGCTGTAGACACGTGTTTCGCTCTTATTTGAGCTCATCAGTACAGCATAGCTAGTTAATAGATGGACATTAACTAGAGATAGTAATTAGAAAACCGACAAATTGTAACAGCACTAGTAAGCAGCCAAATACACATTTGTTGCTTCTGTCAGCATTTCCACGGATTTGTGGATAAATACAACGTCGCAGCGGCGGTAATTTATAACCACCCACCAGACCCGTTACTTGGACCCCAAGGTAAATAAACGAAAATATACATATATCGTGAGCGTAAAGTTATAAAAACTAGAAAAATATTGTTCGTAGGGTAATCGCTCAATAGCAGCTGTAGACACGTGTTTCGCTCTTATTTGAGCTCATCAGTACAGCATAGCTAGTTAATAGATGGACATTAACTAGAGATAGTAATTAGAAAACCGACAAATTGTAACAGCACTAGTAAGCAGCCAAATACACATTTGTTGCTTCGGTCAGCATTTCCACGGATTTGTGGATAAATACAACGTCGCAGCGGCGGTAATTTATAACCACCCACCAGACCCGTTACTTGGACCCCAAGGTAAATAAACGAAAATATACATATATCGTGAGCGTAAAGTTATAAAAACTAGAAAAATATTGTTCGTAGGGTAATCGCTCAATAGCAGCTGTAGACACGTGTTTCGCTCTTATTTGAGCTCATCAGTACAGCATAGCTAGTTAATAGATGGACATTAACTAGAGATAGTAATTAGAAAACCGACAAATTGTAACAGCACTAGTAAGCAGCCAAATACACATTTGTTGCTTCGGTCAGCATTTCCACGGATTTGTGGATAAATACAACGTCGCAGCGGCGGTAATTTATAACCACCCACCAGACCCGTTACTTGGACCCCAAGGTAAATAAACGAAAATATACATATATCGTGAGCGTAAAGTTATAAAAACTAGAAAAATATTGTTCGTAGGGTAATCGCTCAATAGCAGCTGTAGACACGTGTTTCGCTCTTATTTGAGCTCATCAGTACAGCATAGCTAGTTAATAGATGGACATTAACTAGAGATAGTAATTAGAAAACCGACAAATTGTAACAGCACTAGTAAGCAGCCAAATACACATTTGTTGCTTCGGTCAGCATTTCCACGGATTTGTGGATAAATACAACGTCGCAGCGGCGGTAATTTATAACCACCCACCAGACCCGTTACTTGGACCCCAAGGTAAATAAACGAAAATATACATATATCGTGAGCGTAAAGTTATAAAAACTAGAAAAATATTGTTCGTAGGGTAATCGCTCAATAGCAGCTGTAGACACGTGTTTCGCTCTTATTTGAGCTCATCAGTACAGCATAGCTAGTTAATAGATGGACATTAACTAGAGATAGTAATTAGAAAACCGACAAATTGTAACAGCACTAGTAAGCAGCCAAATACACATTTGTTGCTTCGGTCAGCATTTCCACGGATTTGTGGATAAATACAACGTCGCAGCGGCGGTAATTTATAACCACCCACCAGACCCGTTACTTGGACCCCAAGGTAAATAAACGAAAATATACATATATCGTGAGCGTAAAGTTATAAAAACTAGAAAAATATTGTTCGTAGGGTAATCGCTCAATAGCAGCTGTAGACACGTGTTTCGCTCTTATTTGAGCTCATCAGTACAGCATAGCTAGTTAATAGATGGACATTAACTAGAGATAGTAATTAGAAAACCGACAAATTATAACAGCACTAGTAAGCAGCCAAATACACATTTGTTGCTTCGGTCAGCATTTCCACGGATTTGTGGATAAATACAACGTCGCAGCGGCGGTAATTTATAACCACCCACCAGACCCGTTACTTGGACCCCAAGGTAAATAAACGAAAATATACATATATCGTGAGCGTAAAGTTATAAAAACTAGAAAAATATTGTTCGTAGGGTAATCGCTCAATAGCAGCTGTAGACACGTGTTTCGCTCTTATTTGAGCTCATCAGTACAGCATAGCTAGTTAATAGATGGACATTAACTAGAGATAGTAATTAGAAAACCGACAAATTGTAACAGCACTAGTAAGCAGCCAAATACACATTTGTTGCTTCGGTCAGCATTTCCACGGATTTGTGGATAAATACAACGTCGCAGCGGCGGTAATTTATAACCACCCACCAGACCCGTTACTTGGACCCCAAGGTAAATAAACGAAAATATACATATATCGTGAGCGTAAAGTTATAAAAACTAGAAAAATATTGTTCGTAGGGTAATCGCTCAATAGCAGCTGTAGACACGTGTTTCGCTCTTATTTGAGCTCATCAGTACAGCATAGCTAGTTAATAGATGGACATTAACTAGAGATAGTAATTAGAAAACCGACAAATTGTAACAGCACTAGTAAGCAGCCAAATACACATTTGTTGCTTCGGTCAGCATTTCCACGGATTTGTGGATAAATACAACGTCGCAGCGGCGGTAATTTATAACCACCCACCAGACCCGTTACTTGGACCCCAAGGTAAATAAACGAAAATATACATATATCGTGAGCGTAAAGTTATAAAAACTAGAAAAATATTGTTCGTAGGGTAATCGCTCAATAGCAGCTGTAGACACGTGTTTCGCTCTTATTTGAGCTCATCAGTACAGCATAGCTAGTTAATAGATGGACATTAACTAGAGATAGTAATTAGAAAACCGACAAATTGTAACAGCACTAGTAAGCAGCCAAATACACATTTGTTGCTTCGGTCAGCATTTCCACGGATTTGTGGATAAATACAACGTCGCAGCGGCGGTAATTTATAACCACCCACCAGACCCGTTACTTGGACCCCAAGGTAAATAAACGAAAATATACATATATCGTGAGCGTAAAGTTATAAAAACTAGAAAAATATTGTTCGTAGGGTAATCGCTCAATAGCAGCTGTAGACACGTGTTTCGCTCTTATTTGAGCTCATCAGTACAGCATAGCTAGTTAATAGATTTACATTAACTAGAGATAGTAATTAGAAAACCGACAAATTGTAACAGCACTAGTAAGCAGCCAAATACACATTTGTTGCTTCGGTCAGCATTTCCACGGATTTGTGGATAAATACAACGTCGCAGCGGCGGTAATTTATAACCACCCACCAGACCCGTTACTTGGACCCCAAGGTAAATAAACGAAAATATACATATATCGTGAGCGTAAAGTTATAAAAACTAGAAAAATATTGTTCGTAGGGTAATCGCTCAATAGCAGCTGTAGACACGTGTTTCGCTCTTATTTGAGCTCATCAGTACAGCATAGCTAGTTAATAGATGGACATTAACTAGAGATAGTAATTATAAAACCGACAAATTGTAACAGCACTAGTAAGCAGCCAAATACACATTTGTTGCTTCGGTCAGCATTTCCACGGATTTGTGGATAAATACAACGTCGCAGCGGCGGTAATTTATAACCACCCACCAGACCCGTTACTTGGACCCCAAGGTAAATAAACGAAAATATACATATATCGTGAGCGTAAAGTTATAAAAACTAGAAAAATATTGTTCGTAGGGTAATCGCTCAATAGCAGCTGTAGACACGTGTTTCGCTCTTATTTGAGCTCATCAGTACAGCATAGCTAGTTAATAGATGGACATTAACTAGAGATAGTAATTAGAAAACCGACAAATTGTAACAGCACTAGTAAGCAGCCAAATACACATTTGTTGCTTCGGTCAGCATTTCCACGGATTTGTGGATAAATACAACGTCGCAGCGGCGGTAATTTATAACCACCCACCAGACCCGTTACTTGGACCCCAAGGTAAATAAACGAAAATATACATATATCGTGAGCGTAAAGTTATAAAAACTAGAAAAATATTGTTCGTAGGGTAATCGCTCAATAGCAGCTGTAGACACGTGTTTCGCTCTTATTTGAGCTCATCAGTACAGCATAGCTAGTTAATAGATTTACATTAACTAGAGATAGTAATTAGAAAACCGACAAATTGTAACAGCACTAGTAAGCAGCCAAATACACATTTGTTGCTTCGGTCAGCATTTCCACGGATTTGTGGATAAATACAACGTCGCAGCGGCGGTAATTTATAACCACCCACCAGACCCGTTACTTGGACCCCAAGGTAAATAAACGAAAATATACATATATCGTGAGCGTAAAGTTATAAAAACTAGAAAAATATTGTTCGTAGGGTAATCGCTCAATAGCAGCTGTAGACACGTGTTTCGCTCTTATTTGAGCTCATCAGTACAGCATAGCTAGTTAATAGATGGACATTAACTAGAGATAGTAATTAGAAAACCGACAAATTGTAACAGCACTAGTAAGCAGCCAAATACACATTTGTTGCTTCGGTCAGCATTTCCACGGATTTGTGGATAAATACAACGTCGCAGCGGCGGTAATTTATAACCACCCACCAGACCCGTTACTTGGACCCCAAGGTAAATAAACGAAAATATACATATATCGTGAGCGTAAAGTTATAAAAACTAGAAAAATATTGTTCGTAGGGTAATCGCTCAATAGCAGCTGTAGACACGTGTTTCGCTCTTATTTGAGCTCATCAGTACAGCATAGCTAGTTAATAGATGGACATTAACTAGAGATAGTAATTAGAAAACCGACAAATTGTAACAGCACTAGTAAGCAGCCAAATACACATTTGTTGCTTCGGTCAGCATTTCCACGGATTTGTGGATAAATACAACGTCGCAGCGGCGGTAATTTATAACCACCCACCAGACCCGTTACTTGGACCCCAAGGTAAATAAACGAAAATATACATATATCGTGAGCGTAAAGTTATAAAAACTAGAAAAATATTGTTCGTAGGGTAATCGCTCAATAGCAGCTGTAGACACGTGTTTCGCTCTTATTTGAGCTCATCAGTACAGCATAGCTAGTTAATAGATGGACATTAACTAGAGATAGTAATTAGAAAACCGACAAATTGTAACAGCACTAGTAAGCAGCCAAATACACATTTGTTGCTTCGGTCAGCATTTCCACGGATTTGTGGATAAATACAACGTCGCAGCGGCGGTAATTTATAACCACCCACCAGACCCGTTACTTGGACCCCAAGGTAAATAAACGAAAATATACATATATCGTGAGCGTAAAGTTATAAAAACTAGAAAAATATTGTTCGTAGGGTAATCGCTCAATAGCAGCTGTAGACACGTGTTTCGCTCTTATTTGAGCTCATCAGTACAGCATAGCTAGTTAATAGATGGACATTAACTAGAGATAGTAATTAGAAAACCGACAAATTGTAACAGCACTAGTAAGCAGCCAAATACACATTTGTTGCTTCGGTCAGCATTTCCACGGATTTGTGGATAAATACAACGTCGCAGCGGCGGTAATTTATAACCACCCACCAGACCCGTTACTTGGACCCCAAGGTAAATAAACGAAAATATACATATATCGTGAGCGTAAAGTTATAAAAACTAGAAAAATATTGTTCGTAGGGTAATCGCTCAATAGCAGATGTAGACACGTGTTTCGCTCTTATTTGAGCTCATCAGTACAGCATAGCTAGTTAATAGATGGACATTAACTAGAGATAGTAATTAGAAAACCGACAAATTGTAACAGCACTAGTAAGCAGCCAAATACACATTTGTTGCTTCGGTCAGCATTTCCACGGATTTGTGGATAAATACAACGTCGCAGCGGCGGTAATTTATAACCACCCACCAGACCCGTTACTTGGACCCCAAGGTAAATAAACGAAAATATACATATATCGTGAGCGTAAAGTTATAAAAACTAGAAAAATATTGTTCGTAGGGTAATCGCTCAATAGCAGCTGTAGACACGTGTTTCGCTCTTATTTGAGCTCATCAGTACAGCATAGCTAGTTAATAGATGGACATTAACTAGAGATAGTAATTAGAAAACCGACAAATTGTAACAGCACTAGTAAGCAGCCAAATACACATTTGTTGCTTCGGTCAGCATTTCCACGGATTTGTGGATAAATACAACGTCGCAGCGGCGGTAATTTATAACCACCCACCAGACCCGTTACTTGGACCCCAAGGTAAATAAACGAAAATATACATATATCGTGAGCGTAAAGTTATAAAAACTAGAAAAATATTGTTCGTAGGGTAATCGCTCAATAGCAGCTGTAGACACGTGTTTCGCTCTTATTTGAGCTCATCAGTACAGCATAGCTAGTTAATAGATGGACATTAACTAGAGATAGTAATTAGAAAACCGACAAATTGTAACAGCACTAGTAAGCAGCCAAATACACATTTGTTGCTTCGGTCAGCATTTCCACGGATTTGTGGATAAATACAACGTCGCAGCGGCGGTAATTTATAACCACCCACCAGACCCGTTACTTGGACCCCAAGGTAAATAAACGAAAATATACATATATCGTGAGCGTAAAGTTATAAAAACTAGAAAAATATTGTTCGTAGGGTAATCGCTCAATAGCAGATGTAGACACTTGTTTCGCTCTTATTTGAGCTCATCAGTACAGCATAGCTAGTTAATAGATGGACATTAACTAGAGATAGTAATTATAAAACCGACAAATTGTAACAGCACTAGTAAGCAGCCAAATACACATTTGTTGCTTCGGTCAGCATTTCCACGGATTTGTGGATAAATACAACGTCGCAGCGGCGGTAATTTATAACCACCCACCAGACCCGTTACTTGGACCCCAAGGTAAATAAACGAAAATATACATATATCGTGAGCGTAAAGTTATAAAAACTAGAAAAATATTGTTCGTAGGGTAATCGCTCAATAGCAGCTGTAGACACGTGTTTCGCTCTTATTTGAGCTCATCAGTACAGCATAGCTAGTTAATAGATGGACATTAACTAGAGATAGTAATTAGAAAACCGACAAATTGTAACAGCACTAGTAAGCAGCCAAATACACATTTGTTGCTTCGGTCAGCATTTCCACGGATTTGTGGATAAATACAACGTCGCAGCGGCGGTAATTTATAACCACCCACCAGACCCGTTACTTGGACCCCAAGGTAAATAAACGAAAATATACATATATCGTGAGCGTAAAGTTATAAAAACTAGAAAAATATTGTTCGTAGGGTAATCGCTCAATAGCAGCTGTAGACACGTGTTTCGCTCTTATTTGAGCTCATCAGTACAGCATAGCTAGTTAATAGATGGACATTAACTAGAGATAGTAATTAGAAAACCGACAAATTGTAACAGCACTAGTAAGCAGCCAAATACACATTTGTTGCTTCGGTCAGCATTTCCACGGATTTGTGGATAAATACAACGTCGCAGCGGCGGTAATTTATAACCACCCACCAGACCCGTTACTTGGACCCCAAGGTAAATAAACGAAAATATACATATATCGTGAGCGTAAAGTTACAAAAACTAGAAAAATATTGTTCGTAGGGTAATCGCTCAATAGCAGCTGTAGACACGTGTTTCGCTCTTATTTGAGCTCATCAGTACAGCATAGCTAGTTAATAGATGGACATTAACTAGAGATAGTAATTAGAAAACCGACAAATTGTAACAGCACTAGTAAGCAGCCAAATACACATTTGTTGCTTCGGTCAGCATTTCCACGGATTTGTGGATAAATACAACGTCGCAGCGGCGGTAATTTATAACCACCCACCAGACCCGTTACTTGGACCCCAAGGTAAATAAACGAAAATATACATATATCGTGAGCGTAAAGTTATAAAAACTAGAAAAATATTGTTCGTAGGGTAATCGCTCAATAGCAGCTGTAGACACGTGTTTCGCTCTTATTTGAGCTCATCAGTACAGCATAGCTAGTTAATAGATGGACATTAACTAGAGATAGTAATTAGAAAACCGACAAATTGTAACAGCACTAGTAAGCAGCCAAATACACATTTGTTGCTTCGGTCAGCATTTCCACGGATTTGTGGATAAATACAACGTCGCAGCGGCGGTAATTTATAACCACCCACCAGACCCGTTACTTGGACCCCAAGGTAAATAAACGAAAATATACATATATCGTGAGCGTAAAGTTATAAAAACTAGAAAAATATTGTTCGTAGGGTAATCGCTCAATAGCAGCTGTAGACACGTGTTTCGCTCTTATTTGAGCTCATCAGTACAGCATAGCTGTAGCGATTACCCTACGAACAATATTTTTCTAGTTTTTATTACTTTACGCTCACGATATATGTATATTTTCGTTTATTTACCTTGGGGTCCAAGTAACGGGTCTGGTGGGTGGTTATAAATTACCGCCGCTGCGACGTTGTATTTATCCACAAATCCGTGGAAATGCTGACCGAAGCAACAAATGTGTATTTGGCTGCTTACTAGTGCTGTTACAATTTGTCGGTTTTCTAATTACTATCTCTAGTTAATGTCCATCTATTAACTAGCTATGCTGTACTGATGAGCTCAAATAAGAGCGAAACACGTGTCTACAGCTGCTATTGAGCGATTACCCTACGAACAATATTTTTCTAGTTTTTATAACTTTACGCTCACGATATATGTATATTTTCGTTTATTTACCTTGGGGTCCAAGTAACGGGTCTGGTGGGTGGTTATAAATTACCGCCGCTGCGACGTTGTATTTATCCACAAATCCGTGGAAATGCTGACCGAAGCAACAAATGTGTATTTGGCTGCTTACTAGTGCTGTTACAATTTGTCGGTTTTCTAATTACTATCTCTAGTTAATGTCCATCTATTAACTAGCTATGCTGTACTGATGAGCTCAAATAAGAGCGAAACACGTGTCTACAGCTGCTATTGAGCGATTACCCTACGAACAATATTTTTCTAGTTTTTATAACTTTACGCTCACGATATATGTATATTTTCGTTTATTTACCTTGGGGTCCAAGTAACGGGTCTGGTGGGTGGTTATAAATTACCGCCGCTGCGACGTTGTATTTATCCACAAATCCGTGGAAATGCTGACCGAAGCAACAAATGTGTATTTGGCTGCTTACTAGTGCTGTTACAATTTGTCGGTTTTCTAATTACTATCTCTAGTTAATGTCCATCTATTAACTAGCTATGCTGTACTGATGAGCTCAAATAAGAGCGAAACACGTGTCTACAGCTGCTATTGAGCGATTACCTTACGAACAATATTTTTCTAGTTTTTATAACTTTACGCTCACGATATATGTATATTTTCGTTTATTTACCTTGGGGTCCAAGTAACGGGTCTGGTGGGTGGTTATAAATTACCGCCGCTGCGACGTTGTATTTATCCACAAATCCGTGGAAATGCTGACCGAAGCAACAAATGTGTATTTGGCTGCTTACTAGTGCTGTTACAATTTGTCGGTTTTCTAATTACTATCTCTAGTTAATGTCCATCTATTAACTAGCTATGCTGTACTGATGAGCTCAAATAAGAGCGAAACACGTGTCTACAGCTGCTATTGAGCGATTACCCTACGAACAATATTTTTCTAGTTTTTATAACTTTACGCTCACGATATATGTATATTTTCGTTTATTTACCTTGGGGTCCAAGTAACGGGTCTGGTGGGTGGTTATAAATTACCGCCGCTGCGACGTTGTATTTATCCACAAATCCGTGGAAATGCTGACCGAAGCAACAAATGTGTATTTGGCTGCTTACTAGTGCTGTTACAATTTGTCGGTTTTCTAATTACTATCTCTAGTTAATGTCCATCTATTAACTAGCTATGCTGTACTGATGAGCTCAAATAAGAGCGAAACACGTGTCTACAGCTGCTATTGAGCGATTACCCTACGAACAATATTTTTCTAGTTTTTATAACTTTACGCTCACGATATATGTATATTTTCGTTTATTTACCTTGGGGTCCAAGTAACGGGTCTGGTGGGTGGTTATAAATTACCGCCGCTGCGACGTTGTATTTATCCACAAATCCGTGGAAATGCTGACCGAAGCAACAAATGTGTATTTGGCTGCTTACTAGTGCTGTTACAATTTGTCGGTTTTCTAATTACTATCTCTAGTTAATGTCCATCTATTAACTAGCTATGCTGTACTGATGAGCTCAAATAAGAGCGAAACACGTGTCTACAGCTGCTATTGAGCGATTACCCTACGAACAATATTTTTCTAGTTTTTATAACTTTACGCTCACGATATATGTATATTTTCGTTTATTTACCTTGGGGTCCAAGTAACGGGTCTGGTGGGTGGTTATAAATTACCGCCGCTGCGACGTTGTATTTATCCACAAATCCGTGGAAATGCTGACCGAAGCAACAAATGTGTATTTGGCTGCTTACTAGTGCTGTTACAATTTGTCGGTTTTCTAATTACTATCTCTAGTTAATGTCCATCTATTAACTAGCTATGCTGTACTGATGAGCTCAAATAAGAGCGAAACACGTGTCTACAGCTGCTATTGAGCGATTACCCTACGAACAATATTTTTCTAGTTTTTATAACTTTACGCTCACGATATATGTATATTTTCGTTTATTTACCTTGGGGTCCAAGTAACGGGTCTGGTGGGTGGTTATAAATTACCGCCGCTGCGACGTTGTATTTATCCACAAATCCGTGGAAATGCTGACCGAAGCAACAAATGTGTATTTGGCTGCTTACTAGTGCTGTTACAATTTGTCGGTTTTCTAATTACTATCTCTAGTTAATGTCCATCTATTAACTAGCTATGCTGTACTGATGAGCTCAAATAAGAGCGAAACACGTGTCTACAGCTGCTATTGAGCGATTACCCTACGAACAATATTTTTCTAGTTTTTATAACTTTACGCTCACGATATATGTATATTTTCGTTTATTTACCTTGGGGTCCAAGTAACGGGTCTGGTGGGTGGTTATAAATTACCGCCGCTGCGACGTTGTATTTATCCACAAATCCGTGGAAATGCTGACCGAAGCAACAAATGTGTATTTGGCTGCTTACTAGTGCTGTTACAATTTGTCGGTTTTCTAATTACTATCTCTAGTTAATGTCCATCTATTAACTAGCTATGCTGTACTGATGAGCTCAAATAAGAGCGAAACACGTGTCTACAGCTGCTATTGAGCGATTACCCTACGAACAATATTTTTCTAGTTTTTATAACTTTACGCTCACGATATATGTATATTTTCGTTTATTTACCTTGGGGTCCAAGTAACGGGTCTGGTGGGTGGTTATAAATTACCGCCGCTGCGACGTTGTATTTATCCACAAATCCGTGGAAATGCTGACCGAAGCAACAAATGTGTATTTGGCTGCTTACTAGTGCTGTTACAATTTGTCGGTTTTCTAATTACTATCTCTAGTTAATGTCCATCTATTAACTAGCTATGCTGTACTGATGAGCTCAAATAAGAGCGAAACACGTGTCTACAGCTGCTATTGAGCGATTACCCTACGAACAATATTTTTCTAGTTTTTATAACTTTACGCTCACGATATATGTATATTTTCGTTTATTTACCTTGGGGTCCAAGTAACGGGTCTGGTGGGTGGTTATAAATTACCGCCGCTGCGACGTTGTATTTATCCACAAATCCGTGGAAATGCTGACCGAAGCAACAAATGTGTATTTGGCTGCTTACTAGTGCTGTTACAATTTGTCGGTTTTCTAATTACTATCTCTAGTTAATGTCCATCTATTAACTAGCTATGCTGTACTGATGAGCTCAAATAAGAGCGAAACACGTGTCTACAGCTGCTATTGAGCGATTACCCTACGAACAATATTTTTCTAGTTTTTATAACTTTACGCTCACGATATATGTATATTTTCGTTTATTTACCTTGGGGTCCAAGTAACGGGTCTGGTGGGTGGTTATAAATTACCGCCGCTGCGACGTTGTATTTATCCACAAATCCGTGGAAATGCTGACCGAAGCAACAAATGTGTATTTGGCTGCTTACTAGTGCTGTTACAATTTGTCGGTTTTCTAATTACTATCTCTAGTTAATGTCCATCTATTAACTAGCTATGCTGTACTGATGAGCTCAAATAAGAGCGAAACACGTGTCTACAGCTGCTATTGAGCGATTACCCTACGAACAATATTTTTCTAGTTTTTATAACTTTACGCTCACGATATATGTATATTTTCGTTTATTTACCTTGGGGTCCAAGTAACGGGTCTGGTGGGTGGTTATAAATTACCGCCGCTGCGACGTTGTATTTATCCACAAATCCGTGGAAATGCTGACCGAAGCAACAAATGTGTATTTGGCTGCTTACTAGTGCTGTTACAATTTGTCGGTTTTCTAATTACTATCTCTAGTTAATGTCCATCTATTAACTAGCTATGCTGTACTGATGAGCTCAAATAAGAGCGAAACACGTGTCTACAGCTGCTATTGAGCGATTACCCTACGAACAATATTTTTCTAGTTTTTATAACTTTACGCTCACGATATATGTATATTTTCGTTTATTTACCTTGGGGTCCAAGTAACGGGTCTGGTGGGTGGTTATAAATTACCGCCGCTGCGACGTTGTATTTATCCACAAATCCGTGGAAATGCTGACCGAAGCAACAAATGTGTATTTGGCTGCTTACTAGTGCTGTTACAATTTGTCGGTTTTCTAATTACTATCTCTAGTTAATGTCCATCTATTAACTAGCTATGCTGTACTGATGAGCTCAAATAAGAGCGAAACACGTGTCTACAGCTGCTATTGAGCGATTACCCTACGAACAATATTTTTCTAGTTTTTATAACTTTACGCTCACGATATATGTATATTTTCGTTTATTTACCTTGGGGTCCAAGTAACGGGTCTGGTGGGTGGTTATAAATTACCGCCGCTGCGACGTTGTATTTATCCACAAATCCGTGGAAATGCTGACCGAAGCAACAAATGTGTATTTGGCTGCTTACTAGTGCTGTTACAATTTGTCGGTTTTCTAATTACTATCTCTAGTTAATGTCCATCTATTAACTAGCTATGCTGTACTGATGAGCTCAAATAAGAGCGAAACACGTGTCTACAGCTGCTATTGAGCGATTACCCTACGAACAATATTTTTCTAGTTTTTATAACTTTACGCTCACGATATATGTATATTTTTGTTTATTTACCTTGGGGTCCAAGTAACGGGTCTGGTGGGTGGTTATAAATTACCGCCGCTGCGACGTTGTATTTATCCACAAATCCGTGGAAATGCTGACCGAAGCAACAAATGTGTATTTGGCTGCTTACTAGTGCTGTTACAATTTGTCGGTTTTCTAATTACTATCTCTAGTTAATGTCCATCTATTAACTAGCTATGCTGTACTGATGAGCTCAAATAAGAGCGAAACACGTGTCTACAGCTGCTATTGAGCGATTACCCTACGAACAATATTTTTCTAGTTTTTATAACTTTACGCTCACGATATATGTATATTTTCGTTTATTTACCTTGGGGTCCAAGTAACGGGTCTGGTGGGTGGTTATAAATTACCGCCGCTGCGACGTTGTATTTATCCACAAATCCGTGGAAATGCTGACCGAAGCAACAAATGTGTATTTGGCTGCTTACTAGTGCTGTTACAATTTGTCGGTTTTCTAATTACTATCTCTAGTTAATGTCCATCTATTAACTAGCTATGCTGTACTGATGAGCTCAAATAAGAGCGAAACACGTGTCTACAGCTGCTATTGAGCGATTACCCTACGAACAATATTTTTCTAGTTTTTATAACTTTACGCTCACGATATATGTATATTTTCGTTTATTTACCTTGGGGTCCAAGTAACGGGTCTGGTGGGTGGTTATAAATTACCGCCGCTGCGACGTTGTATTTATCCACAAATCCGTGGAAATGCTGACCGAAGCAACAAATGTGTATTTGGCTGCTTACTAGTGCTGTTACAATTTGTCGGTTTTCTAATTACTATCTCTAGTTAATGTCCATCTATTAACTAGCTATGCTGTACTGATGAGCTCAAATAAGAGCGAAACACGTGTCTACAGCTGCTATTGAGCGATTACCCTACGAACAATATTTTTCTAGTTTTTATAACTTTACGCTCACGATATATGTATATTTTCGTTTATTTACCTTGGGGTCCAAGTAACGGGTCTGGTGGGTGGTTATAAATTACCGCCGCTGCGACGTTGTATTTATCCACAAATCCGTGGAAATGCTGACCGAAGCAACAAATGTGTATTTGGCTGCTTACTAGTGCTGTTACAATTTGTCGGTTTTCTAATTACTATCTCTAGTTAATGTCCATCTATTAACTAGCTATGCTGTACTGATGAGCTCAAATAAGAGCGAAACACGTGTCTACAGCTGCTATTGAGCGATTACCCTACGAACAATATTTTTCTAGTTTTTATAACTTTACGCTCACGATATATGTATATTTTCGTTTATTTACCTTGGGGTCCAAGTAACGGGTCTGGTGGGTGGTTATAAATTACCGCCGCTGCGACGTTGTATTTATCCACAAATCCGTGGAAATGCTGACCGAAGCAACAAATGTGTATTTGGCTGCTTACTAGTGCTGTTACAATTTGTCGGTTTTCTAATTACTATCTCTAGTTAATGTCCATCTATTAACTAGCTATGCTGTACTGATGAGCTCAAATAAGAGCGAAACACGTGTCTACAGCTGCTATTGAGCGATTACCCTACGAACAATATTTTTCTAGTTTTTATAACTTTACGCTCACGATATATGTATATTTTCGTTTATTTACCTTGGGGTCCAAGTAACGGGTCTGGTGGGTGGTTATAAATTACCGCCGCTGCGACGTTGTATTTATCCACAAATCCGTGGAAATGCTGACCGAAGCAACAAATGTGTATTTGGCTGCTTACTAGTGCTGTTACAATTTGTCGGTTTTCTAATTACTATCTCTAGTTAATGTCCATCTATTAACTAGCTATGCTGTACTGATGAGCTCAAATAAGAGCGAAACACGTGTCTACAGCTGCTATTGAGCGATTACCCTACGAACAATATTTTTCTAGTTTTTATAACTTTACGCTCACGATATATGTATATTTTCGTTTATTTACCTTGGGGTCCAAGTAACGGGTCTGGTGGGTGGTTATAAATTACCGCCGCTGCGACGTTGTATTTATCCACAAATCCGTGGAAATGCTGACCGAAGCAACAAATGTGTATTTGGCTGCTTACTAGTGCTGTTACAATTTGTCGGTTTTCTAATTACTATCTCTAGTTAATGTCCATCTATCAACTAGCTATGCTGTACTGATGAGCTCAAATAAGAGCGAAACACGTGTCTACAGCTGCTATTGAGCGATTACCCTACGAACAATATTTTTCTAGTTTTTATAACTTTACGCTCACGATATATGTATATTTTCGTTTATTTACCTTGGGGTCCAAGTAACGGGTCTGGTGGGTGGTTATAAATTACCGCCGCTGCGACGTTGTATTTATCCACAAATCCGTGGAAATGCTGACCGAAGCAACAAATGTGTATTTGGCTGCTTACTAGTGCTGTTACAATTTGTCGGTTTTCTAATTACTATCTCTAGTTAATGTCCATCTATTAACTAGCTATGCTGTACTGATGAGCTCAAATAAGAGCGAAACACGTGTCTACAGCTGCTATTGAGCGATTACCCTACGAACAATATTTTTCTAGTTTTTATAACTTTACGCTCACGATATATGTATATTTTCGTTTATTTACCTTGGGGTCCAAGTAACGGGTCTGGTGGGTGGTTATAAATTACCGCCGCTGCGACGTTGTATTTATCCACAAATCCGTGGAAATGCTGACCGAAGCAACAAATGTGTATTTGGCTGCTTACTAGTGCTGTTACAATTTGTCGGTTTTCTAATTACTATCTCTAGTTAATGTCCATCTATTAACTAGCTATGCTGTACTGATGAGCTCAAATAAGAGCGAAACACGTGTCTACAGCTGCTATTGAGCGATTACCCTACGAACAATATTTTTCTAGTTTTTATAACTTTACGCTCACGATATATGTATATTTTCGTTTATTTACCTTGGGGTCCAAGTAACGGGTCTGGTGGGTGGTTATAAATTACCGCCGCTGCGACGTTGTATTTATCCACAAATCCGTGGAAATGCTGACCGAAGCAACAAATGTGTATTTGGCTGCTTACTAGTGCTGTTACAATTTGTCGGTTTTCTAATTACTATCTCTAGTTAATGTCCATCTATTAACTAGCTATGCTGTACTGATGAGCTCAAATAAGAGCGAAACACGTGTCTACAGCTGCTATTGAGCGATTACCCTACGAACAATATTTTTCTAGTTTTTATAACTTTACGCTCACGATATATGTATATTTTCGTTTATTTACCTTGGGGTCCAAGTAACGGGTCTGGTGGGTGGTTATAAATTACCGCCGCTGCGACGTTGTATTTATCCACAAATCCGTGGAAATGCTGACCGAAGCAACAAATGTGTATTTGGCTGCTTACTAGTGCTGTTACAATTTGTCGGTTTTCTAATTACTATCTCTAGTTAATGTCCATCTATTAACTAGCTATGCTGTACTGATGAGCTCAAATAAGAGCGAAACACGTGTCTACAGCTGCTATTGAGCGATTACCCTACGAACAATATTTTTCTAGTTTTTATAACTTTACGCTCACGATATATGTATATTTTCGTTTATTTACCTTGGGGTCCAAGTAACGGGTCTGGTGGGTGGTTATAAATTACCGCCGCTGCGACGTTGTATTTATCCACAAATCCGTGGAAATGCTGACCGAAGCAACAAATGTGTATTTGGCTGCTTACTAGTGCTGTTACAATTTGTCGGTTTTCTAATTACTATCTCTAGTTAATGTCCATCTATTAACTAGCTATGCTGTACTGATGAGCTCAAATAAGAGCGAAACACGTGTCTACAGCTGCTATTGAGCGATTACCCTACGAACAATATTTTTCTAGTTTTTATAACTTTACGCTCACGATATATGTATATTTTCGTTTATTTACCTTGGGGTCCAAGTAACGGGTCTGGTGGGTGGTTATAAATTACCGCCGCTGCGACGTTGTATTTATCCACAAATCCGTGGAAATGCTGACCGAAGCAACAAATGTGTATTTGGCTGCTTACTAGTGCTGTTACAATTTGTCGGTTTTCTAATTACTATCTCTAGTTAATGTCCATCTATTAACTAGCTATGCTGTACTGATGAGCTCAAATAAGAGCGAAACACGTGTCTACAGCTGCTATTGAGCGATTACCCTACGAACAATATTTTTCTAGTTTTTATAACTTTACGCTCACGATATATGTATATTTTCGTTTATTTACCTTGGGGTCCAAGTAACGGGTCTGGTGGGTGGTTATAAATTACCGCCGCTGCGACGTTGTATTTATCCACAAATCCGTGGAAATGCTGACCGAAGCAACAAATGTGTATTTGGCTGCTTACTAGTGCTGTTACAATTTGTCGGTTTTCTAATTACTATCTCTAGTTAATGTCCATCTATCAACTAGCTATGCTGTACTGATGAGCTCAAATAAGAGCGAAACACGTGTCTACAGCTGCTATTGAGCGATTACCCTACGAACAATATTTTTCTAGTTTTTATAACTTTACGCTCACGATATATGTATATTTTCGTTTATTTACCTTGGGGTCCAAGAAACGGGTCTGGTGGGTGGTTATAAATTACCGCCGCTGCGACGTTGTATTTATCCACAAATCCGTGGAAATGCTGACCGAAGCAACAAATGTGTATTTGGCTGCTTACTAGTGCTGTTACAATTTGTCGGTTTTCTAATTACTATCTCTAGTTAATGTCCATCTATTAACTAGCTATGCTGTACTGATGAGCTCAAATAAGAGCGAAACACGTGTCTACAGCTGCTATTGAGCGATTACCCTACGAACAATATTTTTCTAGTTTTTATAACTTTACGCTCACGATATATGTATATTTTCGTTTATTTACCTTGGGGTCCAAGTAACGGGTCTGGTGGGTGGTTATAAATTACCGCCGCTGCGACGTTGTATTTATCCACAAATCCGTGGAAATGCTGACCGAAGCAACAAATGTGTATTTGGCTGCTTACTAGTGCTGTTACAATTTGTCGGTTTTCTAATTACTATCTCTAGTTAATGTCCATCTATTAACTAGCTATGCTGTACTGATGAGCTCAAATAAGAGCGAAACACGTGTCTACAGCTGCTATTGAGCGATTACCCTACGAACAATATTTTTCTAGTTTTTATAACTTTACGCTCACGATATATGTATATTTTCGTTTATTTACCTTGGGGTCCAAGTAACGGGTCTGGTGGGTGGTTATAAATTACCGCCGCTGCGACGTTGTATTTATCCACAAATCCGTGGAAATGCTGACCGAAGCAACAAATGTGTATTTGGCTGCTTACTAGTGCTGTTACAATTTGTCGGTTTTCTAATTACTATCTCTAGTTAATGTCCATCTATTAACTAGCTATGCTGTACTGATGAGCTCAAATAAGAGCGAAACACGTGTCTACAGCTGCTATTGAGCGATTACCCTACGAACAATATTTTTCTAGTTTTTATAACTTTACGCTCACGATATATGTATATTTTCGTTTATTTACCTTGGGGTCCAAGTAACGGGTCTGGTGGGTGGTTATAAATTACCGCCGCTGCGACGTTGTATTTATCCACAAATCCGTGGAAATGCTGACCGAAGCAACAAATGTGTATTTGGCTGCTTACTAGTGCTGTTACAATTTGTCGGTTTTCTAATTACTATCTCTAGTTAATGTCCATCTATTAACTAGCTATGCTGTACTGATGAGCTCAAATAAGAGCGAAACACGTGTCTACAGCTGCTATTGAGCGATTACCCTACGAACAATATTTTTCTAGTTTTTATAACTTTACGCTCACGATATATGTATATTTTCGTTTATTTACCTTGGGGTCCAAGTAACGGGTCTGGTGGGTGGTTATAAATTACCGCCGCTGCGACGTTGTATTTATCCACAAATCCGTGGAAATGCTGACCGAAGCAACAAATGTGTATTTGGCTGCTTACTAGTGCTGTTACAATTTGTCGGTTTTCTAATTACTATCTCTAGTTAATGTCCATCTATTAACTAGCTATGCTGTACTGATGAGCTCAAATAAGAGCGAAACACGTGTCTACAGCTGCTATTGAGCGATTACCCTACGAACAATATTTTTCTAGTTTTTATAACTTTACGCTCACGATATATGTATATTTTCGTTTATTTACCTTGGGGTCCAAGTAACGGGTCTGGTGGGTGGTTATAAATTACCGCCGCTGCGACGTTGTATTTATCCACAAATCCGTGGAAATGCTGACCGAAGCAACAAATGTGTATTTGGCTGCTTACTAGTGCTGTTACAATTTGTCGGTTTTCTAATTACTATCTCTAGTTAATGTCCATCTATTAACTAGCTATGCTGTACTGATGAGCTCAAATAAGAGCGAAACACGTGTCTACAGCTGCTATTGAGCGATTACCCTACGAACAATATTTTTCTAGTTTTTATAACTTTACGCTCACGATATATGTATATTTTCGTTTATTTACCTTGGGGTCCAAGTAACGGGTCTGGTGGGTGGTTATAAATTACCGCCGCTGCGACGTTGTATTTATCCACAAATCCGTGGAAATGCTGACCGAAGCAACAAATGTGTATTTGGCTGCTTACTAGTGCTGTTACAATTTGTCGGTTTTCTAATTACTATCTCTAGTTAATGTCCATCTATTAACTAGCTATGCTGTACTGATGAGCTCAAATAAGAGCGAAACACGTGTCTACAGCTGCTATTGAGCGATTACCCTACGAACAATATTTTTCTAGTTTTTATAACTTTACGCTCACGATATATGTATATTTTCGTTTATTTACCTTGGGGTCCAAGTAACGGGTCTGGTGGGTGGTTATAAATTACCGCCGCTGCGACGTTGTATTTATCCACAAATCCGTGGAAATGCTGACCGAAGCAACAAATGTGTATTTGGCTGCTTACTAGTGCTGTTACAATTTGTCGGTTTTCTAATTACTATCTCTAGTTAATGTCCATCTATTAACTAGCTATGCTGTACTGATGAGCTCAAATAAGAGCGAAACACGTGTCTACAGCTGCTATTGAGCGATTACCCTACGAACAATATTTTTCTAGTTTTTATAACTTTACGCTCACGATATATGTATATTTTCGTTTATTTACCTTGGGGTCCAAGTAACGGGTCTGGTGGGTGGTTATAAATTACCGCCGCTGCGACGTTGTATTTATCCACAAATCCGTGGAAATGCTGACCGAAGCAACAAATGTGTATTTGGCTGCTTACTAGTGCTGTTACAATTTGTCGGTTTTCTAATTACTATCTCTAGTTAATGTCCATCTATTAACTAGCTATGCTGTACTGATGAGCTCAAATAAGAGCGAAACACGTGTCTACAGCTGCTATTGAGCGATTACCCTACGAACAATATTTTTCTAGTTTTTATAACTTTACGCTCACGATATATGTATATTTTCGTTTATTTACCTTGGGGTCCAAGTAACGGGTCTGGTGGGTGGTTATAAATTACCGCCGCTGCGACGTTGTATTTATCCACAAATCCGTGGAAATGCTGACCGAAGCAACAAATGTGTATTTGGCTGCTTACTAGTGCTGTTACAATTTGTCGGTTTTCTAATTACTATCTCTAGTTAATGTCCATCTATTAACTAGCTATGCTGTACTGATGAGCTCAAATAAGAGCGAAACACGTGTCTACAGCTGCTATTGAGCGATTACCCTACGAACAATATTTTTCTAGTTTTTATAACTTTACGCTCACGATATATGTATATTTTCGTTTATTTACCTTGGGGTCCAAGTAACGGGTCTGGTGGGTGGTTATAAATTACCGCCGCTGCGACGTTGTATTTATCCACAAATCCGTGGAAATGCTGACCGAAGCAACAAATGTGTATTTGGCTGCTTACTAGTGCTGTTACAATTTGTCGGTTTTCTAATTACTATCTCTAGTTAATGTCCATCTATTAACTAGCTATGCTGTACTGATGAGCTCAAATAAGAGCGAAACACGTGTCTACAGCTGCTATTGAGCGATTACCCTACGAACAATATTTTTCTAGTTTTTATAACTTTACGCTCACGATATATGTATATTTTCGTTTATTTACCTTGGGGTCCAAGTAACGGGTCTGGTGGGTGGTTATAAATTACCGCCGCTGCGACGTTGTATTTATCCACAAATCCGTGGAAATGCTGACCGAAGCAACAAATGTGTATTTGGCTGCTTACTAGTGCTGTTACAATTTGTCGGTTTTCTAATTACTATCTCTAGTTAATGTCCATCTATTAACTAGCTATGCTGTACTGATGAGCTCAAATAAGAGCGAAACACGTGTCTACAGCTGCTATTGAGCGATTACCCTACGAACAATATTTTTCTAGTTTTTATAACTTTACGCTCACGATATATGTATATTTTCGTTTATTTACCTTGGGGTCCAAGTAACGGGTCTGGTGGGTGGTTATAAATTACCGCCGCTGCGACGTTGTATTTATCCACAAATCCGTGGAAATGCTGACCGAAGCAACAAATGTGTATTTGGCTGCTTACTAGTGCTGTTACAATTTGTCGGTTTTCTAATTACTATCTCTAGTTAATGTAAATCTATTAACTAGCTATGCTGTACTGATGAGCTCAAATAAGAGCGAAACACGTGTCTACAGCTGCTATTGAGCGATTACCCTACGAACAATATTTTTCTAGTTTTTATAACTTTACGCTCACGATATATGTATATTTTCGTTTATTTACCTTGGGGTCCAAGTAACGGGTCTGGTGGGTGGTTATAAATTACCGCCGCTGCGACGTTGTATTTATCCACAAATCCGTGGAAATGCTGACCGAAGCAACAAATGTGTATTTGGCTGCTTACTAGTGCTGTTACAATTTGTCGGTTTTCTAATTACTATCTCTAGTTAATGTCCATCTATTAACTAGCTATGCTGTACTGATGAGCTCAAATAAGAGCGAAACACGTGTCTACAGCTGCTATTGAGCGATTACCCTACGAACAATATTTTTCTAGTTTTTATAACTTTACGCTCACGATATATGTATATTTTCGTTTATTTACCTTGGGGTCCAAGTAACGGGTCTGGTGGGTGGTTATAAATTACCGCCGCTGCGACGTTGTATTTATCCACAAATCCGTGGAAATGCTGACCGAAGCAACAAATGTGTATTTGGCTGCTTACTAGTGCTGTTACAATTTGTCGGTTTTCTAATTACTATCTCTAGTTAATGTCCATCTATTAACTAGCTATGCTGTACTGATGAGCTCAAATAAGAGCGAAACACGTGTCTACAGCTGCTATTGAGCGATTACCCTACGAACAATATTTTTCTAGTTTTTATAACTTTACGCTCACGATATATGTATATTTTCGTTTATTTACCTTGGGGTCCAAGTAACGGGTCTGGTGGGTGGTTATAAATTACCGCCGCTGCGACGTTGTATTTATCCACAAATCCGTGGAAATGCTGACCGAAGCAACAAATGTGTATTTGGCTGCTTACTAGTGCTGTTACAATTTGTCGGTTTTCTAATTACTATCTCTAGTTAATGTCCATCTATTAACTAGCTATGCTGTACTGATGAGCTCAAATAAGAGCGAAACACGTGTCTACAGCTGCTATTGAGCGATTACCCTACGAACAATATTTTTCTAGTTTTTATAACTTTACGCTCACGATATATGTATATTTTCGTTTATTTACCTTGGGGTCCAAGTAACGGGTCTGGTGGGTGGTTATAAATTACCGCCGCTGCGACGTTGTATTTATCCACAAATCCGTGGAAATGCTGACCGAAGCAACAAATGTGTATTTGGCTGCTTACTAGTGCTGTTACAATTTGTCGGTTTTCTAATTACTATCTCTAGTTAATGTCCATCTATTAACTAGCTATGCTGTACTGATGAGCTCAAATAAGAGCGAAACACGTGTCTACAGCTGCTATTGAGCGATTACCCTACGAACAATATTTTTCTAGTTTTTATAACTTTACGCTCACGATATATGTATATTTTCGTTTATTTACCTTGGGGTCCAAGTAACGGGTCTGGTGGGTGGTTATAAATTACCGCCGCTGCGACGTTGTATTTATCCACAAATCCGTGGAAATGCTGACCGAAGCAACAAATGTGTATTTGGCTGCTTACTAGTGCTGTTACAATTTGTCGGTTTTCTAATTACTATCTCTAGTTAATGTCCATCTATTAACTAGCTATGCTGTACTGATGAGCTCAAATAAGAGCGAAACACGTGTCTACAGCTGCTATTGAGCGATTACCCTACGAACAATATTTTTCTAGTTTTTATAACTTTACGCTCACGATATATGTATATTTATATATATATATATATATATATATATATATATATATATATATATATATCGGAGAGAGGTTGGGCGATAATAATAAAAAAAACAATGTTTTAAATTCACAAAGAAAAGCTTTATTGTTGCACGCACTATATAGGTACACTATACACGATCCCAAACACAAATCACCACACAGACACGTAGCAATCCCGAGGTTGGCTAAAGAAAAAAAAGGAACACCTTGTACCAAAACAAGGGACACAAAATAACTCAACTCCACTCTTCTACCACACACAGCTTTTATAGCCATCCCACCTCGATTTTGCTAGTATAATTAAATTATTAAATACACTCGTGTCAGTACTTAACAAAAATAATAATGATTGAATAATAATAATAATGATCAGTTAATAACTGCTAATAAATGTTGACTGACGTGACGTAACTGGACTCGACGTGTCCAAAACATCTCCGACACGGCCATCCTGACCTATCGCACGTCCTCGTGTGATTTAGGATTTCTCTGAGAAAAAAAAAAACAATCTAATGAGTATAGTCTCGGCCTATTCCTGACTTCACGAGTACATAGTGGGAATAGAAAATTCATTTCTATATTCAAGAAATTATATCTGCATATCATATCTGTGCCAACTGCACTATGATCATGCCTACTCAAACTGCATATCATATCTGTGCCAACTGCACTATGATCATGCCTACTCAAACTGCATATCATATCTGTGCCAACTGCACTATGATCATGCCTACTCAAACTGCATATCATATCTGTGCCAACTGCACTATGATCATGCCTACTCAAACTGCATATCATATCTGTGCCAACTGCACTATGATCATGCCTACTGTGGTCACCAATCATTCATCATTAATACGTTCAATGAATGTCATAATATCGTACCTGAGGATGAGGAAGTATCAGCATTATCCTCTGTTCCCCACTGAGAGCAGTCTAAACCCTGTGGCATAGGGCGCAGACGATCGTGAGAATATTTCAGTATACGATTCCCTCGCATTGGTGCTAACCTATATCTATTCCCTTCAAGGATTTCAATGACTCTCATTGGCCCTCGAAACTTAGGGTCCAACTTAGTCTGATTGCGCTCTTCATTTTTGAGCAAAACCAAATCATTTATTTTAAAGGTTTGAATTTTTGCTTTCCCCAAGTCGAATCTCTCTTTATCATATACAGCCCTACTATTCATAGCATGCAAAGCTTTCGTACGTAATTCTTCCAAATTTAATTCCATATCGTTATTTTGTGCCATTAAGCCAAATGGTCGCGCTACTTTTCCAATGAGTAGTTCTAATGCACTAAACCCAGTTACTTTATGTTTAGTGGAGTTTATGGCTAGCTGCACTTCATGTATGTTATCTATCCAGGATTTATTGGGGTCAGATTCGACTGCGGTGAATAAAGACTTCAATACACTCATAATTCGTTCTACTTGGCCATTTGCTTTACAACTGGCTGTTGCGATAAAATGTAAATCTATATTCTGCTCTGCACAATAACGTCTGAAATCATTGCTGTCAAAACATCGTCCTTGATCTGCTATGAGTCTATTTGGAATTCCAAATAAAGAGATGTTTTCACGTAAAGCTAATATGCTAGAGCGAGCATCGATATAGTTTGATCTTCTTAAAGTAATAAATTTAGTAAAAGCGTCGATGGTCACGAAAATATATTCTTTCTGTTCTTTTTTCCCACTCAGCTTGCCTGTAACATCCATGTGTATCGTATGCCAAGGGATTGGTGTCTTAGGTATAGGGTGCAATTCTACTTGTGTCTTACCGGACTGTGTTTTAGACATTTTGCAAGTTACGCAGTTATTTACAAATTGACGAACATATTTAGACATATTTCCGAACCAATAAAAGTCATAGAGTTTGTCTAACGTTTTTTCCCACCCCAAATGCATTACTGATTCATGAACGTTGTTGATCACTGACCAAATGAATGCTTTAGGGATTACCGGTAGTTTTAAAGTTCTACCATTTCTTTGTATTTCACGATATAACAAATTATTTTGGAGTTTATATGTTTGTAACACGTTGTCAATAATAGTCTGTGGATTCTTTAATTTTAACACAATAGTAGAAATTTCAGGATCTTTCGATTGTTCTGCTATTAACCAGTCTTGTGAAATTTGTATTTGTTCAATCCGTTTAACAAGAGTTTTGGGCTCCTTTTTACTTTCAACAGGTAAATGGTTCCTCGAAAAGAAATCTACATGACTCATACGTTTTCCCTGTTGGTAGATGATATCGAAATCAAATGTTTGCAAGTACATCCACCAACGGTGTACTCTTGGAGTCAGCTCAAGTTTGTTCCTCGATGACTTGAGAGAGTTGCAGTCGGTTACCACTAAGAATTTGCGCCCGAATAAATAGTGTCGAAAATGTTTCGTAGCATTCACGACAGCTAGGGTTTCTAGTTCATACGAGTGGTATTTAGATTCCGTTTCAGATGTTCTCTTGCTAAAATATTCTACAGGGTATAATTTATTATCAATTTTATGAAACAGAATGGCTCCATAACCTTTACTGCTGGCATCAGTATGCAGTTCTATTGGCAGATTAGCATTAAAAATAGTCAATACCGGTTCTTTTGTTAAAATTGAAATAAGTGTCTGGCGAGCTTTTTCATGATTATCATTCCAATTAAATTCATTAGTTTTACATAGCAATTTATACAATGGCGAGGCTATTAGTGAAAAATTTGGAATGAACTGACGGAAATAGGAACTCATTCCAATAAACTGTCGTAATTGTTTTACAGTTTTAGGCGGAGGTAAATGTGTCAAAGCTTTAAGTTTATTAGGGTTGGGCGTAATTTCTCCTGTACAGATTTCATACCCCAGGTATTGAACTTTAGTTTTGAGAAATGAACACTTAGTAATATTAAACGAAAAACCCGTATCGGTTAAAACTTGAAGAACTTTTTCTAGATTGGAGAAACCTTCTGAGATTGTTTTGGAATAGATCATAACATCGTCCATATAGACTATTACACACGAGTTTATTAGGTCTCCTAAAGCTGATACGATTGCTCTTTGATAAACTGAAGGTGCCGTTTTCAACCCGAAAGGCATAGCTAAATATTCGTACTGGCCTTCTGGGGTGATGAAGGCAGTCTTTTCAATAGAATTTTAATGGACCGGAATTTGATGGAAGCCGCTCGCCATCTCTAAACTAGTGAAATAATGTGCATCTTTTAATTTAGAGATTAATTCGGAAATTATCGGCAAAGGATACCTGTCTGCTATTGTATTTGAATTTAATTCTCTATAGTCTACACACATTCTAGATGTACCGTCTTTTTTTTGAACTAACACTATCGGACTAGAAAAGGGAGACTTGCTAGGTCGGATAATTTTGGCTTTTAATAAATCTGAAATTTTTTTTCGAATGATTTCTTTTTCAGACTCACTCATGCGATACGGTCTTCTTTGTACGACTTTATTTGGATCATTTAGTCTAATTTCTAGAGTACCAGTACTAACGCGTTTTTCTGGATAGGCCACAATAAATGAGGGTTTAAATTTTTGTAATATTGTTAACAAAACTTGTCTTTCCGAATCAGTCAAGTCAGTTTGAACTTTATTTTCCCAATCGTTAAGGACATTTGTTTTTAACGTACAAACAGCATTAATTTTACTAAGTGTTACAGAAGCATTTGTTAATTGAACCGAAAAACCAGGCAAAATCTCTCTACCAATCAATATGTCTGAACTAAGATATTTGTCAGGCAACACATGAAAATTAATTTCAATAAGAAAATTACATATATATATATATATATATATATATATATATATATATATATATATATATATATATATATAAGCCCCAAAACATAATGCTGTGACCGCCGTATTTAACCGGTTACTTTTAAATGCCTTAAATTTTAGGTTTTCTCCAATTTTTTTGCCTTCTTCTATCTAATCTGTATGTACTATTCTTACTTTTGTTACCAGTAAACCTAATAAAAAAATAAAACTTTTAATTTAAAAATAGTTAATCTAAAGCAGTTAAATGTAAATTAAATACGGCAGTGACAATATTATATTTGGCGCTATATTCACCGGGAGTACGAAAATGAGTAGGTAATTATTACAACATTGGATAGTAAAGGTTACCAAGCAAGTTTAAAACGAAGTGCCGAAAAATAGTACCTTAAGAGCCAATTATAATTTCATGCATCAGAAAAATTCGACAAATAATTCGCGTCTTGTAAGAGAATGCCTACTATAACACTAAAAATATGTTTAATCATCCCCCACGGTCTCCGGACTTTAACCAAATTGAGAAAGTGTGGAAAATTCTTAAAACAAATAGGAATATAAACCAAAAAAGAACTTAACACGTTGACTGTGGCATTGATCGCCGGGGACCAATAACTTGTATTTGTCTTGTGCGGCACCATTTTTCATAAAACTTCCGCAATTTATGGATCTTAAAACTTTTTAACTAAGGGTCCTAGCTACTAAAAGTTCTTGTCATATATTTTACAAATTTCAAATAATTCGTTATTGGTCTCTGGAGACCAGTACCACATTGAAGTAATAATTTTTACTTCAGTTCGGCATTGGTCTCCGGCGACCAATGTAAGTTTGAATGCACATCACAAGTAGTATCGTGTAAGTTTTAAATGAAACAGGGACCGAAACACATATAGTATGGGCAGTCGAAAAAAACAAATATTATCTTTGATTAGTAATACTCAGGAACAACAAATTATTAATATAAATAAAGAAGCAGAAAATGTGAATAATTTATCTAAAATAAACCTGTCGTTATAAATATATACCTAATTAATTGGTTTTTAACCATTTCTATTCAATTATGTTATTTCGAAATTAAAATTAATTCAGTATTATCATAAATATAGAAAATTTGTCAATTTCTTTTTTTATTATTTATTTGGTGCGGTTCTGGTCTTCAGAGACCATTCCTGGCGCAGACATAGCTACATACATGTCCAAGTAACAGTTTTCTGTTACTAAGTTTTAATACAACTAGTAGTCAAAAGATGGTAATTTATGTTCCAAACATCACCGGAGCCCAGTCCCGCATATACAGAAAGTTTGCTTTTGGTCTCCGGAGACCAATACCGCACCGAAATCAAGACAGCATTCTTCCGCAGCCAACGTGTTAAAATATATTACAACAAAAATGGCAGATTATAATGCTATCGGTGACAAAAAATTTGGTAGATTCATTGACTCGTCCGTTAGTTACTGATGGAAAAACCAAAGGAAAACCATCCAAATATTATATTTCTTTATGAAACATAAATAAATGGTTTATTATTTAAATATTTAGGTTAGCGTACGGAGACATGAAATTACGAATGCTTTCAATGTTTACCCCATTATATAAATAAACTAAGTATATTATTTGTTTATTTTACATTTATAATAACGTAATATACTGCGTTTCATTTTGGATTAAAAGAAAATTAAATATATTGGGTTTTAGACTGTTATTTTTCTAAATTACATTAAAACTATTGTCGTACGGAGACTTTTCTTGAATAACTGTATATAAATATTTAATAATGTAGTAGGCACTTACAAAATTGATATCACATGCCAGAGAGAGATAGAAGATCATGCGTCCAAACAAACCTCCCCTCGTTGTCTTACGTCCCGCTCGATGATTCTATCTGTCATTTTGTTTGCATCTGTCATTCAGTGTTTACCTAAATTCTTTGTGATTTGTTCGTTGTGTTAAAAAAAATCAGTTTAATACCACGAGATGTGCGTGGGGCAACTTTTTTTGTTTGATAATATTGAAGATCATTCGATTATTCAACTAAAACGATGGCTGGATTGTAGAGCTCTAAAGTTGATGACAGGTCTTTGTTTGGTAGTGGTAACCATAGCAACCTTTAGTTCTATGCTTTGCCGCAAGATGTGCTCTTGCAAATTGCAATTGTGTCTATTCGATTCTAACTACGGAGGCACTAAGAAGAATTATTTTTTTAAATTTTTCTGATTAAATTTTACATAAAAAATATCAATATTCATTTACCTACATTTTTAAGTAACTTCGTTTAATATGCAATTATTTTTATTTTTAAATTAATGGCCGGTTGCACCATTATTTTAATTGGGAATTCAAAAAAGATTAAAACAACACATAATTAATACATATATTTTACACGGATAAATATACATTTTAATCTAATTTGTTTAATTCCCAATTAATTAATTAATTATACAGGGTGTGCAACGCAACGCGGAACATAGGAGTTTAACATAGGATATTAAAAATGTGCAGAAATTGGCTCTCCTGTACATTTTAGAGTAAAAATATAAGAATAAAAAGATGTTTAAAATTAATTTTTACTTTTAAAAAGTCGTCATTTAATGCAGTAGAATATCTATAGCACTAGATATTTAGAAAATAAATTATGACAGTTACATCAAAAATCAGATAGCCATGGAAATAAAACAAGTGGAACAAAATCTTACTCTGAAAGTTCAGTTTAGTGTTATTGATGTTAATTATTGTAATCATTGTGTGTACATTATTATAGTCCATAAATAACTTTACTGTTCGTTTATGCATTATAAAATGGATTTGTTTAGTATCGAAGAATTATATATGTCCCCGGATTGAGTTTACAAGAGGAAAAAAAAATTATTTTTGATTTTACGAAAAAATGCAAAGGGAAGAAATTTTTTTGCTTGAATTAAAACGCATGTTTCAGTTATTAAAACTTTTAATTAATGCAAAGTTCTTTTATTATAACGTTTTTTTCGTATTTTGTCCTCCTAATAATACAGTTATTACATTGAATCTAACATGATTTTAGTTAGCTTTGAGATATTGACAAATGATTATTTATTCTAATTTCAGAAAAAGAAAAAAAATGGTGAAAATCAAAATACTTGTACTTTATTAGGCCGCGTGTCTGAGTGTCTGGTCGCGAACCTGGGGGAACCGGGTTCGATCTCGACCGGCGCCAAATATTTCCAATTTTAAATGGCACAAATTGCCCCTGTGGTGCGCTCTCCACACCAACTATGAGTGCCCGTGAGGTGACGCCTGGTAAGCGCCCACACGGTAAAATATATCGTCATCATTACCGATGCCTACATATGTGTAGATAATGGCACACCCAGAAATGGGTAATATGCCGTGATGATATATTTATTTATTTATTTTTATTCTCTTTTTTATCTGAAATTAGAATTAATAATCATTTGTCAATATTTTAAAGCTAACTAAAATTATGTTAGATTCATTGTATTAACTATATTATTAGGAGGACAAAATACGAAAAAACGTTATAATAAAAGAACTTTGCATTAATTAAAAGTTTTAATAACTGAAACATGCGTTTTAATTCAAGCAAAAATTTTTCTTCCCTTGGCATTTTTTCGTAAAATCAAAAATAAAAATTTTTTTCCTCTTGTAAACTCAATCCGGGGACATACTATATATATATATATATATATATATATATATATATATATATATATATATATATATATATATACAGGTGTCACCGGAAATGGCCTTCTTCGATATCTCGCTTACCGTTAGAAATACAGCAAAAATTTATGTACCGAATTTATTCGACTACACAAGAGGCACAACGTAAAATTATTTTCACATATACAGGGTGTTACATTACAGCTGGGCGAAAATTGTTTGTCTATTCTTAAATGGAAGACTGTATATATTTTTATATATTTTGAATTTTATTACATTCCTCTATACAAGCGTATAAAATTTGTTTTAGTTTTCCGCGGCGTTGCCAAGTTATTCCGGTTTTTCTCTAAAAAAAGATCTAAACACGCACTGCTTTATAAAGGCATACTGAAGTTATTTTAATAGTAAAAATTAAGATTTTTTTTCTGTACAACTATAAACTATACTCTATGTTTTCGTATATTTTCTTCTACATATTATTATACAGGGTGTTAAATAAAGCGAATCAAATTTAATGAATTTCAAATAGCCATAACTCGTCATTTTCAAATGGAACATCCTATATTTTATTATTCAGTTGTGTTCCTTTATGTATTCTCTTTAAATGTTATTAAGGGTATACTATGCATAAAACCAATAATTTGGAAGATTTTCACCATTTTTCTCTAAATTTATGTTTGCATTAAAAATTAAATCAAGTATTCCATAAAAATTGTGTTTTTAATAAAGAAACGATTGCAATAATGACAGTTGCATTAGCAGTAACCAATAAATAAAACTGGTTATTATTAATATTATTGCGAAAACTTACGTATATGGTGTACGCACTTACAGAAACGGAAAGAAATCCTCTGCTTGCATCTAGAATTTATGCACAACGGTTTCTGGGAATAAGACATCCAAACCGGCGTTGTTTTGAAAAACTAAGAGAAAGGTTTGAAAGAACTGGTCATGTTCATTACGAAAAAAGAGAATGGGCCAGAAATGAAGATACGGAGTTTATTGTACTCGCAAGTGTTGTCGAAGATCCCCATACAAAACGGAACTGACAGAAACAAAACAATTATTGACTTGAGACGCTCATTAATAAACGTTTCATATACATTATTTGTTAAATTATTATTATTATTATCGTTTTATTAAAAAGATATCATGGATAATTTGTCTCATGAAGAAAATTACAAATTATTAAATGGTTTAATTGTTCCCTTGTAGTTTGCAGTTTTTCTCGTTTCTTATAACTTATTACTTATTACAAGTAGATCATCTTTAATTTGTAAATACCTATTACTATAAATAATAATTGTTTCTTAAATAAATATCATAGTGTTTACTTTATTTTGTGTTATTTTGTATTAGTTCATATATTAATAACTTTAATCTTTAATTGTCCCCTAAAATGTTAGTAAAAAATGACAATGTTTTGTTACTGTCAGTTTCATGGCTAATGATTTATTTAAGTTATATATATATATATATATATATATATATATATATATATATATATATATATATATATATACAGGTGTCTCAGGACGAGCTTACGCTATCTATATTTTAAATACTATCTAATATAATTTAACGAGATTTGGTATCTAGGGGTTATCTAACATGCCCGTTTTAACTAAAATATTTTCAAAGCAGTAGCACTTCCGGTTATACCGGAAATTGACCTCAACTTTCTCATTTTAAATGGAATATGCTATATTTTATTTTATCATTGAATGCAGCGGAAAATTTTCCATATGAAGCAAGAAAAACATTTTACTCATGATCAACTACTTCCGGCGTTATTCAACTTTTTTTGATTTTTTGTCTGAAATCCGGCACATTTTCAAAACTCTGTATATCGGGAACGAGATCGAATTTTTATAATCTAAAAAAAGCCTTTTATAAAGGAGACTTTAAGCTACATTATCCATAGAAGAATCCTCGATTATTTATAAAAATGTGACGGGTACGTTACACCAAAATTACAGTTGACAAACTTCAAAAAAGACAATTTTTTTAAATGGAACCCCCCCTTTTTTATTACATACATGTGTACTACGACAAAAAATAAGGGTACTTTATGTAACATGTCCTATGTAGAAAGTTGATAGAATGTCAGTAAATTAGAAAAACATGTAATCCGGTTATAATTATTTTATTAATACGGATCATTAAGCCATGGAAAAACAATGTTTGTTTTTACAAACTCATTACTTGATTTCTTAGATAATTTACCGTTGGATCAAAGGAATTTAATATGGTACCAGCATGATGGCGCTCCACCCTACAATAGCCATAGAATAAATACTTTTTTGGAAACAATTTTAGAAGATAGGTGGCTGGCAAATAATGGACCACATAGGTGGCTTCCTCGTTTACCCGATTTAACTCCACTTGATTTTTTTGTTTGGGGTTACATCAAAAACGTCGTCTATCAAAAACCTTGAACTACTAAAGAAGATTGCCAACATAGGGTACAGACAGCATTTAACAACATGTCTCCTCGGATGATAAAAAATACTACACAAGAAGAAGTATTGAATAGAGTAACAATGTGCTTGCATATGAATGGAGGACAGTTTGAATATGTATTAAATTAAATATAGATTTGTAATTAGAATTTATTTGTTTTTTCCATGGCTTACTTATCCGTATTAATAAAATAATTATACCCAGATTACATGTTTTTCTAATTTACTGAAATTCTATCAACTTTCAATATAGGACATGTTACATAAAGTACCCTTATTTTTTGTCGTAGTACACATGTATGTAATAAAAAAGGGGGGGTTCTATTTAAAAAAAATGTCTTTTTTGAAGTTTGTCAACTGTAATTTTGGTGTAACGTACCCGTCACATTTTTATAAATAATAGTCACGTTCTGGCACATCGGCACTTTGTCTATTATATGGCAATATATATATATATATATATATATATATATATATATATATATATATATATATAAAATTACACACCTTACATATAAAGCTAGAAAATAAATTTTAAAATTTGTACAATAAAGAAAAAATATCATTAGTCACGAAACTGACAGTAACAAAACATTGTCATTTTTTACTAACATGGTAGGGGACAATTAAAGATTAAAGTTATTAATGTATGAACTAATAAAAAATAAAACAAAATAAAGTAAACACTATGATATTTATTTAAGAAACAATTATTATTTATTATAATAGGTATTTGCAAATTAAAGATGATCTACATGTAATAAGTTATGTTATAAGAAACGAGAAAAACTGCAAACTACAAGGGAACAATTAAACCATTTAATAATTTGTAATTTTTCTTCATGAGATAAATTATCCATGATATCTTATTAATAAAACGAAAATAATAATAATTTAACAAATAATGTGTATGAAACGTTTATTAATGAGCGTCTCAAGTCTATAATTGTTTTGTTTTGTTTCTGTCAGTTCCGTGAAACTGATTGATATTTTTTCTTAATTGTGCAAATTTTTTAACTTATTTTCTGGCTCTATATGAAACAGAAATGTAATGTGTGGTATCAAAAAATTTGTAATTCTTACCTCCCGCTACCCTAGGTAAGGAAGGTATAGGGATCGTGCTAAAAATCGGATATAGAGATTTTAGTGAATAAGCACGTTTTGATGTCCCCAGAATCCGATTTTAACATTTTTACAATGATGTCTGTAGGTATGTATGTATGTGTGTGTGTGTGTGTGTGTGTGTGTGTGTGTGTGTGTGTGTGTGTGTGTGTGTGTGTGTGTGTGTGTGTGGACACGATTACTCAAATACTATCAATCAGAAAAATTTGAAATTTTGTATATCCATTCTATACTGATGTGGGAAGAGCTCATTAGTTTTTAGTGTAAATCGGATAACCGGAAGTATCATTTATACAAGCTTTTAACAGTTTTTCTTGTAAAAAATTCATTGAATATAATTTTTTAGCAACTTTTACCAATACAAATTAAATATAATGGCACAATCTTCAATTCTACGATAATAGCATTTAGTAAAATTATATTATATTATAAAATAATTTATTTTTGTACATCACTTTGCCTCTGCGTCAAACAAAAACAATACCTTAATAACAAATTTGACATATTTAAATAAATGTCACTGTCACGAAGCAATTTTCATTAAAAATGAAACCGTGTTAAGAAGAATTTAATAGTTTAAATATGATTCTAATGAAATTATGGTTTGTAAAAATAATATATTTTCCATCATACATAAATATTAGATATACAGGAAACAGGATATTTCGATTTAAGTTTGATGTTTGCAGCATTATATATCAAACAGCTCTCAATAAGAACGTGATTTCAGTGTCAAATAATAGTTTGCAACTACACATTTACGAAATGGATAATGGACGGCGAAGAATTTACACAGATTGCGTTTTAGAGCATAAGGAAGTTGTTGATGATTTTTCCTTAAAATATATTAAGTAATCAAAGTTGGTATTTAATACTCTTATATAATTTGAAACAACATATTAGATTTTGACTATATGATAAACCGGATGTAGTACTTAATTTGAAGCTCTAACAGATTATTCAGGAAAAACATAATAAAATATAATCCAAAATTTCGTATTACAAAGTTTTCTATTTATTGGAACAACAAAGTAGATTTTGTTTACAAACGATCAATCGGAAGTGAAACTTTACTTAAAGCTCATTGCTATTTTAAACATGGAATTGGCGGGAGGTCATGTGCTGGCCACATCAAATTTTTTTCTTTATATTATGCACTAATACTTTTTTCAATATATTAATATCGAAACTTTTGGCATCTAAAAAACTGTTTTTTTATGTTTACACCCTGTTTATATATTACTAATATATATATATATATATATATATATATATATATATATATATATATATATATATATATATATATATATATATATATATATGTGGGTGTGGGGGGGATTGCGGCTCAGGATGTATCAGGATGCTTTTTTAATTAAACAAAATAGTGTTATTTAAAATAAAATAATAATAATTATGAATATTTTTTATAAACGAGCGTGAAGCTGTCAAAATTGAGCGGTTTTCCTGTGATTTTTTTTTAAATAATTATAATTAAAGATATCGATTACAAAAATGAAGTAATGAAATTAAGCAATTATTATAACGAATATTATTTTATGTGTCTTCACTGCACGCCGGTCGCATTCACACTCTTCCGCGGGAGGAGACGCACACGTCACAGGTTTGATAAGGACGTGACAGGGTCGTCTCGTATAATTCCCACACTCGGCCATCCTGCTATTCATCCGACTCGGATGAATCGGAGTCGTACATTGGTGATGGTTGCCAGGGCTTCATTTGGTCTGCACTCTAAGATGTTCGTTTGAGACCCTCGCTGTCACCACACTTTTCCACCTCATATCGGTCTCACGGACGGGCAGCAATCACTTTGTAAGGACCTAGAAATTTATTTAAAAGTTTAGACTGATTAGTAAACTGAGTCCTTTTAATGGCAACAAGGTCACCAATGGAATATCTCGTAGCCTCTTTTCTCTTTTTATTGAAATTTCTCTTATTTTCTTCTTGGGCCTTCTTTATCTGTTCTTTTACTTTTTGTCTTAGTTCGTTTCTTTCTTCATCAAAAATCATGCAGCTTCTTCTTCTAAAATCTCTTTCGCTTTTATATTGAAACGCGACGGAATATGGTGTATTATTATTATTGTTAAAATCTTTAATATTGTGTTTGCACGTATACAAAAACAAAACACATAGACAGACCTCCTATGAAGCGATTAGAATAGTGTTGATGATATTTTGCAGACCTTTTCAAGCGTGTCATAAATTACTACAGGGGTTTCGTGTCAATATATTGTCTGCGACAATCCCAACTTAAGGGTATCGCCAGGGTAGGCATGAGGTTAGCGTGGGAATGTTTACAGCTCGAATGAATATAAGAATTTACAGTAATATTTAGCATGTTTGACAATTAATAAACAACTAATATGACTGACTAACATTCACTAATTTATTTGTAGTAGCAACAGCATGAAAAATGATGTAAGAGTATATTATTAAGTAAACAGCATAAGTTTTCTTAAAATCCGGCCATGGCCTAGGAAATTGAAATATAAAAGAGTAGGTAAAACTTCAACGATAAACAAAATAATTAAATAACTCGTATACAGGTTCATTACAGATATAGGTAAACATTTTGTATTTGTTTAAACATTGTCATATTGTGTGAATATCAACAATTTAGGTAAGCCGAGATATATTTAGAAGAAGCAAGGGTTAAAACTAGTGCTACAGCAGTACATCTCTGTCCCACGCATCATGCTGAGGTTTAAAGGCATCTCTGTCTAAGTAGGGGTAAAATTCACCACTACCTCGAGGCATCCTTATCTTTTACTCAGAGAACAGATGATTGTGTCTTTGTCTAATATATAGGGCATATGTGATTTTTTGAATACAACTAATTAGCAAATCAACAGGCGAGAAATCCTTCCACAACCCTGCACAGGAGACCCAAGGAGGCTAGGTGGGATGAGTACGGGCAAATCGGGAGCAACAATTATAAGCTGTCTCCGTCCAACCTACAATCTTCACATGCAGAAACTACCCTACTACGTCAGGATATCAGAAAATGAGATGCAAAGTATTAAGATGATTTCTTAGAAAGTCCTGTCTGTTGCAGTTTCACCTATGGACATCTAATCTTCTATCATTTCCACCATTTCTAGGGGTGGCGCTTGTGTGTTTAAAACTGGGTGCCCAGCACTCGGAAAGGCATCTTGGTTTCGACCAGGATCACTCTCTGGTTATTAATACTGATATATATAGGTATATATACAGGCTGTCTCTTAAATAGGGGGACATGGCTTAACCACAGATTCCTGAGGCTAAAATAAGACGATTTAACCAAACTTGCTTCTACCGGAAAGTGTACCATTTAGCCAGAATTCTGCTTCAAAGTTCTTCGAAAAAAAATTAATTTTGCTTATAATATTCGGATGCTTTATTCGATTTGGATGAAATTTGGTATGACAGTTTATATGGTTATAAGTCATCTTTTAAGGTGATACTTGTTATTATTAGTGAACCACTAGTGTATAAAACTTAGGTCTCCCAACATTAATTAGACCGTAACTTTTTAATGGCAATGCGGAAAATGTGAAATTATTTTTCTTCAGAAAGATACATTTAATAGTAAACTTTTGTCTCTCTGTGTAATTTGTGATATCTGTTACGCTTCACACAGAAAAAAATAAAATCTGAGTGCCTGCACTGCTAAATTTTTAAAATAAATTTAATCTAGCAGTCTATCCAAATGTCAAACAAGTAATTTTTATTTACGCACGGCTGTTGTGAGACGTTCGAGCCCACTGCCAGCCACGGCCCTGCCCAGGGCACACTCCCGGCATCCCAGGCCCTCAGTAACAGGCATTATACATGTGTATAAACATTTGAGCTTTTCATGTCACTTGCTGAATAAACATTGTTTATTGTTGAATCTTTGTTTTTTTACTTGTTTTATTCCTTACACTACCACGACTTCAAATCAAATAATCCTGGGCACTATTCATTTATTTACATAACACAACGTAGGATAATTGACGATCACGATCTGCATGTTCGAGGGGGTGGTAAAACACTGCCGCATTACAATATCTGCTTCGTCCCTCATTTGTATTCCAAGTAAGAGCTGGAATGGTGTTGTATTTATACTTCTGTGATGAGTATTGTTGAGCACTCTTTGTAGTCTTGGAACATGTTTAAACCATGAATCGGGATTTTCTCTTTATAAATTAGTCAAAACGGGAATTAACGTCCTGTTGACTCGCTCTACTTGACCATTTCCTCTCGGAGCTTCTGTTATTGTGATATGCTTGATATTTTTCTCTTTGCAATATTCTTTAAAAGCCATGGAAGTAAAACACGTACCCTTATCTGATATTATTGTTCGAGGGTGTCCAAATACTTCAACTTGAGTCTCTAGTTTCTTCAATACTTCATCAATTGTGGTAGTTTTTGTAACGTAAATCCATGTAAATTTCGAAAACGCGTCAGTCACCACAAATATTATAAGCTTTCCCTGTAGCTTGTAATGGACCTAAGTGATCTATGTGATGTGGGTGGGGTTGAGGAGACATTCCTCTTTTCCATTTTTTCTATTTACCAAAATGCATGGTGTACAGCTTGCATTTACGTTTTCTATCTTTCTTTTGAAGTTTGAAATCCAAAATTCTCTTTCAATAATCACTTGAGTTTTCCTTACTGCAAAATGACTATTGTTCTCGTGGCATTTTCTTATGATTTCTTCCTGCATTGACTTCGGTGCAACAATTAAATCTTTACCTTCGTTTGGTTTATATAAAATTCCATTTTTTATAAAGTAATCTTCCCCTCCCTTTTCGAGTAATTCAAATATTGGTTTTAATCGTATATCTGATTTCAGTGCATTATTATCAGTACTTCCTCTTGTAATAACGTGGACAAAAGATCTGCTGAGAGCATCTACATGCTTCATCTTTTCTCCTGTTCGATGTTCGATAGAGTATTCAAAATCTTCTAACGTCAATGCCCATCTAGCAATCCTTGGTATTAATTCCTTTTTCGACATGGTGCTTTTAAAGGCTGAGCAATCAGTAATTATTTTAAATTTGTTACCTAATAGGTACACTCTTAATTTCTTTAGCGCTGCTACCACCGCTACAGCTTCAAGTTCATAACTATTATAGTTTTTTTTCTGCGATATTCTTTTTCCTGCTGTAGTAATACACGGGATGCATTTTCTCATCTTCATAATTTTTCTGCATCAGTATGGCGGCGATTCCTTCTTTACTATCGTCAGTGTGGACTTCTGTGATTGCATGTGGTTGGAATAGATTTAATACTGGCTTTTCTAGCATTGTTTTGAGTCGTTCAAATGAATTTCTCTCTTCTTCTCCAAATTTAAATGAAATGTCCTTTTTTAGTAATCTTGTTAGTGGCTTCGCAATTACGCTGTAATTGTGTATAAACTTCCGAAAGTAACCGGTCAATCCTAAAAAGCTTTGGATATTCTTGATTGTTTTTGGTACTATTTTATTTTCAGTTGGTCGTACTTGTCCTTCGCATATCTCATGACCTAAATATTCTATCGTATTTTGTAAAAATTGACATTTTGTTCATTTTATCTCCAATCCATATTCTTCGGCTACTTTTAAAACTGTTTCAAGTTTTTCTATAGCTTCTACGTCATTGGGTGATAGTATTATGATATCGTCCATGTATACACTAAATATTTCTTCCTTTATCAGTTGGCGATAAACATCATTAATGAAACAGTGAATTGCAAAATCCGAACGGTGTTTTTAGAAATTCAAACCGCCCACTTGGTGTAACGAACGATGTATATTTTGTACTGCTTTCATCTACTGGAACGTGGAAAAATCCATTCAAGTCTATTGTTGTAAAACCTTTAGCATTCCTTAATTTATCTATCTGGTCTTCAATAAGTGGCAATGGGTATCTATCTCGAACTACCTGTTTGTTCAACTTCCGGTAATCAACACAAATTCGCGTTGCGCCATTCTTTTTCTTCACTAATACTATTGGGCTGCTAAAATCGGACGTACTTGGCTTAATGATTCAATTCCTCAACCATTCTTGTAGTTGTTGTTCTACTTCGAGCTTTTCACTTTCTTAAAGCCTTCTTGGCGTCTGATAAATTGGTATTTCGTTTCTTAATATTATCTTTGTTCGTACGGACGTTGTTTTTACTGACTTCGGATTATAATTTTCTATTAGTTTGGTTATTTTCTTCCTACTGTCATCGTCCTGAATATGCTCTAACTTCCATTTATCATCTTCATAAGCAACATTGATTTTCATGATGTATACTTCTTCGGCTGAGTCGCTGAATTTTACTTCGTCTGCTGTTATGGTACGTTTGGTATTCCTTAAAAGGTCATTCCCCAGAATACATTTCATTGGCATTGCTGTGTCGGGAACCATGTGCATTTTTGTATGTTTGAGTTCATCGACTTCGATCTCTATTTAGTATTGTTGGTTTTTCGTTTCTGACTTAACATCTTTCTTCTTGCTGTCAAATTTGTGATGTCGGTCTTTTCTGTACGTGGAATTGATTGATTTGTTGTCCACTTTCTTCCTGACGTCATTTAGATCTTCAGTTTCTTTTTAAATTATTTTATATTTGTAGCTCCGTATAGTAGTTTTGTTTGCTGGTTCGTCGTAGATTCCGTTTATTACGTAATGTATAAGAGCTTCTGTTTCCATTTCACCTTGTCTGGCAAGTTTTTTTCATTGCGAGGAAATATTCTTGTACAGTTTCCTCTTTTTTCTGTCATCTCCGAGATAACGCTTGATGTAATTGTGCGCTATTCATTTTTGGCATGAATTCTTTTTTCAATACTTCTTTTAGATTTACCCATGAATTTAGGTCTCTTTCTCCTTGAATGAATAGTTTGGCTAGGCCAGTGATGGATTTTCTCGCGAATAAAAACTCGTTCAAATTGACGAGTTGGGCCAATTCCTCGAAATCTGCTATCCATTTTTCGACGGAGTAAGCATTTGTTCCGCTAAAAGTTCTAATAGAATCTTCGATATCTCTGTAGCTAACGGACATTTTTGTTGGAGGTGTTCTTATTGATCATCTGGAAGCGGCGACGGACATCTTGTCTTCGTCGTCTTTTACGTCTTCTTCGGCTTCTTCAAGGACTTCTTCTTCGTCGTCGTCGTCGTCTTCTTCCTCATCTTCTTTTAATGAATCGAGATCCATTAACGCGATGCATACGTTCTTTGCTATTTCTTCTTGGGTGGGACCGTCTTGTATCCCCAAAATTTTTGCAATTGCAAATCTACAAAAGTCAGATTCCTGTTAATGTATTCAAGTTTAGTTTTATACTCATCTGATTGACAGTCAAATGGGAATCCGCTGAATTGACAAAAAACTCGTCTGCACGCTTTGTTGCCCTCTGTTTCGAATAGAAACTTGTACAGGATCTTGATGATTTTGAAAGGAGCAGTGTAAACCTAAGTCAGCACATAAATGAGATTGCATATATTTCTAAATTAATTAAGTAACATTTATTGACTCAGTTATAAGCAAGCAATTGCTGAATATATATTTCTTAATATTACAACAAATACCAGACCTCAATTTCTTTGCTGACTTATCTTCACGTGAATATAATTATATAGACGACTGAACGACAGGGAGAGGAAGATCTAACATTGTAGCCTGTCCGTTACAGTGGACGCGATTATAGACTCTATCTGTATTTACTATTTATACGACCTAACTTAATAATAAAGTTATATATTTTTCTAATCAATTGTGTGAATCCAACCCTTGGGTAACCCATTTCAGAAACATCAACAATCACCTCGCTAAGAAAAGTAAGTAATTAATATTCTTTATTACGTCACTAACTACTTTGATACGAAACGTAACTTCCAAATCTGGCAAGAACCCTTTCTTTAATTTTATTTGTTAATTCGCCTCATAAAGGCGGGTTACAAATTGGTGGCAGCGGTTTTGGGAAATTCTGCCAGATCAGGGTGGCCAGTATATCTGGAACATCCACGGAGTAAAAATTGTGTCAAAATAGTTCAGTCACATTATATAAATAATCATGCCGGATGGTACTGCGGGTAGTTTTAACAGCTCTGATACAAATAAAACAGAAACAGAATTATTGTCTTTAAAAAGTAGTGTTATTGCACAAATACCAGAAATTTTTGGTGAAAATGTAATAGAATTTTTTCGAAAAGTTTACGTAGTAACAAGTGTTAGACAGTTTTCCGACAGAGAAATAGTAGACCTCATTCGAACAAAATTAAATGGGGAAGCGTCACAGTTTTATTGTGAAACAAATGAATTACAGCTTGCTAAAATTACATATATGGAATTTAGAGAACTTTTTGTCAAAAGATTTGCTAAACGTAGATGTATAGAACAAATAAATAGAGAATTCAGAAATTGCACACAAAATTTAGGAGAATTAGTACAAGAATATGCAAAAAGATTAAGGAATTTAAAATCAGAATTATTAAAATCACAAAATGGAATTTTATAAATCAACAAATTTTATGCAATTTTAAAGATGGGCTAAGACAGGATAATAGAAAAGTTCTCAGGCCAATTATGGACAATAAAACTGGTGTAACATTTGAAGAAGCGGTGGAAATGGCAGAGCGGGAAGAATTAGAACTAGCCTCAGACAAAAAGGGTTATTTAGAAGTAGGGTCAGTAAATAAAGTATCACATGCATTACAAAACATATTAAAATGCTATAAATGTGGTGGAAATGGTGATATACAAAGAGATTGCAAAAGAAATAATTCGTGTGCACGTTGTGGGAAACTAGGTCATTATGCTAAAGATTGTAGAACAAATATTAATCAAAATTGGAGCAAAAATTCTAACAGGTACAAAGGACCACCTATGGGCAGTCAAGGAAACAACAGAGGCACTATGAAAGCACAAGGAAAACGCCGTACTCAGAATTTAAACTGACATTCCCTCTCGCGAAAGCCCCATCCCGATAGGTATCGGTCTCAGAAAAAACTTTTAAAATTAATCACATTCGTTCAGTAGTGGAATTACATAGAGATGATCCAAATTTTAATCTAGTCAAAATTAAAGACACACCTTTGAAATTATTAATAGATTCAGGATCAAGAGTTGCAATTCTTAAGAAAAAGTTTGTAAAGGGGCATAGAGTCCAAAGAGATGATATTGGGCGTTTAAAAGCAATAACAGGTGGAACAGTGTCATATTACGGCAGAAGTAAAATAAAATTCGACTGCCAAAATTATAGTTTCCGACAAAAAATGGTTATTTGCTCTGACAATCTAGATCTAGATGCAGATGGCCTATTAGGTAGAGATTTTATTCGTAAATTTGACGTGCTCGTGTCGAGAGAGAATGTAAATTTTAAAAATATGAGTTTGAAACTATTAAGCAACGCTGACCTAGAGAGAGTGGACTCGACAGCAAAAATCAACGTCATTGGAGGTAATGTCGCAACACAAGCCAATAATGTCAGCGAGAAGGCGGAGCGAAGCACAACTCTGCCTGATAAGATTATCAGCGGAGTATCAAGTTACAAACAGGCGACCATTACAAGTCAAGATAAGGATGCGGGAATTCAAAATAGGAAGAATGGCGTCGCGCAACAAGAAAAATCAGTCGCACAACCCAATGGATTGGTTAAATTGAAAAGCGGCGTGAAGATTCCTCCAAATTGCGAATTCGTGTGCCTAGCAGTCCAGGATCTAATCAATCCCGGACAAGATATTGTGGTGGAACCAGTAGAGCTGAGGATCCAGGGGGTTATGGCGGCAAGAGTCATAACAAAAGCCGAAAAAGAAGTGCCAGTGAAGTTAATGAATTTCACAAATCAAGAACTAACATTAGGGAAGAACATGTTAGTCGGCAAATCAGCCGTACTTGAGAAGAAGGGTGATGAAAATCAACATGCGCATGACGCACAGCATTCGCCGACCGGGTCAAGAGGACAAGTCGGGACAGCTGTATGCGGAAAGAAGAAGAAGAAGAATTCTCAAGGGCAAAATAATAAAAATCAACAGGCGCATGACGCTCAGCATTCGCCGACCGGGTCAAGAGGACAAGTCGGGACAGCTGTATGAGGAAAGAAGAAGAAGAATTCTCAAGGGCAGAAAGATGAAAATCAACAGGCTCAAGACGCACAGTATTCGCCAACCGGGTCAAGAGGACAAGTCGGGACAGCTGTAGGCGGGAAGAAGAAAAAGCAGAATTCTCAAAGGAAGAGCGTGAAGAATCAAGTGGCTCAAGATAATAAAGGGCAGCATCCGTCGACCATACCAAGAAGAGGGGAACAAGTCGAGGAGCTGAAGAATAAACCGGGACAAGCCGTGCCCTCGGAAGGAAGTAAACAAGCCACGCCAGCTGTAGACAAAAAGCAGCATGCAGTGTGCTCTGTGAAGGTCCAAGGGAAGAAAGGCATCGAGAATCAATTCAACATGGACCATTTAGCAGAAGATGTAAAAAGTAAATTATTAAATTTACTGATAGAGTATGAAGACATCTTTCAATGGGAAGACAGTAAGCTAGGGTGTACACATCAAGTAAAACACAGAATAATTACTGAAGATGTGCCGCCTATAGCCAAAGCCGAGTACCGAGTTCCGCTTAGCCAAAAAGAGCCGTTGGCTAAAGAATTGAAGAAAATGCGTGAAGCTGGAGTAATAGAACCGTCCGATTCACCATGGTCAGCACCAGTAGTCATCGTGCCGAAGATATCCGAAAATGGTGAAAACAAAATAAGGGTGTGTTTCGACTTCAGAGGGTTAAACAAGATAACGAAGAAGGACTATTTTCCTGTTGCAAACATGCAAGAAACATTGGATCAGTTGGGAAATGCAAATCTATTCACTACCCTAGATTTAGCATCTGGATATTGGCAAGTACAACTGGACGAGATAAAGAGAAGACAGCATTCACAACAAATGGAGAACACTATCAATTCACAGAGATGGCGTTTGGGCTAGTAAACGCACCGAGCACATTTCAACGCCGCATGAACAGTGTGTTGTCAGGGTTAAGAGGTGAACAATGTCTAGTATACCTGGATGACGTCATCGTGTTCAATGGGAATGGAGCAGACGAACATCTGGAACGACTCAGGGAAGTTTTTAATAGACTGAGACAAGCAAATCTTAAATTGCAACCCAGTAAATGCAATTTTTTGAAAACTGAAACGAAGTATTTAGGCCATATCATAAATGGGGAGGGTTGTAAACCGGACCCAGACAAAATTTCAGTCATACAAGACTATCCAAGGCCGAAATCAGTCAAGGACATCAGAGCTTCCTGTGGCCTAGTAGGCTTCTACAGAAGATTTATTCAAGATTTCGCAAAAACATCGAAGCCACTCACGAAATTAACACAAAAAAATGAGCCGTTCAACTGGACAAAAGATTGCGAACAATCATTCAATAAATTAAGGAATGCCCTCTGCTCCGAGTCAGTTTTAGCTCATCCAGACTCCACCAAGGAATTCATCCTGTCCACATATGCCAGTGGGAAATCTATTAGTGCCATATTGAGTCAAAAATGCGACGGTTATGAGAGGCCGATAGCTTTTGCAAGCCGACATTTAAACAAGGCTGAAGTAAATTACTCTACAACAGAACAAGAATGTCTTGCAGTAATTTGGGGTGTAAAACACAACAGAGTGTATCTGTATGGAAGAAAGTTCACCATCATAACCGACCATCAACCTTTCAAGTAGCTATTCTCTATCAGCACGCCACAATCACGCTTGGCAAGATGGGTACTTACTCTCCAAGAATACGACTTCAAAATTGAACATAGACCGGAGAAGAAACATGTAAACGCAGATGTATTATCAAGAATACCCATAAACGCCGTAGAAGTCGAAGATACATATGAACCAATATGGGACAGGCACATCATAGCAAGTAAACAACGTCAAGATGCAACAGTACAACAAGTAAAGAAGGATATTTCAAGGATGATGAAGGTTTAATATTCAAAGAAAAATCTAATAATGAGCGTCATCATCAACTCGTAGTACCAGCGTCCATGAAATTCAAGGTAATGCACGATTACCACAATCTACCATATGCGTGACATCAGGGGTTTGAGAAGACATATAGTCGAATCAAGAAATTTTTTTTTGAAAATCAATGGCCAAGGACATTGAAGATTATTGCAAGAAGTGTCATTCATGCAATGAAAGGAAAACGTCTCCGCATCACAAAAATTTAATGAAGTCAGTCGACCAATGGAAAGAGTCGCAATGGATATTGTGGGTCCGTTAACAACAAGTATGAAAGGGAACAAATACTTCCTAACGTTCCAGGACCACTTTACAAAATATCCAGAGGCATTCGCAATTCCAGACCAAAAGGCATCAACCATTGCAAGAATATTGGCTCAAGAAATTATTTAAAGACACGGGACTCCAAGACAACTGCTGACAGACCAAGGCGCAAATTTCACGTCAGAAATTTCTAGAGAAGTTTGTCAAATATTAGGCGTCGAAAAACTGCAAACAACAGCATACCGCCCACAAACAAATGGGATAATAAAACGAAGTCATCGAGTTTTCAAGGACATCCTGTCTCATTCTGTAAATCGAGATCAGACCGACTGGGATGAATGGCTACCATTCGTGCTACTAGCCTATAGAAGTAGCGTGCATAATAGTACAAACGAGACACCATTCTTCTTAATGCACGGTCGAGATATGGAGTTACCTTATGATGACATAACAAGACCTCAAGAGTTACGGTATGACTATGCAGACAATTATGCGTCAGAATTAAAGCAAAGGTTGCAAATTGCTTTCGAGGCAGTAAAACAAAACATAAACAAAGCAACAGAGAAGACACATAAACAATTCAACAAAAATACAAAGTCAGCAGTCTACAAAATCGGTGACACAGTATACTTGCATAACCCAGCCATTCATGCAGGTACGTCACGAAAATTACACAAGCCATGGACAGGACCGTATTTCATCACGGAAATCATGGGACCCGTGACATATAAAATCAAACAACAAAATTTCAACAAAATTTTAACTGTGCATATAAATCGTTTAAAGCCATTTAGGGATGAAAGCCTTATAAATCAAGAAAATGGAAACGAAGAGCCAAGTAGGGCAAGCACTGAAGAAGTGACTAGCACAAGTGTGAGCAGAGATAAAAATACTGTTAACCAAAAAACGATGCAGAATATGATTCAAGACAGTCTGTTAATAGACAGTTTGGTGCGTTAAGCACAAAAAGACACCCCTACAACATCTGGAGTACCCCACTACCACACCCGTAGTAAAGGCCCACCCCCACATCATCCATGGGTTCTTTCTCCAAGACGGGTATAGAAACAGTCAACCACGAAGAAGATGGCAACAAGATGCAATGGCATATCCGGATAACAGAGAAGAGGCCACGTATAACTCTCAATTAGCTACTGAGTGTTTACTCGTGTTATGCCCCTCACAAGTTACCAATTCAAGAGGCCAAAGGAGAAGAAGAGGGAATACTATCTGGCGGAGTAGCAGAGCTAGACCAACCTGCATATGTTTCCGGCGGAAAACATCCACTCACCCAAAAATACCCTACTCCCTTTGTTTTAGATAAAGAAAGCCATCGTCGCATCCATGTCCATCAAGGCAGCATCACATGCCTTCAAAGGTTTCGATTGCAGAGGTCCCTCTACTACTTACATAACAACCAAATCATCAGAGGAAATCAGGCAAAATATAAGTATAACCGATTCTCCAGTTAGGTCTTTATGTGAATTAATTAACAATCGTTTATAACGTATTCAAAATTATTAATGTTTTGTATTGTTAAATAAATATTGCTTAGAATTCCAGAAAGCAACTTGTTTATGACATGTAGCGATTTGGTTATTGTAATTCATAAAATAAAGGGAAGTTCCAACGGGCATATCAGAGACAAGAATTGCAGACATATGTTATGGATGTTAAGTGTAAAAGACGTGGTTGTATTTTGCCACCTGGAAGATCAGTTATATTGTTACGAATGTTGTTGTTTATGTTAAGAAGACCACAAAATCCATCTATGATTAGGCGTCCAAGACATCCATCCATCCTATGGACCGAAGGACAAGGACGAAGAAGTCAGTAATCCAGCATCATCAGCGCGCAAATATCACATCACAACAGAGATGCTGTGATCAACTGTCAATCGTCTGAAGCCATACATTCTCCATCAAGTTCAAGGACAGCCGAAAAAAAAGCGAAGTACAGTGTTCCAAGAAGACCAATGGTCTATGTAGAGACTCTTAAGGGTAGTTTAAGAAAAATTGTGCCCCAAAGGAAGCAAATTTTTAAAGAGGGGAGGTATGTAAACCTAACTCAGCACATAAATGAGATTGCGTATATTTCCAAATTAATTAAGTAACATGTATTGACTCAGTTATAAGTAAGCAATTGCTGGATATATATTTCTTAATATTACAACAAATACCAGACCTCAATTTCTTTGCTGACTTATCTTTACGTAAATATATATAGACGACTGAACGACAGGGAGAGGAAGATCTAACATTGTAGCCTGTCCGTTACAGTCGACGCGATTATAGACTCCATATGTATTTACTATTTATACGACCTAACTTAATAATAAAGTTATATATTCTTCTAATCAATTGTGTGAATCCAACCCTTGGGCAACCCATTTCAGAAACAGCAATAATCACCTCGCTAAGAAAAGTAAGTAATTAATATTCTTTATTACGTCACTAACTACTTTGATACGAAACGTAACTTCCAAATCTGGCAAGAACCCTTTCTTTAATTTTACTTGTTAATTCGCCTCATAAAGGCGGGTTACAGCAGCTTCGATGTTTTGCGAAATAAATGAGATGTCTCGCAGAGTCGTCATCTTTTTCTTTCTTCTTACTTCTTTCTTCTTATTTCTTTCTTCTTACTTTCTTTTTAATTCTTACTTCTTTCTTCCTTCTTCCTATTTTCTTTGTCTTTTTACTTCTAACTTCTTTTGTAACATTGTAGAAATCCTCCTAAGCAATTTTTATAGTGTGTACCATCTTCGGTGTTGATAATGCGACGCCACTTTGTTGTTATCTCGTGCGTAGGTTTATCGCGCGTTGCCATCTGAGTCTTGGCTTTGTTTTCAATTAAGTACCGTTCATTCGTTGCAGTTGTTTGCCTTGAGGAATTCTTAGAATTTTCACTCAAATATTCTTTTCTCGTCTTTGTAATTGTGGATCGTTTCCCTCTGTGCAACTTCTGAGTGTGGCTGCAATAATCGGCCGTCTTAATCGTATTGGTGGTTCAGCCCTTCGTCTTTGGCTTCCAACTCACCATCGTCGTCTTCTTGGCTGCCGTCTGCACACTCACTACACACAGCACATCACAACACTTTACGGGAAACTCTACCGATACACAAATATTACGTAAGCTGTTTAATTTTGCGAAAAATTATTTTTAATTTGATTTTGTTTTTATTTTTAGCTCTCTTTACTTCGCGTAGTTAGCACTCTCGCACTGGTAATCACCAAATACTTGTATTTATGTATTATTAATAATTAAATAAACAATAAAACTTTGTTTAACAATTTTAATTAATTAATTTTGATTTGATCTTTTCATCAATCGCAATCCCTCTTCGCTAATGACAATCCTGCTGTGAGCCTCCAATTTGTGAGGGGATTGCGGTTCAGGATGAATCAGGATGCTTTTTAATTAAACAAAATAGTCTTATTTAAAATAAAACAATAATAATTATAATTAAGGATATCGATTACAAAAATGAAATAATGAAATTAAGCAATTATTACAACGAATATTATTTTACGCAACTTCACTGCACGCCGGTCACATTCACACTCTTCCGCGGGAGGAGACGCACACGTCACAGGTTTGATAAGGACGCGACAGGGCCATCTCGTACAATATCCACATATACAGTGTGAACACTGAAAACCGTGATATAGGCGTTTAACATGGGAAAACAGTTTTTTTCAAATATTATGTGACCCGTAAGACTATAGTGGGAGTTTTTGATATGGTTAGAAAGATTATTTAATTAGGCATCGAAGAGTATCTAAATACTACTAATTTAATGCGTTATTATTGAAATATTTACGAAAGTATAATCCTACTTGACAGTTATTACTTATAATTTACTAAAAACAGTAATCATGGAAACGTATTCGGTAGCTGATTTTGTTAAATCAAGGCTCCATGATAATTTTTCACTAGTTCAAATCCCACCCGGTTCAAGTTAATATTTTTATTATTTTTATATTTATTATGTACAATGTATTATTATTAAATAAATGACAAAATTAAAACGTAAATAGTTTGGTACATCAAGTATTTTCTTGAATTTACTATACCATTTTTTGTTATATCACTGCTAATTGTCACACGTGTTAGACTTTTATTGTCATTTTTCGATACATTCTTTCCGAAAACTTTGTAAATCCAATGGATTTTTCATTAGGAGAAAAAATTAGTATAATTAAATTTTACAATCAAAGGATGAGTTTATGAGAAATTCGAGACTTGTTTGCTAGGATATATCCTGATAGACAAATTGCATCCCACGAACGAACTAGACGAATTATTTTAAAATTTGAAAAAACCGGTTGCGTTAATGACGAACATAAAACTAAACTTAATTATTTATTTGGCTTAAATTTATATATTTATTTCACTTCTTGTACAATTAGTCAATAAAATACTTGATGTAACAAAAAATGTCAGTTGCGTCAGCGGGTATGCTGATCACTAAACTGTGTTGGTGGCACAATTATTAATAAGTAATAATTTAGAAAATATTTATTAATTATAAAACAAAAGACAGAATTGCGGTGATAGGTTATGAAATAGTTAAACACAAAAGTAAACAAAATAAATAAGATTCGTATTAATGAAAACAAGTTAAAAAATAAACAAAATAAATACAAATATATTTATATGATATTACAATTAACGAACGATATTTAGCAATGTATTTCTCATACCTAGGGGTAGACTACCCCTGAAGATCTAGAGTCTCATCTTAAGCTGGGTTGATCGAATCGAAGACTGTTTTTGACTGTCGTTGAATGCAAGATTGCAATAATTTTGCTGAATGACAAGTGCAATACCCTCACGTATAGCCAAAAAGGTTAATAACATTAAATTGACACAAATTGCAAATAATTTTGTTAAAACGAAATATTTCAACAAACCTGGTTTGTTACAATTGCCACCCTTTAAGAAATTAAAATATTTTTGAGGAAAATATTTTAATACTCAACCAAATAATTACAATCCCCAAACAAAGTAATACGAATGAAATACAAATAAAACAGAATTATACCCATTAATTAAAATACAAATCCCAAATTAATTAAACAAAAATAACTCAAACAATAAATATCCATAATTATATTTGGCTTTGGGTGGATCTGGGAACCACTTATGTAGTGATGGGGTGGTAAATATCAAATTAGATTGTGGGTTATCTCAGAAAATTGCACATCATTTCGTGGTATGTACAGATGATCTGTATTTTAATGCAGATGGGTTACTAGGGATCGACTTTTTAGAAACACATCACGTGATTTTTAATTTTGAAACAAATGAATTTAAGATCATGGGCAAAATTTTAACTATGACAAAAATCTCAAAATTAAATAACACTCACAAAATTTGTTCAGTTAACTCTGAGACCAAAAATCCTATTTTAGATTCGGAAGTGGTTTTCATGGGAAAAGTAATTATCAATAATGATAACAATTCTTTATTGTATTTCAAGTTTTTTACAAACTTATTACAATTGATAAATGGGTATGAGTCAATTTTTGCATATCTTTTATAAGTTTTGAGTTGTAATCATTGGGTTGATGGAAATGACATGACAAAAGGACACACAAACCACCATACTTTACCCGGGATTCGAACCCAGAACCGCTGGCACGTGGAGCTTGAACGCTACCACCAATCCACTTCGGTCGGTTCATGGGAAAAAGTAATGATCAACAAGTCACTTCTTGGGAAAACTCTTTGATAAATTCGGACTGTCAGCCTTGAACAGAGTCGGGATAAACCAGTCAATATCGGGGAGAATTCGTTGAATTCGGACTTGTTAGCCATTCGACAGAGTCGTGGCGAAAATAATATCGTTAATTCGGAAAAACCTCCTTTACCTTCGGGTTTGACGATCATTGCACGGAGTCATGATCGACAAACCATTATTTCGGATTCCAAATATCAGTGAGTTAGAGGGCGATCGACCAAAAATTGGGGAGATCATTGACTCACAAACTCACTGGTTTATCCCAAACCAGTCAATATCGGGGAGAATTCGTTGAATTCGGACTTGTTAGCCATTCGACAGAGTCGTGGCGAAAATAATATCGTTAATTCGGAAAAACCTCCTTTACCTTCGGGTTTGACGATCATTGCACGGAGTCATGATCGACAAACCATTATTTCGGATTCCAATATCAGTGAGTTAGAGGGCGATCGACCAAAAATTGGGGAGATCATTGACTCACAAACTTGTAATCAACAGGCGGAATCAGCAAATACTGATTCCGATAAAACAGGAGGTCAAAAAACGGAACATAATTTCCTAATTCGTATGAGGCAATCTCTAGCTATTCCCGCACGTCATGCAGTTACCTGCTCAGCAGTTATTGATAATCGTGCATCAGTCGGCACGTACGTACTTGAACCTAAGGATATCGAATTACACGGTGTGCTAATCGCCCGTGTTTTGATAAAAAATCTGAATAAGAAAAATTCAGTATTCTTCAATATTTTAAATGTTAGCCCTGAATGTGCAAACTTAGATAAAAACACACCTATTGCCATCGCGGTTCCTGCTGTCGAGGCAGATTTCCACATTGAACAGTCAGACTCAAACGTAAACGCCATTTCAACTAAAGAATTTTTTGTTGTTCTTTAATTTGGATCACTTAGTAACAGCTGATAAAGATAAATATTCGAAATTTTTATTTGAATATGCAGATATTTTTAAATCTAAGCAGGAACCGCTAAAACATACTCATATGGTACAATACAGAATATTAACTGTCGATAGTGTACCGGTAGCTCGAACTCCTTATCGAGTACCATTTAGTAGACGTCAAGTTATGAAAAATTTAATCGACCAAATGCTTTACAATAATATTATATCCGATTCCACATCCCCTTGGTCAGCGCCGGTAGTCCAAATAGAAAAAAATTAATGCGAATGGTAATAATTCATTTCGATTTTGTATTGACTACCGGGCGCTGAATGCGGTTACTAAACGGGATTTTTTCCCGATAACCAATTTACAAGACACGTTAAACCAGTTAGGCAAAGCGGACAAGTTTACGACTTTAGATCTAACTAAGGGATATTGGTAAGTCGATGTGGATCCAAAAGACCGGGAGAAAACAGCGTTCTCCATACCGTGAGGTCATTATGAATACAATAGAATGCCTTTTGGCCTTGCTAATAGTCCGAGTACATGGCAGAGACTCATGTACACAGTACTCTCGGGACTAACGGTCACCGATTGTTTCGTTCATTTAGACAACATTATTTGTTTTAGCTCCGATGACTTGCAGGAACATATTTCCAAATTAAGAGGTATTTTTAATAGACTCAGAAATGCTAAATTAACTTTGAATCCTAGCAAATGTAAATTATGCATGAGTAACTTAAATATTTAGGCCATATTATCAGTAATAAGGGCATTAAACCCGACCCAGACAAAATTAATGCAGTTGAAAATTATCCAGTACCCGTAAGTGTTACGGAGATACGATCTTTCCTCGGTCTAGTAGGATTCTATCGACGATTCATATCTAATTTTGCGAAAATAGCCGTGCCTTTAACTACTCTAACAAAAAGCTATGCGCGTTTTAATTTGGATGAGAAAACCCAATGGGCTTTTGATGATCTTAGAGAGTCATTAATACAGTCACCTATTCTAAAATACCCCGATTTTGATAGAGAATTCATACTATTCATGCACAGATGCGTCAGCCTTTGCTATTAACGCCGTACTATGCCAATCGTACGACGGTCATGTAATACCGATAGTCGACAATTAAGAAAGGCTGAACAAAATCTTTGCACGACAGAGCGGGAATGCTCAGCACTTGTATGGAGTATTAAACATTATCGATGCTACCTGTACGGACGGTCATTTACCGTGATTGTGGATCATCAACCACTTAAATAGTTGATGAAGATGAAAGAAACGAATAACAGGCTAATGGTCATTAATTTTAGCCGAGTTTGAAAGTTGAGTACAGACCTGGTGCGAAACATTCTAATGTCGACGCGTTATCGCGAATAAGACCAGTGAGAATGATAAGGCACGCAGACTGTGACGATGTTATCTGGGATCGTGATTCAATAAAAATTGATCAAAATAATGACATAGAAATTAAAACCATGTTGAAAGATATTGGATCGCCTAAAAGGGATTATTATTTGGATGATTATGGTTTAGTTTATAAAAAAAGTGCGGACTGTTATGAAGATAAATTAGTAATTCCTGCATCCCAGCGCTTAGCGATTATGCGTGCATGTCATGACTCACCTCTTTCAGGTCACGGCGGGATAGATAAGACACTGCAACGAGTTAGCTCTAGGTTTTATTGGCCGACATTGCATACGGATGTTAAAAATTATGTAAAAGCTTGTATTCCCTGCGCACCACGGAAAACATCCTCGCATCTCCGCTCCGCACCTCTCGTAAGATTCCTGGCCGTACAGTGACCATTTCATCGTATAGCTATGGATGTAGTAGGGCCGCTTGTTCAAACTAACTGCTGCCAGATGCTGCGACGCGATACTTGGGGGTGTTTTCTATGAAAGATCAGACCGCCGGGACTGTTGCCAAACATTTTGTGAAAGGCATCATTCTCAGGCACTGGACGACACGACAACTATTGACCGACTCAGAGATTCCATTCTTGTCAAAAATCATGAAAGAAATTTGCAAATTTTTGTAAATAGAGACATTACATAAACAGCATATAGACCACAAACAAATGGTAGCTTAGAGCGTACGCACCGCACGTTGAAACGCGCAAAAATAAGTCCGCATTACGAATTAACTAAATTACAAACTATAACCTCAGGTTCAAATATCCAAATATAACTAATTACCAACTGGCAGTGCACAAATGATCACCCTCAAAAGCGACGATATTATTGCCAATTGATCCAACAATTGGATCCTGTCCGTAGCGCCGATGTAACAATCGCAACTGGGGTGCAACAGAAGTAGCGATGTTAACAATTTAAGTAGGGTTATACTTACCCTGCTGTCTGTGGCGTCAGCGGGTAAGCTGATCACTGTACTGTGTTGGTGGCACAATTATTAATAAGTAATAATTTAGAAAATATTTATTAATAATAAAACAAAAGACAGAATTGCGGTCATAGGTCATAAAATAGTTAAACACAAAATAAATTATATAATTGCTTCTGTTTATTAATTGCTTCTATTGGCTAGTTTGTATTCTTGCAGTTAACTCTATATTAGAAACTAAAACCACAGAATAAATAAATGTATGTGAGTATTTTTTTATACTGTGCTGAAACTGTAAAAACCTTCAATGATTGGATGTCAAATTTCAAAATATTTATAGATAAAAATAATAGAGAACTGTCTCAGATCTACGATAGATCTGGGATAGGATGGATTTTATTGTTAATTATTTGATGAGGAATTTTGTATATTGTTGTACACATTTTATTCTAATAGATTATCAATATGATCCGTATATTCTATATTCAACGTTTTTCTGTGTTATATTTTATTAATATAATTATATCATTTTATAATCTATATCTATATATTATTATAATTATTATTATTATTTTTTATTATTATTATTATATTTATTCTGGCCCAACCGGCTTAAAATCTACATATTATATACGAGGTGTGTTCAAAAACTATCGCGAATTTTGAATTTTCGCGGGTTACGTATATTCGAATTTCGATCTTTTTGTGGCTTTATGTTGGTACTCATGTCTCTCACTTATGTCGACAAGCTCGGCCATTTTGAATGTTCACTTAATTGTTGACAGCTGTTTTGCTTGCACGTGTTTTGGATCGTCTTCGATTTTTACCTATTCAAAAAAATGGAACAAAGAACCTGTATCAAATTTTGTGTGAAAAACGAAATTAAGTGCGCGGATGCATTCCGAATGTTGACTGTGGCATACGGAGAAGCTACCTTGGACCAAAGCAACGTTTATCGGTGGTACAAAATCTTCTCGGCCTTCTGAGAAGATTTTGTACCACCGATAAACGTTGCTTTGGTCCAAGGTAGCTTCTCCGTATGCCACAGTCAACATTCGGAATGCATCCGCGCACTTAATTTCGTTTTTCACACAAAATTTGATACAGGTTCTTTGTTCCATTTTTTTGAATAGGTAAAAATCGAAGACGATCCAAAACACGTGCAAGCAAAACAGCTGTCAACAATTAAGTGAACATTCAAAATGGCCGAGCTTGTCGACATAAGTGAGAGACATGAGTACCAACATAAAGCCACAAAAAGATCGAAATTCGAATATACGTAACCCGCGAAAATTCAAAATTCGCGATAGTTTTTGAACACACCTCGTATATATTTTACAATAAATTGTGGTACTACATTATAAATTAACCCCCCCGTTTCACGATGACATCCTTCATCCAATCTTGTCCCAACCCTATATCGTCTAACAGAACCGTTTCTTTTCTTCCTTCTCTCGTAACTTCTCTGTACGAGATCCTTAAATGCCTGATAGTTTCCTCTTCTCTCGCGCATAGCTTACAACTCTTCTCATCACTTGATAGCCAGTATTTATTGTTTCTCTCTTCATTACCACATCTGAACCTGGCAATCATCTTGATGTTTTTCTTTTCATCCAATAAATACCTTGGTATTAACGTCGTTCGTATTAGTTTATATCTCTTGTTGTAATTCGAGATGTTTATCTTATTTTGTTGTTCTTGCCGCTGTATGTCTCAACATCTCTGGTATAGTTCGTAATGTGTGATTTCTCCATTTATGCGTAGCCTCTCTATTTGTACAGTGGAATATCCATTTCTTTCGGAATAGGCTTTTCTTGCTTGTCCCCATTTTGTTAGCTTGTTGTTTTTATCTCCTTGTCTTATTACCCGCCAGAATTCTTGCAGAATTGAGTTTTGATTGCTTCTTACTCTTTCCTCATATTTTATTGCTTTCTTTCCTGTCTCTACTCTAAGTTTTAATGCTTTCACCTCTTCAATTACCATATATTCTGGTGTGCTTTTATCCAAACCCAAAATCCATTTTATGTCCTCTATTTGTTCATATTATCTCCATCCATATATTTCCGCTCCGAAGAGTAATATACTTTTGGCTTCAAACATTTCGCTACCGGTAAAGCGTCTCTGAGTTATACAGATCACTTCTCTGCCAGTTTTTGGGACGGTTTTTCCTCTGGCAAAAGGAGATTTTTTTCCTGAGAAGATGCATGTTCGCCGTCCATGTTATTTCCGGGCATGCATATATTGTATAGAAAATTGTATACATAAAAAAGGTAACATTTATGAATATTTCTTGTTTCCTTGGTTACTTGTTATTTTTGTTAATTAAAAAATTAATGTCAATGTATCCCCTGAAGAAGGCACCAGTTTATGGTGCCGAAACGTTGGGTTTTAAATTAATAAATACAGAACATAAACTAAAAAAGGTAGTATTTTTCCAATAAATAATATGAGTTCTGAAAGATATTTTAATAATCATCCATCTTATTCTGAGATTTCTTTGAAATCAACTTACCCCTAAACTCCATATTTTTTCATAGCGGCGATTGCTTTATTTTTTTGATATTCTAATTGCTTTGTATGTTGATTGTTTCTCTGAAATGTATATACTAAATATCTGAATTCTTTCACTTCCTCAATATCTTCATCAGCCCACTTCCATACTTCTTTTGTTTCCCTCCCTCCCCCTTTTTTAAATTTCATTATTTTTGATTTTTGAACGTTTAAAGATAATTATTTCTTACTTAAGTATTGCTTATACCTTTTCATCATGGTTTTCATATTATTTGGATTTTTTGTGACTATTACTATGACTTCTGTATAAGCTATAACGACCATATTTTCCTCCTTTCAGTGAGAACGCCGCCTGTTTATTCTTTACTAAGAAATTCTTCCAAGTCTGTTATGTATAGCGAACATAAAGTTGGGCTTAAAGGGCATCCTTGTCTTAATCCTTTCTCTTTCTAAAATTCTTCTGTGTATTTGTTATCTATTCTTAATGTTCGTCTATATTAATGTTTTCAAGGGTTCTGAAAAGAAGATTTCTGTTAGCATTATGAAATGCTGCTTTCAGGTCTATAAAGAATGCATATAATTTTCCTTTTTCTTTGCGTAATTCATTCTCTATTATTTGATTTAGTGTATAGATATTGTCTGATGTTCTTCTTCCTTTTCTAAATCCTGCCTGATTTTCTGAGATCAAGTTTCTTGCTGCTATCTCTTCCTCTAGTTTTTCATGTTAAATCATTGCGTATATTTTGAAGGATGATTCAACAACGTTACTCCTCTGTAATTTTGTACTTTATCGGTACCTCCCTTTTTGTGGATTGGTTGTATTATTCCTTTTCTTCATTTTTTGGGTATTACGGTCGTGCACCAAATCTTATTTGTAATATTACTGATTCGAGATTACATTTTCGTCTGCATTTATCCATGCTTTATTTGTCTCTTCATCTTCCCTTGCCGCTTTGTTACTTCGTTTACATTTATTTCATTTTTAACTGCCTCTGCTTGAAGTTTATATTCTTCTGTTCCTGTTATTTTCTCTCATTTCCGTTTAGCAGTTTACAAAAGTGTTCTTTCCATTCTTCTTGTGATATTAGTTTGGATATATCTCTTCTGTCTTTTCTTTCTTTACTTATAAACTTCCATACATCTCTTTCTGTTTTTATAGCTTTCAAATCTTCTTCTAACTCTCTTTTCTTATTTTCCTGTTTTTCATATACCTCTTTATATTCCTTTAGTTCTTGTTTGTACTCTTCTGCTGGAATTCTGTCATCTTTCCACATCCGCCGTTTCTTTCTCATTTGCTGCTTCTTTTCCAAACAGTTTTTATTCCACCAGTTATTACGAACTGGCATTCCAGTTTTTGCTAATATTAGTTTATTGTTTGTGGCCTCATTTACTTTTCCTACGAGTTCGTCTAGTGCCTTGTCTAGTTCCCATTTGTAAAAATTAAGTTTTTCGTTATATTTTTGTAATCTTTCACGTCAAATATCTACATATATTTTTTGTCACCATCACCAACAAATATTTACTGTTGTAATCCATATGTTCAATTTATGTTTTCAATTTTAATTACTTTATTCATTATTTTAATATGCAGGCAATATTTACTTTTCAAATTAACATTTTTACTTGGTTTACCAATATGTTTCATCATTATCTAGTGTATAAAAGAGGGAAAAAAAAGCAATATCCAACCGATTAGTTATAATAAACTTTTTTATGTTTTCCTTATTTTAAACCATAGTAGGTATCTATTTAATCGCAATTTAATTAACCAGTTAAGATTTTATGCTAGTAGTAATTCAAAATTTAGTCGAAAGATTTTTGTTCTGGTGTAAAATTTATACGAAAAAGTTAAGTACAACGCAACAATAAGTGCAACACCAAATGGATCAGCAATAATATTCGTAAATTCAGCGTCTTTCTGTATTATAAAGAGTGTTTCAGAATGAGCGCAAGATTTAATTTTTCAATAAAACACATAATTTACTCGAAAATTGCAAATATTTTTATTTTAATATGAAGTATACATATGGCGATTATGTGTGGAAGAGAACATCCAACAAATGGCCGCCACGACTCTGCTGGCACACTCTTGCTCTTTTAGAGAAGTTATTGATTACATTTTCGCACATTGCCCCTCCAATTTCGCCAATGACACGTCGAATTTCTTCCTTCAGCTCAGGAATTGTGGTTGGTTGGTTGACATAGACGGAAGACTTCACAAAACCCCACAGGAAGAAGTCGCACGGCATTAGATCGCATAATCTCGGTGGCCAATTCTGGTCGCCAGTGCGTGAGATTACACGGCCAGGGAATCTCTCATGTAACAACTGCATTGTCTCTCGCGCAGTGTGACAGGTTGCCCCGTCCTGCTGAAACCACATCTCGTCTAAATCCATACCGACCAATGCAGGCCACAAAAACTCCGTTATCATATGGCGATAACGTTCACCATTCACGGTCACTGCATTGCCAGCGTCGTCTTCGAAGAAGTATGGCCCAACCACTCCACCAGCCCAAAATCCGCACCAAACGGTGACTCGTTGTGGATGCATTGCCTTTTTATGAACAATATGTGGATTCTAAAGACAATTTTTTTAACAAAATCAGAGTCCATTCTTTGATTGTCCAACACCCAGTTGACAAAGGTACGGCGTTGCATATGATCACCTGGCTTAAGTTCTTGTGTTAATTGAACTTTCAATATTAAAATCCGCTGTTCGTTCGTGTAGCGTTCCATGATTAATAATCGCGATGCGTCTACTTGACAGTTATCAACTTTTTAGTCCAGCACCCTTGATTAAAATAAAATGCCGCCCAATTCAAATCTTGCTCTCATTTTGAAACACCCATTACTTATATTTTAATAATATAATAATGAATCAAACTATTTTATTTTATAGTCTGTGATTTGTTGTCACCAACAAATATTATTATTATTATTATTATTATTATTATTATTATTATTATTATTATTATTGTTGTTTGTTGTAATCAATATGTTCCATTTGTATTTTCAAGTTTAATTATTTTATTCATTATTGTAATCTACAAAGCATGAAGGAGCATTGTGTTTTTATTTTTAAAATTAACATCTTTATTCGTTTTATCTACCAATATGTTTAAACGTTCACCTTATCTAATGCATGTGCAAGAAAGTAGCAATCTGGACATGATAGATTATGTAAATTTTTTTTTGATATTTAATGCTTTCGTTTTTTGAAATACCTGTAAATTTACTGCTATCTGCTATAAATCTGAAATAATATGTATGTACTGTATTTTAAATTGGATAAGGAATATAAAATTGTTAATATTTTTTGCATATATAATGTATGTAACTAATAATAAATATCTCTTTAATTAATTTTGCTCTATACGAGTATTAATAAATTACTTACCATATTTAAATTAATTATTTATTATATTTATTAAATTTTAGATATTATTTTTTAAATTGACATTTATCCCTCATAAGCCCGAATCCTACATATACCGAATCTCCGCGGATCGAGTTCCAAAGAGGAAAAACTTTTATATTTTTTATTTTACAAAAAAATGTATTCTTGATAAAAGTTTTTAGATGTCTCGAAACGGCCAATTCAGTTTTAACATTTTCAAATTTTCTTTTAGTTTCAGATAAAAATCGAAAATTAGTCGTTTTAGTTGAAAATTATTCTAAGGCCCAAATTCAGAGACGTTACTCAATGAGCACTCAGCCTAGACTCAGTTGTCACTTAGTTGTAACTCACTTGAGTGTAAGCTAAGGTAACACTCACTTCATACTCAATTTCGTATTCAATAAAGCAAATATATGAGTCACTCAAGTAAGCCGTGTTTTGAGGTAATATGTCATAGAAATGTCATTTAATAATGACATTTGGAACAAAAGTGTTCTAATTTTTGTTATTGATTTGGTAAGTCAGTAAACATCACAGGCACATCAATTTGCAAATAATGTCTGCAAAGCCGGATAAAAAATACATGTCTGGAGATGAGAAGCTATGTTTAACTAAGATGGTAGATCGGTTTAAAGATGTAATAGAATGTAAAAGAACTGATTATATTAGTATATCCCAAAAGAAGAAGACATGGGATCAAATAACAAGTGAGTTTAATTTTATTAGCACCAATACTAATCGAACATCTCAACAACTGCGTAAAGCATGGGATAATATAAAATCGAGAAGAAGGAAGGACTTAAGTGAGGAGAAAAAACAGCGGATGGCTACAGGAGGTGGTGTATTTATTCCTCCAAAAGACGATATTATTGACGGACTGTTGAATAATATAGATATTGAAATCCAAGGCTCTATAGATAGTGACACTATTGCACTGGCCACTGTAATGCAAGAAGAAAATTACATTTTGAACTAGTCCCTTGTGTTGCAGAATATGAATGAGGAAAAAAATTTGGACCTGAAGCAACTAGTACTCCCACAAAAGTTTCTGCTGATATGTTGGGAAAAAGAAAAAGTCTACAATCTGAAGAAACTGTTACGAAACCCAAACAAAAAAAGAAATCATATGAATCACGAGGTTCAGCAATTGAAAGAGAGCTTGAAGTTAGACTACGAAGAAATGAATTGTTACAACAGCAAGAATCAGAAATTCATGCGTTGCGCCTTGAAGAGCATAAATTAAGAGCGGAGGAACAACGCCTACGAGTTGCTGAGCAAGTGATGAAAAATAAAATAACAGGACTTCAATTAAAAAGAGCAATGGAGCAATAATTTAGAAATTTATTTAATTTCATAAGTGAAAAATAATATTTGTTAAATAATAAATTTCTTAATATTACTTAATATATAATTTAATTAACAACAAAATTTCTTAATCATTATTTTCATCATTGGCAAAATGACGCTGTATGAATGCCGCTCGAACCATATTCCCTCTTCTCCGTTGTACTGGATCCGCTGCATTTTGCACGACTCTTTCGACAACATTTGCATCCATTATCAGAATCTCTCCTTGTGATATTGCAATATTATGTAAAATGGCAGTGGCAGCAATTATTCTTGTTGTTTTTAGTAAATTGCAATTTAAAACAATGGCCAAACATCGAAATCTGCCCTTCTATACACCAAAGGTTCGTTCGATTACGTTGCGAGTTCTGATATGAGCATAATTGTATCGCTGTTCAGCTCGGGTATTTGGATTTTGCACGGGAGTGAACAGATATTCAGACTGTGCATAGGCACTATCACCCAATAGAATACCCGGTAAAAGTCGTTGTTCAAATTTCATTTTAACTGTATTGCTGTTAAATATTCTGCTGTCATGCGCTGATTCAGGCCAACGAATTACTATATCTAGTATTTCACATCGAGGACCTGCTACTGCCTGAACTTTAAGACATCCATCCTTTCCAGTTGCGATAATATTCTGCTATATCGCCACCAGGACTCTTTATCTCTATGTGAATCCCATCAACACATCCAGTTACACCAGAAAAACCCGCCATTTCAAAAAATAGATTGCGATTTGCATTAATTTCTTCCTGTAGTTCTGGAAATTTTATGTATTGGCCTAGATGCCGTGCAAGAATTTCAGGAACTTCTGCAATTACCCGACAAACTGATGGCTGGCTTATGATGTGTAGATCTCCACATGTTCTCTATAAATTAATAATTTTAAAGAAAAAAAAAATCCAGTAGATACGATATACATGGAAACTGCCTGTTGCATAAAATCGGAATGTAGTAGACAATTTAAGCAATGAAGGAATAGGTAATCCACGATTGCAGTTTTGTATGTTGTTAAGAGGGTACACTAAAGGAAGAATCACATTCTGAATAGTTTTTCTATTAAAACGGTACCTCTGTAACAATTCTGTATTAGTGTATTTTTCTAATGGATTACTATTATCTCGTAACATTTGACTAAAAAGAAAGAAATTAATAAAACATTAAAATAAATAATATTAGGTACAATTACCGTGGAATTGGTAGAAAGGCTTGTTCATCCTGTACGTACTGAACAAACTCCAAAAAATCATAATCCATTTTATTAAAAAAATACTTCCCGATTCAAAGCGCAATAAAGAAAGAACTATTGGGCAGTAAAAAATTATTTTAAATATATTTCTACAGATTTGAGTAACGTGTAAGGTACCTACAGATCACACTTAAAATTTACTCAACTGACACTTAATTGCAACTCACTTGTCACTGAAATTCGAGAAGCCTAATATCTCTGAATCTATCTACTACTACAATATTTGTCCTAAACATTTTTTTCAATCTATCCAAAAAAAGTATTATTCATTTACTTGACTTACATAAGTGCAGTATGTTCAGAAAAAAACCTAATTCGGAGTGGGCTATGAACACAGAAACGTATGTCTGATCATTATTCAATTCAAAAATCAAGTTATCACAATTGATCGTTAAATGTAATTATAAGGAGAAAAGATAATAAAGGAGGATACAGATTATTGTCATTCACCGTTTTCTAATTTATTTTTATATCTAAAATAAGGATACGACAATATTTTTTAGATAACATTTTTGACAATATCTTGTGTCAAATTGACATTTAATTAAACACTTTCAAATTGATATACGTTTTTTTTGTTTATAGCCTACTCTGAGTTAGGATTATTTTTGAAAATACTGTACTTATAAGTCATTTAAATGAATAAAAACTTTTTTGGGATAGATTGAAAAAAATGCCTAGGACAAATATTGTAGTAGATAGTTTAAGGATTTTATAAATGTTTTAATTTCGAAAATCGATGGAGTGGTTATCAAAATATCATGCATTGAAATTTTTGATCAATCGCCATTTTATCATTTGAAAAAATAAAAAATAATTGTAAATGCCAAATGTTTTAGAGAGCCTACAGGTAAATTTGAAAGAAAAAAATTTCAATAGTCTTTAAAACAAGAGTGTTATGACGATTTTTCGAGAAACAAAAGAACTCCAATAACTACAAATCGGGGCACAAAATCAAAAATTGGAACTAAGAAAAGTTTTTTATTTTAATGAGTTCTAACTACCATATATATATGTATATATATATATATATATATACGAGGGGAGTTTTTTATGTTATCTACCTAGCTATGAAAACAACGAGTTAGAGAACAAATAGAATTTTATTTTTCAACGTAAGAACTGTTAACACTAACACACTTATTCCAACGTTTTTCTAATAAAGCTACGCCTGCAAAAAAAAATCTTTTGGTAATTCTGCAAAATAATAATAATATAATAATAATAATAATGTTTATTTAGTAGCAAAAATGCTAAATATATACATAGACAATATAAGAATACATTAATATTAGAAGAAGATAACAATATAAACTATAAGAAAAACAATACATTTTACATTTTATCTTTATAAAATTTAAGTAACAGTCTTTTAAATATGTTATATGACTCTACCTTTGTTAATTCATTAGACAATTTATTATAGGTAATAATACCGTTTATAAATACTGACTTTTTAGTTGCAGATTTTCTAATTCTCGCTACATGTATGGCGTCTTTATTTCTAGTATTAATGTTGTGTATTGTACTGTTAAGTACCACAAATTTACTTAAATAATTAGGTACTAACTTATTTCTTACTTTATATATTAGTAACATTGCACTCATTTCAATGAACAATTGTATGTTCAACCAGCCCAACTCTTTTAACATAGAAGCTGTTGAAGTGTACCTATTGCACCTTAAAATAATCCTCCCAGCCCTATTTTGCAGAGTTTGCAACTGTTTCATACATTCTTCATTTATCCCATATAATAACGAGTTACAGTATGTGAAATGAGGTAATATAATAGTATTATAAATAATTCTAACTGTCCAACATGAGACATAAGTAGATATTCTTCTTAGGAAGTTAATTTTCTTGGCTATTTTTTTAACAATATAATTGACATGAGCCTTAAAATTTAATTTTTGATCTAAAACTACACCCAAATATTTTATTTCATGCACAATTTCCAAATTTACATTATTTATACTTATTATAATGTCCTCAAAATTATATTTTACATTACCCATAAACATAACTTTGGTTTTTTGCTCATTCAGCTTTAACTTATTTATATGCAAATACTTACAAACAGAATTAAGTTCTGCATTTATTACGTTTTCCAATACTTTCAGATCCTTATGAGTATAATATATGAGTGTATCATCAGCAAATAAATGAAGTGAACACAAATTAACCGAAGTAACAATGTCATTTATAAAAAGAATGAAGAATAAAGGCCCTAATATACTACCCTGTGGTACTCCAAGGTCACATTTTATATCATTTGATACACATTTCATCCATTTAGTTTTTTGTCTTCTCTCACTTAAATAGTTTTCAATCCACTTTAAAACTGTTCCACCCATACCCATGTTCTGTAACTTCCATACTAAGGTCTTTCTGTCAATCGTTTCGAAAGCACGTTTAAGGTCTAAGAACACTGCACCCACAAACATATTCTCATCTAAACTACTCTTCCACTCGTTGATTACCAGCTGAAGGGCAGTTTCGCACGAATGCTGTTTCCGAAATCCTGACTGGAACTCAGTTAATATATTATTCTCATTTATAAATGTTAGTAATTGTTTATACACCACTTTTTCTAAAACTTTTTCACAAATTTGTAACATATTTATAGGTCTAAATTCATTAATTTTATTAGTACCATTCACTTTAGGAACAGGGATCACAACTGATGTCTTCATTTCCTTAGGAACAACTCCTGTTTCAAGGGATGTATTTATTAAATGTAGCAATGGATATCCTATCACATGAAAAAAAGTTTTTAATATTTTTGCATTAATTTCATCATCACTATTTTTATTTTCCATGGAAAATATAATGTTTTTTAATTCGTTAATATAAATTTTTTGGAAAACATTTAATTTATTATTTACATGTAATGTTTCACTTGCATTTTTAAGATCAGTTGCCGGAATAGAGTCACTTATTTCTGTTACACTTTCTATAAAATATTTATTGAATTTATTAGCAATTTCTTCTTCATTACAGATTACAATATTGTCACATTCTATATTACGATGTTTTAAATTTTCTTTTTTATTAACTAATGTTTTTAAACTTTTCCACATTAATACTGGCTTATTTTTATTTCCATCTATGATTCGTTCATAGTATAAAGTTTTCTTTGATCTTGCCATAGCTACTACTTTGTTCCTCAGATGTTTATATTGAACCCAATCATTTTCGGTATTAGTTAATTTAAACTTTAAGAAAGCATTATCCCGCATTTTAAGAGCTTCTCGCATGTCTTTATCGAACCATACTTTATTATTTTTCCGATTCGTGATGTTTTCCTGAACTATATTTGCTCTATGCAATGCCTGACTTATGTTACATCGAAAAGTTGAATAAATTTCATTAACATCTGTACTGCTGTATACCCAGTTTGCTTCAAGGAGCTGATCAAGTACTTCATCATAATTTATTCTATTGTGCGGCAATCTTTTTTCTATTTCTTTATCGTCGTTCCTTATATTCATTGTAATATTAATTATACTGTGGTCGGTTATTTTAGGTTGAGATATTACTTTAGCCTTTAAAGAAAATGAATTAGTTATTACAATGTCGATTAGTGTTCTTGAGTTAATTGTTACTCTAGTAGGTTCGTCAATCATCTGTTGCAAGCCATATAATTGAATAATTTGATTTAATTTACGCGAGTAGGTATCATTATTGTTTGATTCTCCAAGATCTATATTAAAATCATCTACTATCACTAAATCATGTGTTATGTCACTTATTTCTTCATCAAATATTTTTTCTAGTTCTCTTAAAAATTCAGCATGACTCTCACTCGGTGAATGGTATACTACTCCAATTGTAACAGTATTTCTTCCCTGTAATTTAACTAAAATTAACCAGTAGTTTTTATAAGATGTGTAGGATTTAACTTCTAGTACTGAGAGGGATTCTTTAATATACATGATAACACCACCTGTATGTTTGGAAGTAGAATTTACTCTGAATGATTTATATCCTTGTATGGCTATTTCTTCATTTTCAAATTCATCTGTTATATGTGTTTCAGATAAACATACTACCACTGGTTTTATTTTATGTATGTAATCAGTGATTTCATCAAAATGTGTTGGAAGCCCCTGTGCACTTAAATATAATATATTGTTATCTGCTTTCGTATAATTCAGTAATTGCTATATTAATGAATAATTTATTCTTTTCCTAATTTGAGCTTCTACTTTTTTGTATACTTCACATTGTATGTCCCAGGCTACATGATCAGTTTTTAAATTTAAATTAAACTTCTTATTCGCATCAGTGCAGTTACTGCATTTAAGTATTTCGGATTTACAGATATTCACTTCATGTTCTTCAGAACAGCGAGGGCAACTTGATACGTTTTTGCAATTACAAAATTTGTGACCATATTTATTGCATTTATAACATCTAATGATCTAATGATCTAAACATCTAAATACGACTCCACTGCGTTTTCCAAGTCATCATTCGATAAAAAGCGACTCTCTCTCAAATGTTTTTTGAGTTTTGGAGAGAAATAATAGTCGGACGTGGTCAGGGCTGTAAGGTGGATGTTGCAATTCGTCAAAGACGCATTCATTGACTACTGCTTGAACAATTCGTGCTTTATGTACCCTGCAGTTGTTGTGCAGAAGCAGCATTTTCTGAGCATAATTGTGGGGTCTTTTTTCGCGTATAGCCGGTTTCAAGTTCTTAATTGTGTCTTTGTAGACATGAAAATGTCACAGTAACTTGACATAAGAAAATTGTCACGATAGCATATTGTTTTCATAGCTAGGTAGATAACATAAAAAACTCCCCTCGTATATATATATATATATATATATATATATATATATATATATATATATATATATATATATACCGTATGTCCACGGATCGAGTTCCAAAGAGGAAAAACTTTTTTATTTTTTATTTTACAAAAAAATGTATTCTTGATAAAAGTTTTTGGATGTCCCGAAACGGCCAATTCAGTTTTAACATATTTAAATTTTCTTTTAGTTTCAGATAAAAATCGAAAATTGGTCGATTTAGTTGAAAATTATTCTAAGGCCCAAATTTAGAGACGTTACTCAACCTAGACTCAGTTGTCACTTAGTTGTAACTCACTTGAGTGTAAGCTAAGGTAACACTCCATACTCAATTTCGTATTCAATAAAGCAAATATATGAGTCACTCAAGCAGGGCCGGCGCTAGCTATTTTGCCGCCCTAGGCGAACTTTTTTTTATTGCGCCCTAGTGGGGGGGGGGGAGGTTATTTAAAATATAAAATTAAATAATAAAATTAGGGTAAAGTTGCCCTCTTAGTAGACCATTTAAAGATGTATTTGTTTTTCCGGAAAAAAACATAGGTCACTAGATAAATGCAAAGAAATCAATTATTTTTGATTTTTATTTATGCAAACAACTTCCAAATCTGAAATAATATGGAATTTTGGTTTACACCCTTTACGACACTTTTTTTTTCTTTTGAACGGCTATGCTCAATAGAATTAAATTTCGAGTTAAGAGATTAAAATTATGACGTCATATTGGAAATTTACACCATTGAAAATACTTAATTTAGCTTTTTAAGGATGTACAACTTATCGAAATTTAACAGTGATAAAAAAATTTGCTTAGGAGTGGTGTAGGAAATAAGAATACTAAAATATTCATTTATAATATACTTATTTCCTACACCACTCCTAATCTGAATCACAGCTTATGCAAACATAAATTAATCGATTTCTTGGTTTAATTTGTGCCCAGTTCTCAATTATTTCATCGTCTTGGTCACTATTGTGCTTAATAGCTATTATTGCTAATTCAGATAGCTTTTCTTGAAGCAATGAAATGAGGTTCGTATGTGTGTTAAAAAGTACAATTTTTTCATTAAAATGGATTTATAATGTATATCTTTTTTAACGAATAAAAGTGTGCACTTTTTAAAGGCAAACAAATGAAATATTGAAACATTATGGCCTTTTTTTCACACTTTTATTGCAGACGTAAAAAAAATTTAATGGAATTCGAGTAAGAAGTGTCTTATTTCACTCATAAGATTTGACAAACTTGCTTACGGCTTGTTCGGTCAAACTTTCCTATTCGTGAAATAAGACTATACTTTTTACTCTTGTTGCATAGATAACTATTTAGTAATTTTAAGATTGCTGTAATTTTTGTGTTTAAATAAATAAAAAATATTTACAAATAAAAAAATTTTCTCTTGCCGTCGATCGAAAAAAATGCCGCCCCTTAAAAAATGTCGCCCTAGGCGGACGTCTCGCCGCCTCGCTCCTAGCGCCGGCCCTGCACTCAAGTAAGCCGTGTTTTGAGGTAATATGTCATAGAAATGTCATTTAATAATGACATTTGGAACAAAAGTGTTCTAATTTTTGTTATTGATTTGGTAAGTCAGTAAACATCACAGGCACATCAATTTGCAAATAATGTCTGTAAAGCCGGATAAAAAATAGATGTCTGGAGATGAGAAGCTATGTTTAACTGAGATGGTAGATCGGTTTAAAGATGTAATAGAATGTAAAAGAACTGATTATATTAGTAGTAGAAAATTGGTCGATTTAGTTGAAAACTCTCAGTTATAAAAATCAACCATAATCTTTGAAAATGTTGTCAAAAGACGAACGAATTTACCTAATTCAATGCTATGGCAAAGATAATAAAACGATCCGTCGAGTTGTCGAAGAATTTAACAACAATTATACAACAATTTTCAACGATTATGGTTGATTTTTATAACTGACAGTTAATCAAAATAAATAAATAACGGCAATTACCATGACAACGCAAACTTATTTTTTGGGACTTAAAATAATTTTTAATTAAAACGGCCAATTTTCGATTTTTATCTGAAACTAAAAGAAAATTTCAAAATGTTAAAACTGAATTGGCCGTTTCGGGACATTCAAAAACTTTTATCAAGAATGAATTTTTTTGTAAAATAGATAATAAAAATGTTTTTCCTCTTTGGAACTCGATCCGTGGACATACGGTATACAGTGTCCCATTTAGAGGTGCCACCATTGGGATCTCGAGAACTATAAGAGATACGATGTCGGTTAAATGGAACTTTTTGTGCACCTTTGGGAGGTCATCTCAGATGTGCTTTTGTTTTTCCAAAAATTCTCATAGGACACCAGATAATGACGAAAAACTGAATATTGTTGATTTTTTCTTTCTCAAATAACTTCTAAACTAATAATAAGTAAGAAAAAAGTTTCAAATATAAAAGATAGATACTTTTATTAACTAACCAGTGGCGTATGAAATAAATTTTTATATCCGTAAATTTTCGAGATATAACACAAACTTATATTTTTTTAAATGGAACCCATATCTGATTTTAGTCACAAAAAAATAAATATTTTTTTCTCTTTTCAATGGTGTAAGGGTTATTATGTTTTATATTTGTTTTGCTCCTAAAATTTAATTTTTCTCTTTATTTTCCTGAATTTTTTAATTATTTCCCAAAAAAACATTATTATTTTTATTAATTATATTGTATTTGATCAAAATAATTTGTTTTATGCCTTTATTACTTAATATTTTCATTCTAGACTCACAATTACAAATTACACTATGATGTGTCAAGGGCGACCTGATACAAAATATTATAAAAATTAATTTGATACGAATTTTGGGCAAATATTTTTAAGGAAATAAATTATTTAAATACAAGGAGTATTTCTAAATAGAAATCTACCAATATTTGTACAAATAATATTGTAAATTTAATACAAAATAAGGAAAAAATAATAATTTTTGAAGGCAAAACAAATATAAAATATAATAACCCTTACATCGTTGAAAAGAGAAAAAAATATTTATTTTTTTGAGACTAAAATCAGATATGAGTTCCATTTAAAAAAATATAAGTTTGTGTTATATCTCAAAAATTTACAGATATAAAAATTTATTTCGTACGCCACTGGTTAGATAATAAAAATATCTATCTTTTATATTTGAAACTTTTTTCTCACTTATTAATAGTTTAGAAGTTATTTGAAAAAGAAAAAATCAACAATATTCAGTTTTTCGTCATTATCTAGTGCCCTATGAGAATTTTTGGAAAAATAAAAGCACATCTGAGATGGCCCTCCAAAGGCACATAAAAAGTTCCATTTAACCGACATCGTATCTCTTACAGTTCTCGAGATCCCAATGGTGGCACCTCTAAATGGGACACGCTGTATATACAGGGTGTATTAGGACTAGTGTAAAAAAAATTAATAGCATATTCCTGAGCTAATTTTGAGCAAAAAATGTCATATGAAGGTATGCCCGGAAACTTTTCGTTACAGAGCTACAGGCCTTTAAAAGTGCACCTCATCTGACATATTTTTATTAATAACTCTGATACTAGTTGCACGAAAATTTTGAAACTTGATACGAGGATACTACTTATTGAGATACATATTTAAACTTTCTTTTGTTTCTGTATCTCAACCAGAGGCGTCTCATATGGGGAACTCATGAAGGTTTTTATCCTTATTTTTTTACCTATTAACATTTTTTCATTTTTAAATGTAAAGTATTACAAACAATTTAAAAATACACTTTTGATAAAAATTGATAAACGCGGTAGTTTTTGAGATATTTTAACTTTTAGAAAATGTCACGTATCCAAAATAGTTAACAATTAAAAATCAATCAATTTACCATAGAAAATAGAAAAAAATAGACAAGCGACACAAAATCTGTTTATAACTATCGTCTAATTGCCTTATTTTCAATATTAATAATTTTTTGCAAATTAAAAAAAATGTAAAATGTTAGTGTTGGTGAATATGTAGATATGGTGTTTATTTATAGATATTGTAAAAGTAATGGTTGTCGTATTCCAGAAAATATCGAATTGGACACCAAAGAATTAATTTGTGTGAATTTCATTGTTTCTTAATTGTTACCTAATTTTTTTGCATAATTGATTTTTTCTAAAAATTAAAATATCTCAAAAACTACTGATTTTATCAAATTTTATCAAGAGTACTTTTTTGTGTATTTTTGTACTGCATGTAATATTTTATAGGTAAAGTTGAAAAAATGTTAATAGATCAAAAAATAACGACAAAAAACCTTCATGACTTCCCCATATGAGACGCCTCTGGTTGAGATACAAAAACAAAAGAAAGTTTAAATATACATTTCAATAAGTAGTATCCTGGTATGAAGTTTCAAAATTTTAGTGCAACTAGTATCAGAGTTATTAATAAAAATGTGCTTGACGAGGTGCACTTTTAAAGGCCTGTAACTCTGTAACGAGAAGTTTCCGGACATACCTTCTTATGACATTTTTTACTCAAAATGATGTCAGGAATATGTTCTTAATTTTTTTTTTACACTAGTCCTGATACACCATGTATATATATATGCAAGGAGTTCATTTTTAGGTGGCCACCAATGCATCTCGAGAAATATATGAGATAAGAATTGGTTAAATTAGCAAAGAATTTCTACTTTACATGGATATTTAAATGATAAACGGAAAGAAAAATTCAACTAGTGGTTCTCAAAACATGGATACCAACTTTTTTATTTTAAATGGCCACATACTTTTATTTGGTTATTCAATAGAACTCTTTATTCTGAATCCAACGATATTTAATTCCATACCCTTACATAACAAAATTTTCGAAAAAAATATTAATAAAGTTTTAAATTAATTCCCTCTAAAATATGATATTGATAAAAGAACTTTATTTTTAATTAAATGATTTATTGTTAATCAATACATAATTGAAGTCTCCATATTAAATTACTCATAACTTTTCTTAATTTTCTTCCATCAATACTTCTTAATGTTGCTTCAATACAATCTTTTAAATGTTTTACGTAGGGATGCATAGTGCCATTACATTTGATTTTTTAAGTAACCCCACAGAAAAGAAAGTCCAATTGATTTATATTAGGCG